>JBBPCS010000375.1:9961172-9974559 GCA_037974645.1 Hollardia meadi
CCCCCCCCCCCCCCCCCCCCCCCCCCCCACATCCCCCGACATCTGACTCATGTAGGCCGCTGATAGGAATAATGGCTGTGAAACAGAACATAGTTTCAGTGCTGTCTGATATAAAAGAAGGTTCACAATTTCGTTTTTGTTGTTTTTTTTCTTCCTCCCCTAGCCGTCCCTCTCCTATACTGCCTGGGTTATTGTGAGCAGCTCCATGAGTTGATTGCATGTGGAGGAGACATAGATTGATCTTAGACAGTCTTTTGATAGCAGTGTTCTTATGAGTGAATGGCCGTGGTCTAAGTACAGATCACCCATTCATTTTGTTTCATACTGACAATGTGTCTTCCTTTTTGCCTTGTGTTTTGTCATTCTAAAGGTATGATAACACTTAAATACGCTGTTTAAAAGGCTCACCTTGAGAACAGCTTTGGTTGTTGCCTGTATGTTGTTTTCTTTGTTACTCACATGCCACTGATACAGTAGCTTACATATATTTATCTGCTGTATTTTTGCGTATCTCTTACCTTTTCACATGCACTATTGGAGACGCACATTACATTTTTTTGTTCTTAGATATCCCTTGACATTATTTATACATGCCTGGCTTGCAGCACAAACACAGTCTGGTTACTCTGATGGCTGAGTGCATGTACATACTGTGTCAGGGACTAGCTCAGCCCCGGAATAAACGTTTTTGAAGTAAATTATTTGGAGCAGCTCCTCGCTAGCTCATCCAGCTTTTGTGTCTCTAAATCACAGTATTGATTTTTAAGGTACCGAATAAATGCGCTCAGAAACACAGCACATTGTATCCTTGTCACAACCTGATATGTGCCACTGGCTCCCTTAAGGTTTAATACATTAAAACAAGCAAGCAAACACCATCTCCCTCTCCCTTTCTCCTTCGCTCTTTCTTTTCATCTGTCCGACAAGAAAAATCGAACAAAATATACCATGTTCTCTCAGCCCTTTGGAGCTGGTTATACCTTATAATATTTCACTTTGTCCATAAAATGATATGCAGTTGTTTTGAACATCAAGAGGGTCTCTTATTTCTCCTGCTACTTTTCATTCCTTCCTGATTTTTGCAAGACTGCTGCTTGTGTGGCTGGTTCTTTCTTTTTCTTTTTTTTCCCACAGTGATGGATTTTAATGCATTTCCATGCTCTTATTGATATAGAATGACACTAAATTTGGCGCCAGTCGGCCCGTCTGAACGACTGGAACGATAGATGTTTATTGGATTAGTCTGTGGACATGTAGACAACTGAAGGCTCTGCTCTTTTAATACTTATAGACGAATTAACAGTTGTTGTTTTTTCTCTCTCTCTCTGTCTGCCGTATCTTGAGTCATATATCTTCATGTATTAACACTGCCATTACTCTGTTTTGACAGCTCAATCTCATCTTCTTGGTCATCACAATGTACAAAATGGTGAAGCACTCTACCACCTTGAAACCAGACTCCAGCCGACTGGAGAATATAAAGTAAGTAAAGGGTCATATGCTGAACCCCCACATTCTCCTGCTTATCAGCAGTATAACACTGGTGCTATTCTGCCACTACCCCCAGGAAACTAAGGCTCTTTTACTTTTTTTCTTTTTCTTTTTCTTTTTCTTTTTTTAATGTTTCATAGGAAAAAGTATTTCCTCCCCACTTTCAAGCCTAATTTCAGTTCCGGATGAGTGACAAACACACACATACAGTATATTCATTGTTTTTAAAAAAAAAACCCAAATCAGATGGAACATCTTCAACATCAATGAGTGAGACTTTTGGCATGACTTTGTCATGATGTCTACACAGACTTTGTGAGTCATCTTTTCGTCCTTTCGTGTATGCTCCAAGCCGCTGGCCGCAGAATTTCACTGGCATGACACACATCACTCTCAGGCTGCGACTTAACTCTGCCCTGTTAGCTCTGCTAGGGTGCGGTACAGTGTAACAGCTACCATGTGTGTGTTTGCCGCTGGAACATGTCAAACCTTTTTTTATAGATCCCAGAAAAGAAGAATTTCCTTCCTTACACAACCGCCACCACTCAACCGCCACCCCTCCCTACCATCCCGTTCGAGTTCAGGCTCGACATCTCATGACGTGTTTCGCTTTGGAAAGCAAAGCGATGTTTTCTGAAGTACTAATTGAACATTTTTTGCGCAAATGATATTTATTGCTGTTTACTGCAGGCTGGATTGCAGGGCCTCTTCCATTTGGGGTTATATGGTTTTGTCGCTCGCAGTAGCACAGCCCCGTAGTCAGTTGCCACCATTATATAACGCATGTCAACTTCTGCTCTCCACTCTGTAGAAGCCGCTGCTGCTATTTTGATCCAGTGTTTGTTATTTTTCATTTTTTTCTTAAGGAATGTGTGCGAGATTGCAGCGCTGTGGTAAAACTGCAATCAGGAAGAACAGTCAGAAAAGACTCTATTTAGACTTCTTGATTTATTTGAGACTATGCGCCCTTATCAACAAAACCACAACACAACAACACATTTACCGAACATGGCACATGGTGATGTTTATGTGCTTTTGTACTTTGATGTTAGAAATGATTTCTTTTAAGCTTGTTTACATTGCAGAAATACATTGAGTATCGGTAGCTGTCTCCTGGGGCCTTTTCTTGTGTTTTTTTGTGCCAAAGGTTGGTCTGTAAGTCAGTTTAATACCAGTGTCATTGCATGTTGGCTGTGAAGGCAAAGCTAATGCACACCCTCTGCTTTCTCTTCTGCTATCATTCTCCTTCTCTCTCTGTTCTGCGATCCACACCAGTAATTATCGCGTTTGTGATGGCTACTATAATACAGATTTGCCTGGGTAAGCTTTTTACTATACACCTCAGACAATTTTTACCCACACAATACCACCCATGCATTGCAGTGACATAAGAGCAAATTTAACCACTGACAATGTGCTATGACCAAATGCTTTAAGCAGACTTTTATAATTGAATCATCAACAGCAGAACATACAACTCTCAGTTCTTGTTTGACGCTTAATTTCATTGCCTCTCGTGACTTCCCTCGGATCAAAGTTGAAGATATCTTACTCAAATGCCAACTAACTCACGCTGTTATGCGCTGTGATCTAATTGTGTTTCTCTCCTCCTGCTTATCTTGCTCTCTAGCTATGAAGATAATAAACGGTTTATCAAGTAAGGACATGTTTCCCAGAAGTCCCCTCTTCAGCTTGTAGTTTATTCTCTCTCCTCGTTTATTCTTTCTTTCTTTTTCTTTCTTTCGCCAGTCCATCCTCTCCAAAACTGCAGCTTCAGAGCTACTCATCCTGTGTCCTTGTGACTGTTCACTTACACCATGTCCATCACCTTGAGATCCAGTTTTGTTGTTGTTGTTGTTGTTGTTGTTGTGTCTTTGAGCACCGAACTGTGACCGCTGCTTGTGTGTGAAGGATCCGCAGGACCTTCACACACGAGGCGGAGGAATCTCCTTTTTTTCCCCTTGAACCCGTGCTGCATCTGCCTAGTTCTGATAACACACTCAAATATTTAGTATATGAAAATCTTAAATTTTAAGTTTTTTTTTTTTTAATCATTTATTTTTGAAACATGTTATTTATTTGTTTATTATGCTGTTATGTATGTTCTAACATATAAAAAGTTATTTACATAAATCCAGGTCAAGGTTTTGCTTCCTTCTTGCCTTCTTTGACAGCAGGAAGTGTAAACGGGTTTGGGCTGAGAGAGTGCGTGTGGTGGGAGGGGTGGGGAACGTGGGGAAAGGGGTTGTGAGGATGGCGTAGGTGTCGTTTGTCATTTTATTGTTTTCCTCTCACCTGGTTTACAGCTTTTTTCCCTAATTTTTCATAATTATGGTGATTGCAAATCTCGCTCATCATCCTCTCAGATTACTAAATGCCTCTAATGCTGTGTTTCATTCCTCCTCTTGTGTGTGTGCGTGTGTGTGTCTGTTTTTATATGCCGTCCTTCAGATCCTGGGTCATGGGTGCCTTCGCTTTGCTGTGTCTGCTGGGCCTCACGTGGTCCTTTGGTCTCTTCTTCATCAATGAGGCCTCGATTGTCATGGCATACCTCTTCACCATATTCAACACTTTCCAAGGAATGTTCATCTTCATCTTCCACTGTCTCCTCCAGAAAAAAGTAAGTTTGTGCTCAAAGAAAGCAGGGTTTTTTTTTCCCTTCAAGGTGAAACACTCGTGAATATGAATGGACCTTTGCACCAGCATGAAGAATTCACAGAGTGCCAGGAACAAATGCTGCTTGCGTCAAGATTTTTGGCAAAGTCATATGTAAAGTCAACAAACATGTAAATGCTTGGCTGTTTGCTCATACAGGTCCGCAAAGAGTACAGCAAGTGCTTCCGCCACACGTACTGCTGCGGCGGGCTGCCGACCGAGAGCTCACACGGTTCTGCAAAGACTTCCACCGCACGGACCAGCGCTCGCTACTCTTCTGGTACTCAGGTAGACCAGCAGCTTCATACAGTTAAAGACTCACCAAGTGAGTTCATCGTGAGCATTTATAGCAGCAGAGAAATGCACATCATGCACTCCAGTTTCAGAGGTAGATCAAGAGACACATTTTACAAGCAGCATCTGCTGTACTGCATGAGCACCTTTCTTCTGTTCTGCCCCTTTAGCACTTGCTTTTATCTCCTTTCTCACTAACGTCATGTGCATGGGAAATAGTACTGTGCTGTTTAAAAGCCAAAATTTAAATAAAAAATAAAAAATCACAATTGTTTTTATCTCTTTCTTATTAAAGGCTAATGGAACTTATTAGACAGTTCCTCCAGTTGTACTGTGCTTAGCCTATAGAAAAACATCCCTATCATATTTATTAAAGGTAATTGTGACTGGAACTGCCGACTTACATGAAATTAGTTTTGAGCATTAGTACTGCCTTTGCCTCACTTAATACTAGTAGGCATGTGAGGAGTCAGTAGTATGTACATAGAAAAGAAATGATCTGAAAGGTGAGCGGGCTTGTTTAAAGTCCTAATTACTGTCCCTTGTTGACCTGACAGAGTCGTATCAGGAGAATGTGGAATGACACCGTAAGAAAGCAATCCGAGTCCTCCTTTATCTCAGGTGACATCAACAGCACCTCTACCCTTAACCAAGGTCAGTTCACACCCCGTGTCTCTCCACATTCGCACCTATGCACACGTTTCATCATCCAGCTAAAAGTGCCACCTTCAATTCCAATGATTCCACACCGCCACAGAGGATCCTACTCTCATAATAAAAGCCTTCCGCTTGAAAAGACAGGGCATTACAACACAAAAAGAGAGAGAGAGAGAAAAAAAGATCTAGGCCTTTAGTCTAGTCTCCCTGTTCTGCCAGCGAAGGATTACAGAAATCTGTTCTCAAATACTGTGCACTGCCATTTTGGCCAGTAACGTCACTCTCAAACTGGGGCAAGGCTCGAAGAATGTTTTTTATTTAAGTGCTGGCTGTCCAAAGTTCATACCCAGACTCAGGGGAAACCGACAAATCTAAAAACAGGGGAGGGGTTATTTTTGAAAAATCTTGACACGCAGAGTGAGGCCATTTGTTGCCTGGCATATAAGGTGACTTCTGTTACTTTACAAGGAGATTTATGAAGGAGGGAGGGGGCTGTCATTTATTATTTAGCTTGAGCACAAATATGATGATGAGAAGATGATGTTCAACTCTGGCTGACCTGGAGTGCTTAGTGTGTTGTTGGGCTTTCTGCTGCCTCTGAAATGGCTTTCCAAGCATGCAAGGTAAAAGAGGGTTTACACCGAGGTAGTCTGACTTCACTCGCTCCTCCGCCCTCCTCTGACTCCTGTCGCTGCTGCTCTTTGCCTCCTCTTTCTTTTTTGCTGTCAATTCCCACAAGGTAAATCACAATACAGAACAGGACTTTTTTTTTCCTGCAGTACTGTTTCCTGGAGATATTAAAGTAAAGGTTGGTTATTGATCACTCTGGGGTTTAGTAGCCTAGTTCCCCTGTAAAGTTAGTGCACTAAAGGAGGGCTGTGTCTCCTGGAAGCACTTACCTGTCATTAAAATGACAGATGGCATTTAACACAGGTGATGAATGGCAGTGGAAATACTTCAGATCCTTAAAACACACTGTAAGTTGAGGGGAAAAAAAAGAAAGGAAGATGATTTTTGCAAGGCAATGGCCAAATTGATTTTGATCTCAAAATTTGTAAGGATTCTGCTCTTTGTCTGGGCGGGGGGGATGGGGGGATTAGTAAAACATTTTCACAATCACAGAGATGCAGGGTGCCATTTTTGAAAAAATGATATTTGTTCAAAGTGATAAGTAAATATGACTTATGCAAAGCATTGCTGATAGGATGCAATAATGAGCTCAGTGGGTTGAAAATTGGTTTATAAATTAATGGGTTATGGATGATCTGTGGCACACGTAACAAATTAACTTAAAAGTTGAAAAAGCTGCTACCTAAAGTTGATAAATGTTTGGAACGCCTGCACGAGTTGCATATTTTTGGCAACATATAGAAGTAAAAAGAAGCTGGTTGCCTCTCAAACTTTAGTCCGCTTTCTCAACTTCAGAGCAAACGCCCTACTTTCTGATTCAGGCAGGCACTCTGGACGACGCCACATGCCTCAAAAGACACACTCGCTGAAAATGTCCTTTCTCCATGAAACTTTCAATCACTGTCGGCTGACTGCGCCAAACTTATCTGCTCCTTTTCTGTCTTGCCACTCCAGGAATGACCGGGAATTATCTACTAACAAACCCTCTTCTTCGACCACAAGGCACTAACAACCCTTATAACACCTTACTGGCTGAGACAGTCGTATGTAACACCCCAACGGCTCCAGTGTTTAACTCGCCAGGTGTGCTTTCTTAATACTTTCGCAGGCATTCAGGCTTTTTCTTCTTTTCTTTTCTTCCCTCTCTTCTTTCTTTCTCTCCCTCTTTTACTCTCCAGTTGAGTGGACAGCAGGCCACGTGAAAACAGCAGGATGTTCTGTAGTATTGCCTTTCCTTCTGAATCATTGTCTCCTAAATAGTTGATACAGTGCATACTCTGCGTGTGGCACATAGACAGAATACAGTGTGTGTGTGTGTGTGTGTGTTTATGTGTTTATCAGGTGATTTGTTTTTGTTTTTTGTGTATTAAAAGCAAAATCTATGTTACTTAAAACAGATCTACTTAATGCAACATTTGCATTAAGTTGTCTATGTATATAGTATACATACTGTATATATATTTGGTAATGGCTGATATTAATAAAAACTTTCTCTAAAATCTCTATATCCCGATTGCCCATGGCATTGAAGCATATATCACACTATTATGACTGCGCTGTGATTGTGTGTGCTATTCTGTTTTGAGACTTAAATGGCATCTTTTGTCATGTTTTGTGTTTGTCCCTTGTGCTTCCCTCTAGTGACCTACAGAGAGACAAGTATGGGAGTAAAACTTAACTTTGCCTATCAAATGTAAATTTTTTTCAGCATGCTTTTTAAAAACAACCAAAACCCTGGCACAATCATTGGTTTACTTTAGGCCATTAACACACACTCAGTGAGCAAGTGGTTCACAAAATTATCCACCCAAATTCCACTCTAATCTGAAAAGAAACAAAAGATTTCTTTGGCCATTTGAGCTAATCTTCAGGATCTGACAGCTTTATCGCAAACGCCCGTTACTCTGCTTCTCTCTCTTCTGCTTAATTTGTGGTTTTAACCGACCAAAAATGTGTTGCTTTTTCCTGGCAGAAAGGAACATTGATCAGAGAGGTTGTTTTTTTTCTTTCTTTCTTTCTTTTCTGTTTTCTTTTCTCCAAAAAAAAAAAAAAGAAGTCTCACCTCATGTCGCATTCGGCAGTCTCAGTGTCCAGTAGTATTCCCCTCACACCTTCCCAGACTACACCTGTCTGGATTAAATCGCCTCCTAGCAGGCATAAACACATGGACGTCATGGCAGCAGCTGTTAAATTTTCCCTTGTTCTTCTTTTTCAGAATTTTCTTGTCATTTCCCCTCATTTTTTAATAGACTCTGTAAAAACTGCACTTTTAACATGCCTCCAACAATCACAATCACTCCCATTTTTTTGGACAAAGACAGACTGTTGCTGTAAAATATCTCATTAGTCTACATCTTAATTTTTTTTACATTTGTTGTTCTACATCTTAGACACAGGACAGCACATTTTTCCTTTATCTCCTTTCTCAATCATAGCACCACTGATATTTATCCTTTTCGCTGCCGTTTTCCATGACCTCCATGCTTTGAGAAATTCCTAACATGACTGCGTCTGACCTCTGCAGCGGCTGTGTTATTCTTGAGCTGTTCTGCTAGTGACCGGGGTCTCGCTGGGAACTGTCAATGTGACGGATGCCAAGTGCTGGGCTGCGGGCAAGCTCTGACCTTTGCCAGCTTTTGGTACACAAGCTGCCCACTAATGGACAGAACATGTACCAACGCAAACAAAAACCAAAAAAATAAAAAAATAAAAAAAAATCAACAAAAAGTAGCTGTTGGCATTTAAATTCATAAACATAAAAGCTATTTAATGCTTGTTTGTTTCATTTGCTGAACCCTTGCTCTTGCTAAGTTGCAGTTCAGACTTTTCAGTTACTTTTGGTTGTTCTTTTGAGTGATTCTTCTTCATGTTACAATAAATCATTTTACTTTCTTTTGTACATCAGCTGCTCTTAGACCAGATAGCCTGAGCAGACAAACATGATGTGAGTTGTCTAAAGTGAGTCTTTTCACCTGCTGTGTGTGGTGATGGTGGAGTGCTGCTTGTGGGCTCCCCTTGTAGTGAGAATAAAGATGGCTGTCCCATGTTGATACATGACTACTTTCCCTTTCTGTCTGTGTCATCTTCCCATCTCTGTTCTTTTTTTTCCCTTGGCACATCCAACCTATTAGTTGCTAGAAAACCTGTAAGTGTTGTAGCTTGCCCGTTTGTGGCTTCATACTTGTGGACATCTACTTTTGCCTGATGTGTTGTGATGGTGATTACTGTTTCTCTTTGGGGGGTTTCTTTTTAATGTTGTTTGGGATCTTTTTCATTGCTTTGTCACTTTTGTGGCAGACTAAATCAGCAATGCTCTGCTTAATATAAAGCAATTTCTAAAAAAGTAAAGTCAAAATGTATATGTGAGAAAGTACAATGATTTCTCATTGCAAATAATGCATGCCTATATACTGTATGTTAAGGATTGTGCCAAACTAACAGATTTACGGCATGGCTGACTTTGACTAGAGGCGTCTATGTGAAACTGCATCCTAAACAGCATTAAACTTTCTTTATATAATGGTCACTGGTGCTGACTAATGTAAAATCCCCTCACGTGTTCCTCTCTTTCCAGGGCATTCACTGAACAATGCGATGAGGGATACAAGTGCAATGGATACTCTACCGCTAAATGGTAACTTTAACAATAGCTACTCACTTCGCAATGGGGACTTTGGCGACAGTGTGCAGGTAGTAGACTGCGGCCTCAGTCTGGACGATGCTGCCTTCGAGAAAATGATCATCTCCGAGCTAGTACACAACAACCTGCGTGCCTGTAATAAAAGCCACCAACAGCAGCAGCACCCCAGTTTACATCATCCGCCCCACCACCAGCAGCCCCCGCAGTACCACCATCACCAACACGCGGAGCGGGCTCCGCCCAAGGTGACGGTGGTGGGCGCCAGCAGCAGCGAAGACGATGCTATCGTCGCTGACACTTCATCTTTGGTGCACGTAGGTGACACAGTGGGCCTTGAGCTGCACCATCAGCAGGAGCTGGAGGCGCCGCTCATCCCCCAGCGGACTCACTCGCTTCTGTATGCACCCCAGAAGAAGGTGAGGACCAATGGGGGAGTTGATACCTTTGTTAGTGAGCTGACACCCACCAAAGCCGACGACAGTCCGCAGTCCCCGAACAGAGACTCCTTGTACACTAGTATGCCTAATCTGAGGGACTCTCCATACCCCGAGAACAGCCCAGAAGTAGTGGAGGACCTGTCCCCCTCCAAGACGAGCGAGAATGAGGACGTTTACTACAAAAGTATGCCTAATTTAGGGGCTGGCCACCAGCTCCAAGCCTATTACCAGATAGGCCGAGGGAGCAGTGATGGTTACATTATTCCTATTACTACAGAGGGCAGCATCCCTGAAGGCGATGTACAGGAAGGACAGATGCAGTTAGTGACAAGCCTTTAAATGTATTTAAATCATATTCAAACCTCTTCCTGCCCTTTTGCAGCCCAGATCTGTTGGAGGACACATGAGTGAAAGGAAGGGAAGTGTTTGTTTTATTTTTGAAGAGGGCCTAGAAATCCTGTCATAAACACTAGCCATTGACAAATCCTCATCCTCCAGCTGCATCGCCATCTCCTTCTCCCCAAACATGCCTCTCTTCATACCCTCCCTGCAAACCAAGAGACTCGGTGCACAGTGACGGAAGTGCAAAGTTTCAGTGAGACTGTACATAAAATGCAGAGTCAAATTTCAATTTTAAGAGACAAGCCAACTATGTATTTAAACGTGCTGCTGCTGTTGAATAATTGAGAAAAATTTAAGGTATCAAAAATTTAAAAAATTTAAAAAGACAAAAAAAAAAGAAAAAGAGAAAGCATTACCGGCTACATCAGATCAGCTACTTCCCGGTCAAAAGGTTGTACATACACTCCCCAACATCATCGTCGAAGTTTTTTTTTAATCATAAACAAAACAACATCCCAGGACCAGGACATCGACTCTGTTTGTAAAATGTTCCTGATCAGACTTTTGGAAAAGGAATATAAGGTTCTGGTTGCCCAGAGTCTCCATCACCATGATGTTTGGATTGTATAACCACTAGCAATCAAGCCCCTGGCCTTATATTTTCTCAACTGTACATTGAACTGTTGTCAAGGAAAATGGCTAAAATATATATTTTGTTGTATTGCTAGTGTAAACTACAAAATCATGGGAAACCGTAAATATGATGAAACATTTTAATTGCAAAGTTTAACATTTGAGAGACTATTGTGTAGAGGTTGCACATATGTTATACAGTGTGTTTATGGTTCCAACACTTCATTCATGGTAGTATGTTTGAACATAAAGGCTTATGAAAAGAAAGGAGGATTTGATGCATTATCACTTTTTCCACTTGTGAACAGTGTTTTTTTGCTTATTGAGTTCCAATGATATCGCTCATTGAAATATGTCTATTTGATTTTGCCAAAGTATCTTTACTTTCGTAGAACGGGAATGCAAAAACCCAGTTAAAGTGATTTATGCATTGCACAGTTTTTTGTGTATTTTTGAATTAAATAGATATTTTTTAACAGTCATGGCAGAGTGATGGGAAAGCAAAAAGGAAACCAACTATTGACAATAAAGTTTCGATCATAAATGTAGTTCTTCCGCCTGGGTTTGGACATTTTATTTATTTAAATCTTTCCAAAAAATCAATGGGAAATGTGTGAATATTTTCCAGCACTGGTATACATGCTGTACTGTAGCTCATGTTTTCTATGTAAAGATATTACCAGGGGGCTCATCACTTAAGACTGATGTAAAGTTCAACACTTGTTTAACAAATAAAATAAATGTGAGATTTTTTGTGAAATGCCAGTTGCTTTTTAATGCTTTGTGTTTTTGCTACTATTTGAGGAAACAGGTTTAATTATTTTGCTATGGACAAAAATACACTTTTGACTCAGGTTATAAGTAAGTCCCGAGCACCTTGAAAGGTAAAATGGTGAATTTTCTTTTTCTGGGGGATTTATTTGCTTTTTTTGTTCTGCTTTTTCTTCCATCGCTGCAGAGTAGAGAGAACTCATTTCACCGAATGTGTTAGAGAAGCCAAATCTTTCTATGTGATTCAAAAATGAGAAACTCAGGTAGGAAAATTGCATTGTAAATGTTCCTCTGTGTGGTTGTAACTCTAATAAAGGTTCAAAAATGACACTGGTTCACAGCATTGTCCACTTAGTATATTATTTAATGAGAACTATAGTCCTGGCACCATTAAAAAGCCCTGTACTATGGAAATCTTTAAGATGTTGGCTTTAATACCGTGTGGGAGTGGAAACGTGTCCATGGACCTAACAAGGGGTCGATGTTACACTTGGCTGTGATTGTAGAAATATATTACACATAATATGTTCAGATATGACACATATTTGCTCTAATTATTACTGTCTCCTGTTGCTAAAGCGCACAATCAGTTCTTGTACGGTTTATACCTCAGGTAATGCAAATTTACGAAGCATTTTAATACAACACCAGTTAAGGCAGAGTGACAGCTCTTAGCAGGGAAGCTGGAAATTGCACTGTTTTGGCATTGAAGGAAATGAGTCAGAACTTAGCAAGAATCCACTTTATGTGAACATAATGCTGTGTGGGCTGTGTGTTGTTTTGACTTTTTCCACAATTATGTGACATTTTGTGCAATTATCTGAGGCTACAAATTGTCATGGAAGAATTATGTTCTTTTTTTGTGAACTTTTGTGCAGACCCCTTAAATGTCAGTGAGGAATCAAGTGTTGAGGTGATCGTTGACTAATAATGACAGAAAGAAAAATTGTATTGATTTCCATCCAGCATTGTAAAACATGTAGCAACATTTTATCTATGTATGAGAGCCCAAACATTTTAGATATGCAATGCTTTTTTAATATATTCTTTATAAATACTATAAATTAGAAATATAATCTTTAAACAGTAACAAATTGTACTTTAAATAGTAAAAAAAAAGGGATTATAAAGTCTCCAGTGAAGGGTTCTGTCTAAACTGTAAAATATTAAAATAATCAACATTAACATTTAAGAAGTAGGAAGTCACTCTCCTCAACAGACAAACAAATAATTGTCAACCCTTTCCGCGCCCCTCTCTCTAACTGCAGTTTATTTATCCTAACACAGTGACCTTAGACATGGATAAATTCTGCCTGTAAGCAGGTTTATTTTCATTATTAAGGGAAATTGGATCTTGGATTGGCTATTTGTCTGACAGAATGTGGACTGGGCACTCTCTAGCTTTGCGTGTGGCCTTCTCACAATGCAAGAGCCTCTCTAGTTCCCCTTGTTTCGCTCAGGGAGAGACTCGCCCTTTGTCAAACATTGATTCAGAAGTAGGCCAGGAGCCGAGGGGCTCAGAGCCCACTTGCTCCCACAGAGGCGCGAGTCGGCCCATGGAAGCCGAGGTAGAAAATACTGTCAGCAAAATCGGGGTGAAACCGCAAAAGACGGATGTGTAATTGACTAAACAGAGGCATGAGACTAATGTGTGACCAAACATAGATATTTATGATTGTCGAGTCAGAGTTAATTTTCAGGATCCAAGGATTTTCCGTAGGATGTGATGCAATTGCATGAAAGAGGTTTTCCTGTTGATGAAAGACAGTGTGTGTGTGTGTGTGTGTGTGTGTGTGTGTGTGTGTGTGTGTGTGTGTGTGTGTGTGTGTGTGTGTGT
>JBBPCS010000375.1:9985377-10006804 GCA_037974645.1 Hollardia meadi
ATATATAGTATTTTGAAGCTTAAAGAATTTTGTTACTTGTGACGCTGCAGCAGGTCAAGAAACACCCCTAAAACCACATTCTGCACACACAGTGTAACTCGAGCTCTCTAAGAACATATGCGACTATGCCCAAAATTAGATGGTCAGTTGTATCTTTAAACACAAATGTTAAACTATACACTACAGCCATATGAACCAAAACAACTCAAACATGTACATGGATCCTAACTGCTAGAGTTTGGATATTGCTGAGCACAGATGTCACTGTCAACACAGACTGATTAAAGCTGATAAGAAAATAAATAAGCCACAGGCAGTCATTGTTATTGACAACACCATAGTGTGCCTCTAGTGAGCCAGAGCTTGCCAATTTTCGGGAAAAAAAGCACAATTTAGTCAGCAAGGCAAGATCTGTCTACGTGCCTGCCTGCTGGCACTAAGGGGAATACGTCTTCCTCCCGTGCTGTTATCGCTCGTCATTTTGAAAAAAAACAAACTTGTTTATGTTACTATGCTAAATAGTAGCACGCTCAGGAACTCATTTTAAAGTGGTGATTATCTGTGTCGATTTAGAGCAAATAAGAGACTTGTAGAAAATTAACACCGACAAAGAACCAGACTACACAAAACTGGTTCAGAACAGACGTGTCGCAGCCGCAGAAGCAGGTGTCACCTTTCAACGTTTAATCATTTTAAGGGATGTGACTAAATGTTGCACACCGCAAGTATCCCTTTGTTTTAAAGTGAGTTAAATGAAAGGTGGCCCAGTAAACAAATTCTGGGAGGCACATGCACTTGTGTCTCAAGCAACTGGTTTCATCTACAGAGCCAGTAAGTCCTGTTTTTCTCAAGTCAGACTGAGGAAGACAGAATGACGCGGAGGAGCAGAGAATGACTGCATCTGCCTGCCTGCTCCTGTGTACATCAGTCTGAACAGAAATGCCTGGCGAAAACTAGCTACGCTATAGGCTGCTGCCAGCACTGATCGATCTGGAAGTGTTATCGTTTGGGTGATTTATCTGGAGGCAGCTATTTTTGTCTGTATTTTTTAAATTATTCTAATACCTTAATGAAATCTCAAACATCTTTCATATCTTCCCTGACTGAATTGAATTTTTGGCAAATGTGACACTGACCTGAGATAGTAGAGTGCATTTCAGTTCATTAGTGAGTTCTTTAAATTGTATCTCATGCATAATAATCTCAATTAGCATAATATCTAAAATACAGCAGCGGATTTTGGCTGTGAATCTGATGGCAGGGAGCAGTACCACATTTAAATTTGTCTCAAATGTGAGGAGGCAGGTCTTGAGCTGACCCTGCCCCACCCCCCTCCCCCCGGACAGAATGTTAATAAATTGCCACCGAGCAATCTCTCCATATCTAGACATGGTCAGCAGAACATGTGTCTGCTGAGGCTGAGAGATGTCAGAACCTGCCTTCCTCACCCCTCGCAAAAAATTGACATATTGGTCACAAATAGTTTCATCTCTCGGGGAAATCCAATATCCCCAGGATATCTCTGGGAATCATCTGTTTCGCCATGTGCATGGGATTCTGAAGAGACCTTAGAGTCCTGAAGCAGGATATGTAAGCATTATGATGGCTATGATACACAACATTGACATTCTGAAAACGGCGTGTTCTTTGGATTTTCACAGGGGTGAAATTGAACAAATCAAATATACTGTATCGAGACAGTGATCTAAATCCTCAGAGTCCTTTTCAAACTATTTGGATATGAGATGCATCACTAACTTTCTCTAGAAGTGCCTCCACATGTCATGCTGCTGACTTTGACCCTATTGAAACTGTCTAAAGGGATAGATTGCTGGGAAAGTTCTATTTTGAATTGCCTTTTCTTGTGAAGTTTTAAAGTTAAAATACTGACGGTTCTGTATTTCTTAGACTTAAATAAACAAGGAGTACATTTTCTTGCATTAGGCTAGTGCAACCACGCGTTAGGTTTCAGATCCATCGTAATGATTGTTGGCGGGGTTGAGGATAGGGAACAGCTGTAGACTCCCCATGTGTGCCCAACTAGCAAGCAAAGTATATGTGTGGGAAATATATGCAAACACGAAGGATCCTCTCACTTCTGCTGCAAAAACATCCTTCACAGAGCCTAAGTCACAGATAGCCCACAAAGGAACTAAGGTCTGACATGACTAATCTCCTAGTTCTCTGAGAAATAGATACAGTGTGGCATACAGAGGAAGAAAGAGGATACAATATACATATTTTTGGACAATGTTACCCGTCCACAGATGTAACTCCATGTGCATCACTGAGGGAAGCAGCCACGAGAGAAGAGACTGCTAAATTTGGGGAAAGACCTCAATCCATAAAAAATAGTGTTTTTAACACTTTATTCAAGACTCTCTTCGTGGCATACTTCCTTGTTTAAAGAAGATCAAAGACTTTCTGCTAATTAATATTGTGTTCAGGGGTGTACTTTACCTGGATGAAAGACTTGATGATAAAGAACAATCCTTGTTTGCATGGAGTGGAGGGAGGAAGGTGCATTCAAAAGATGTTGCACAGCCATGTTTACTGGTAGAAAAAAAACAACATGTTTTTCGGCTAAAAATGAGCCGTTCGAAGGAAAAAAAACAAAAACAAAAAAGAAGTAGAACATCATTTGAAATTAATATGTCATGAATTCGGTACAGCTTTTGCATCAAGTATCTGCAACTACAGTTACAAGCACATAGTTAGAAAGCACTGTGACACAAACCTTAAACCTGGCAGTGTCAGTTTGTTGGACGGTCCACTATCTTTTTTCCAGACTGACATATCTTAACAACTATTGGATGGGTTGGGTTTAAATTTTTAACAGACATTTTTGGTCGGAAGAGGAGAGGAGACTATGAATGGCTGAAATGTTTTGACAACTGTTGGATGAATTGGCATGTTTTAAATGTTTTCCTTAGGATTGCCTGTAACAACCGTGATGATCTCTCAACCTCCAACATCAGGTCAAAATTTTATTTATCAAAATTCTTAGATTTTTGATCAAAATCCTGCACAAATGACATTTCCATCCGTTTGTGCTAAACATCGTCACAAACGTGTGAGCTTTGTCAATATAAGCATGTTAGCAGTTCAGTCTCACAGAGCTGCTAGCATTGTAGAAAACTCTGTTTACAGCTACATCCCAAATCACTACACTACATACTTCATCGCATCCTGTTTTACAAGTCAGTTTCAACATATTTAAGAATTTTTTACCAACAGGACATGATACATGTCAGGTTTGATGTCCGTCAAACTGTCTTTCCTGAGATTCAGGTCTTCTGTTTTTCAACTGTGAACCCCCCCCTTATTTCCTTTTTGCATTGCACGACACACTCAACAACTGACAGTATTTAGTATTTTCTCGGTTTTATATTGTGAATGCATACTAAAACCCTGCCTAGAATCAGGATGTTGTATGGATTTGGTACACACCAATAGTTTTGTTTGCATTTGCAGAAGAAGTAACTTCCAGGCAATGAAGAGTTTTGTGCTTTTCCTCAAGGATTTGTGTAAGTTGATGGAAGAAGTGTCTCTGTAACGTCAGCCCATGCTGTCACACACACACACACACACACAGAGAGAGAGGGAGAGAGAGAGAGAGAGAGAGAGAGAGAGAGAGAGAGAGAGAGAGTACATACTGCTGTATGTACACATTAAACAAGCACACAGGCAAAGAGAAAAAAACAAACATGTAAGATTGCACAGGCTGTGCAGCAGGTGACTTTTTTACATGTCATTAACCCATGGAAAATAGCTTTTACAAAAATATGCTGTAAAGAGATTCACATTCATCACCCTGACTGTGTTATGTTCTGAGTCATGCAATCATATGCTGCAAGACTGTACCGCACAGAGGCAGCAGGAAGAAAAAAAAAAAAAAAAATCTTCAATTTACAGCTGTGGGTCTCCCCTGCTGGGTTTGCATGTACAGCATCAATCCATTCACAGTCGGAAAATATTACACAGTCTACACACATGGAAACACAGAAACAAACATGTGCAATATACACAAAATACGCATTTCAACCAGTCGCTAATAGAGCCGTGGCTCCACAGCTCTTTGTCTCCCTCTTTCTCTTTTCTTGTTCTCTCTCTTTATCCCTCTCTTCATGTCTCTCTCTCCATATGTGATATGTCACAGTCCTATTTCCATGTCCTGGCGCCACTTATACTCAAGGCAAACACAGGGCGGTATGTGTTGATGATTGTCAGCAGTGGCCATTTATCATCTGTCAAGCTTCTGTCCTCTGAGGAGGTAAATACACCCAGTGAATTATGGTTGTTTTAGTCTGCAGGCGGAATCCCACATGACAGCCAGCAGAAGGCCGTGACAAAATCATTTATGAGGAAATAGTTTATCATGGCCATGGTAAACATTGTCCATCACACATGAGAAGAGCAATGGATCTAAGACTTTGACGAGGAGGAACTTGAATAGAAGACATTTGGGAGCTGAAGTGGAGGCACGAAAGATGTAATTCAATGTGATGGGGGGGGGGGGGACAACATGATCATGTTTTTGTTGTGTCTCTTTTGTTCAATGTTGGATCCATTCATGTGTGTGAATATTGGTGTATCTGTCTTGAAAATAGGAGTACGGCAGGGATTATAATTCATATCAAACTCAAAGCTGTGTTTTCCTCGTCAAAGGGCGTACTGTTTGTGCAGCTTCTGTATGCCTGAAGTTTTTACTTTACATGGATCACTCAGACGTTTATTGTCGTAGCTTTTCTATTCAGTTTCCTATGAATTATCTGGTGCAACTCTTGCAGTGGTGAAGGAAGTATTCAAATAATTTATTGAAGTAAAAGTAGACATACTTTATTGTAAAATATACTCTCGACACAAGTAAAAGTTATCTGTTCTAAATTGTACATGAGTAAAAAAGTAATAATAAATATGTTATTTTTAACCCAACATTTTTAGTGTGTATGTACCTTGATGTTCAAAAACCTGAACAGCGTGTATGCCATTGACATAAACATAAAAGTATCATTAGCAGCTTATATCATGTATAAAGAAGAAATGGTTTCCAGTTGAGGTTTGCGAAGCAGAGACCTGAACAATGATCCACTGTTTCTCACAGACATGTAAGCCACATTCCTGGTGGAAAGTCTTTGAGCGGCTCAGCCAGATGGACGGCGTATTGAAAAACAGCGAAGTGTGGGGGCAGCAGGGGCCAGTTCCACACCTCATCCAGGAAAGTGGAACAATCATTAACAGATTTGACCCCTCTTTTCCTGACTGTAAGGGAGATTTATGGCTGAATTTCTCTATGAACCCTGAGGCGATCCCAGCAAACAACCCCCAACATTTAGAGAGATGTATGTGGCCAAAAGCAACGATTTTGAAAAATGGCAAGACCTTTTCTAAAAGCATTAAATGATGTGAAGTGCGGGTATTGATGGCAGATCACACTTGTGGTTCAGAAGAGGGCATTTGGAATTTACAGTTGTCAAATAGGGTAATCTGCTAAATCCAAGTAAGAGCTGACATTAAAACCCTCTTCTGTTTGGTTGCCAGCAACATCATGCTGGCAGGTGCTTTCATGCTAAGCAATAATATGGTCCAGTCTGACATCCAGTCAGTTCACAGTGAAAGTTGCTTATTGCTCACAATACAGTATGAAGCCTCATGAAAAGTTCTGTGAAATGAGAAACCAGCAATTCAAAATATCTGGGTTCGTATCCAGTAGGTTAAAATAATTTCTCTCTCCTGCAGCCCGTCATTTGGGCCTCAGAAGTCTAGCAGGACTTGTAGTGCCATTTGCTTAGGTAGAACCATGAAAGTCGCCCGTTTCCTTTTCGACAGCACCCCTAATAACGTGTTGAAAATTGGCACACACACTGTCAAAGTCTGAAATGATATTTCAGATGAAGGGATCATTAATGACGATGGAAGTTAATCAGGAGGTGACCCGTAAATGTGCAGGTATTGGTGGGAGTGTCTGCTTGGCTAACAGCAAATGGTGTGTTCAGGCATTCAAGCCACTTTATATTCCATTTGGAGAGAAGGACCACTCATGCATTAAAGGGTATCTTGTTACAGTTGCTATTGAAGTGTGTCCATTGAGAATTGCAACTCAGTTGAAAATTAAAAAATAATTCCACAATCTATTTCACTCAATTTAAGACATTTTCATAATTGTTTTGTCACATTAATTATTTATGATAAATGTAACAGCTTGTTTTTTATGTCACTCCTTTCTTTCGCCATTGTGAATACAACCACACACAAACTTCATGGACTTCATTGATACACAAGTATTAAGAAACAGTACTGCATACACAGTTTCAGTATCATGTTTATCAGTGAAAATTAATTCTTTGCGTTTGCATCTGTAATTGTCATGGCTCCGGACAAACAACCTTGTGCTGAGGTACAGTTTAATTTGTAGATGAGGCAGTGCCACACAATTTCAGTCCTCATGCAAAGCAAAGTGCAAAGAGCAAGTATCATGGCTTTATTGTCGAGATTCAACCAAAGAGAAACTTGCAAAATATGTTGCACCATGATAAATGAATGAATAAATATATAAATTTAAAAATCTAGGAAAGCTCAAAAACAGAGAGAGCACACATCCTTGCCCTCCCATGTGCTTACATGGAAAGGCTGAGGCAGGGAGCGAAACAGCAAATACCCCTTGGGGTAGAGAACAGAGCAGGCATCAATGACAACAGAAATGACATTGATTAAGTCAGACACAGCATAAAAAGGAGGAGCCGGGTTGGAGGTGGGTTGCAAAGCGGCTTGCAGAGGAAGCAGGAAGGGTAGGCAGGTCAAAGCAGCTTAAATAGTGCGCCCTGTATGAGATTTGCCAATTGTATGCATAGAAGAGAATCAGCTGAGCCATGTGACTTGTTGACTTGTTGATTTTTGCAGTATGTAGATCTCGACAGCTTGTGGTTCAGTTACATACTACACATTGTACAGTGTGACAGTATTTACACAGTATTTTTTTATTAATGTCTATTGCAATAGGCAAAGATGATGACAACTGACTCTATTCACCTATTCAGATTAAAAAACAATGTTTGTTTCACGCCATTTCACTGCACACAACGTGTCGAACAAAAATGATTTGCTGTAAGTAGTATCAGGCCCAAGTCTTAATTTTATAGATGTAATCACATTCACCTCTAAGCTACAACAGTTTATTTTTTTTCCTCTGACACAGGAAATACATTTCATTTAAAAATAAATGCTGTAGAAGTGAGGTGGACCAATGAGATGCACGTTTTGTCATCAAGTTATTGAGACATTTTCCCCTCTCTTCTCTATCAATTTGTTTGAGTTTAATTTAAAGGAGGCATTTAAAAAACACAATAGATTTAAAAGAATCTTTAGAAACAATATAAAAAAAGGAATATTAGAATGACATAAAAGCAATAAACTCTGTGTGCGAGGTTTGAAGATTGGGACAATTGACAATGTTGGAGGTCTGACTTACAGTATAAAACTAATTACACTATTTCCTCTTTCTTTATTTCCAATTTTTGTATTTTTTACAAATCAAAATAAATGTCCACCTCCAATAAGTGCAAGTTGATTTGTTTTTCTTGATTCACCATGGCAACGCTGCAGTAGCTCCGCTGTGCAGCCCGCCCTTCTTTTCACACTCCCTGAGGTGCGGCAAATTTTTAAGATGTGTGTCCACCTTTCATGCTTTTTACTGAGGCTGTGCATTTATCTTTCTTTTTTTATATTTGCCTTGAAACTTTGTACATTTACAGACCTTACCTAGAAGTAACAGTTTCTGCAATTTTAAATAAAGTTGAAGTATAACCTTGTGGTAATATCTGATTTTGAAATTATCTCCAAAGTAAAACCTCTTTGGACAAAAAATTTCAGCATTTGTTAGCATCTCTTCCAGTGATGTCATGGCATAAAAGGAAATAAAAGATAAATAACTTGCCAACTTAGCTCAGTATGATTTTCATATCACAAAAAGTGCTGTTTGGTTTAAGCTCTTGGGTTTGCCAACCGCTAATCAAGACAGTAAGAAAGGAATCCCTCATGATTTACAGTTTATTTTATGATGATATGAATTTAGAGTTATATATATATGAAGCACCAAAACATCGGCAGAGAACGCGGATGCTCATCGTGCAATCAAAGGTTTTGAATTAGACTCCTCTGTGTAAACATTGGCATCCCTAAGCAAACCACACAGTGATTAAGAGGAGTCCGCTGTCTTTACTGATACTTTCAACATCTGCCAAAAGTTTCAGAATGATCAAGAGAAGCATGTTGTTTTCTTTCTCTATCTTGATAGATATTCATCACTCATTGACTGAAATCAGCCCATAACCCCTGATGATCAACTCTTAACTTGCTTTAATTATGTTGTAGTCCTGAAGTGACCACATCAAGTTTTTGTTCTGTTTCTGTTCTTAAATGAGTTCATGGTATGGAATTGGGATGCCTTTGGTTTTATTTGTTCAATCCATTTTTTATGTGATTGGTGTGTTTCTGTGTTGTAATTCATGGCTGTAAGCCCACCTTAATGTTATTAAATCACACAGTATGGATGCTGCATTTATAATATTAACATGTCTGAAAAAAACCATAGCTGAATTTAGATTTGTGTGCAGGTCAGATAACTAAAGTCACAATTAGACATGGCAAAATCCCTCACTCCTTCAACAAAAACAAACAACCAATGTCACCTTTCGACCTGACATTGTTGCCCTCAGTCCCTCTGCAGACATTCAGCAAGATTAATCTTGTCAAGACAAGAATGGAATCAAAGCAGGTAGTCATAAAAACAAAAATAGTTTCAAACATTTCAACATTTTGAAGTGGTCTAGGTGACAAAAAAGTCAAACTGTGGCTTGAATTCTTGTCAAATTCTTGTCACAGAGGTATAATACTGCCATTATGCACATCTTGAATTTTACTTTTGAGTGCCACTTAAGCTCAAATACACAAAACAACAAATATGTGAATGTGTGTTAAAAAAAGAGTTGCTTTTATCATTAAAACCAGCAAAAGCTGTTTTTATTGAAAACTATGTCTCAGTTTTGATCTTCACTGCAGCACATAAAAAACATGGTGGAATCACATCAAAGCTCGTTTACACTTGCTCACTGAGTAAGTGCTTTTTAGCAAACACACAGATTTCTGCTAGACTTACTATACTATTTAGACGATTTGGCTACATCATAAAAGGGTGTATGAATTCACTTTCAAGATGAAATTTCCAAGTATGAAAACACAAGCTGTCATTCTAAAATCTGCAGGCATTCACAGGTTAAGATACATGGCTTGATCTTAGACTAATGGTCTCTTACCTGGAATGATGAGTGTCCTAATCAGTCAAATTCTTGTTAATGAAAGCTTAAGGCTCTGCTAAAAACGCGATGGCCATCTGTCTAGTAAGGCTGATCGAAAGCCCAGGACTGGGGCCCCTGCGAGCACTGCTCTGGGGAGGAATCACAAATGGGTGCAGAAAAGCCGTGCAGGATTTATGGTCGAGAGTGTAGGGAGAGTGGTCAACTGTAAAAGAAGAAAAAAAAAGAAGAAGACAGGTTTTTATCAATTTATGAAGAGGTGGTGCCGCTAAAGTTGTGTTGTCAGCAGGAAGAGGTGAAGCTTTTCTTGACTGAAAAGTGTTCACACAAAATGATCAATAGATCTTTGATAAGGCTAACACGCCCTCGCATGTGGTAGCTCTTTGAAGTTGTGCGCTGGACACGTACTTGTGTCATCAAGGGCACTTATCAGTGAGCTGACCCTGCTGTGATGATGACTGAGGCACTGTATCCTTTTACAGTAAAGACTCTTGAAGCAATGAATATTTATAGACCCTGAAAACCATTTTTTTCCCCCCAATCAGATTCTTAGTGTGAACGACTGAGTCCTACATGAACACAGCATTTTCTGTCAAAGTTGGAACAGTTTAAGTTTTGGGTTTTTTGTCTGTGAGCTTCTCACTGCTTTATAATGAGTGGGGCTCAGTTGGAAAAAAGGTGATGTCACATACTGTGCACCAATCAAAATTTAGACATCTCTAACCACAAAAACACAGTCCTGAAAGCAGATTATGATTAACTGAGTATTAAAAATAATAATTGGATGGTTAATCCAAATTTAATCTTAGTCTTAAGTACTTTTTCAGTCAGTCTATAACATCACTTCTGTGGTGCATGCAGCATATACTGTATTTATATACAGTATCTATATAAAAGTAGGAAAGTGTTGTTACCCCCTCTTAACAATCATTATTTTAAGTCTGCTTAAATCAGTATACTTTATAAATAGTATTGAAGCATTTAGACAACTTGTATCGTCATAATCGCGTATAGTCCACATTTCTTTTCTTTTTTTCATATGGATGTATTCTTACATTCATTGCCATTCCAGTGCCTGTTTCTGATTATTTGATTGTGTCTAAAATTATCTACTACCCATATGTCAGGACAAATTAGAAAACTAAGTGAGGAGAGTGTCGAAAGACCAGTCCTGTTATTAAACTAAATTTTCTCAGAGTAATAGAAGCCAATCTGTGGTTCAGTCACATAATAATACATTGCTCACTGTAATTTGGATATGTTTTTCCAACTTTCTCGACAGAAATGCTGTGTGAATGGAAACAAAGTCACCAGACATGAGTTTACTCCCATCGTTGTACATAAATAGCACATGTTGTAAGACACCATAAGCCTTTTGCCATGAACCATTTCAGACGTATGGCTCTCTCGGGAGTGTTTAAATCCAGCTGAGATGACTGATGACTGTGGCTGCCATGGAAGCCACACTAACATGTCCTTGTTTGTTAAAGCCAGTATTGCAGGCCTTTGTAAAAGCAAAGGTTTGGTAAATAAGTGCAGTGAAGCGGTGAAGATACATTTTTCCTTTCACCCAAATTCATTTATCTCTTCAGCCACTGATTTATTTAATTCTTTATCTCCAAAAAGGGGCACTATACCATTCTGAGCAGCCACTATGCATTTTCACATTGATGATACCGACCAACTTTGCTAAGAATGTGTCTTTAATCAAACTCATCATCTTTATGACATGAAAAGAAGGGAAACTATCAGTGTCAAATCTCCAAGAAAAGTTCAATAAATTACAAGGAGATCTTGTTAGTCCCTGCTAACCAACACTTAATGTACACTTATGTGTACATTGGCAAAATTCTGATTTTACTTGACGTGATTGCATTTTTAACACAGCCCCCTTGCAGGCAGACTTAGCCAAATAAACATATCACCAGAACATTTGACCTCAAACAAACGTCAAATGCTTTGTCCCTTATTGTCATTATGACTTTGTAGAATAAGGAACTGTAATCTTTCAGAAAATTAAGCTTAGCACATTATGAGAGGATTATATTTATTTTAACACAGGAGTTCACTTTGGCTTAGACAGAGGATTAGTGCCACAGATTTTTCTTCCTGTGATTCCAGACAATTTTATGTGACTGTATCCTTTGGTTTATCTGTGATAATGTGTTCATGTGTTCATCACACAGTCTGAGACAAACCGTTTTATCTAATTACCCTGCATGCGAGTTGCATTTCAGGCCACCTTAGTGGATAATTAGATAAGAAAATCTTGAGTGCTGTTTCTAAGATCAGTCCCAGTGTATCCAACTATCAGCCAGACTCCAGTTTTACAGCTTGAAGGCTCAATTGGAAGTGCATTTAAAACAGATAATGGACCATGGTTTAAAAAAAGGCCAGGAAGTACAGATTTTGTTTGGTTGGACAGAACATGTGTATGTTTGCCGCAAGGAAATGTCTCACAGATGTTTATTTTATTGTTCACATCTGGATGATTTGATATCAGGCATCTTGTGTACTAAAAGAGATGTTTCAGTCTACCACTTCTAAAACTGCATGTGTTGGAAATAGCTTGGGATCAGATCAATGCACTTTGATCACCTCTGCTTTTCAAACTGATAAATTCAAAATGCAAAATAAATAAGCCTCATATATTCAATGTGACAACAAAAATTATGTAAAATGAGAAAAGGGGTTTTCATTTTATTTGCAAATTTTCTGTACCATAGCACACACAGCTCACTTTTTTTTCTCCAATGAATTCTAAAAATTGTCTTGTCTATCTCTACTGAATACAACTTGTGCCATTGGGTGTATATAAATATTTCAACAAATAAAACTATTGCAGTATTTCCATAACATAAATATACTTTTAAATATTATGTACATACATATTCTTTTTCCCAACTCCCTGACCCAACATTCTTTTACAACAGGAAAAGTCCTAAAAAATTATAATGAAATGCTAACTAAGCAGGGGTTATAGAGTTGTCTGTGGCTGATAATCCACCCCAAATCTATCTTTTGTTTCAAATATTGTCTTAAGATATTAGAGGTTTTTATAGTTTGTTCCTTCACAAAGAATTGGCAGCCTGTTCTCATGCCCAGCTTGTCAGATATGGACATTTTGTCACAGCCCGTCGAGTCCCATCCAGACGTACAAGGTACACTTTGGTGTGAGGCAAAGACGCACAAGGGTTTAATGTAGCAGCAATGTAAAGCCATCAGCTTCTGTATCAGATGACTTGAACAGATGGCGTAGCGCAACATACTGTCTAAAGCGAGAAAGTGGCAAGATGGGTGGAGGTTGGGGTTGAGTTCAGGGTCACACACATGACGTTCACCCAGGAGACCGGAGTTCGCGTCCCATTTGGAAAGTCACCAGTCATTTCCTAAACCAAACCAAGTAGGTTTTGTGCCTAAAAATTAACCAAACATCACTGATCCTTTCCTAAACCTAACCGCGTGGGTTTTTTTGGCCTAAACTTAACCAAATGTCACCAATGTTTTGTGCCTAATTTTAACTTAAGTTATGTAGACTTTGTGTGTCAGGATAAGACATGCGGGGCATGAGCCTTTGCGCGTTGGTTAGAGATGCTAAATTGAAGGCTTAGTGCTTCGGCCACGGACACCAAAAAGTACCTTGTGCGTCTGGATAGGACGTGAAAGGGCGCATGATAAAACATCGGTATGTGACGAGCTGGGATGAGAAAGGGGTTGGAATTGGACCTGAGGTTAAACTTTATAACTTAAAGTGAACAAAAGTGCCTTTTACCAATTGTTGTCACTAGAATTATGCACAGCAATAATTGCATTTTTAAAAAAAAATCAAATATAACTTTAATGGTGATAATCCTGGAAAGAAGTGTCAAGTCTGTTTTCCTTAAACCTGTAGTGCGGGACTTTATTTCATATAAACAAATGTTTGTTACCTTAAAGCCTTTGCCAAAGGGGTTCACACATTGCTGATTAGGCTGATCGTCGCCAGATAAGTCTGTGGTGACATTCCCATGCTGGCTCATTGGTAGTAATGCGTTTTAAAGATTATTTTTCCAGAGCAGAAGAGGGGAGCAACCAGGCTACAGCCATGGGCTACAGCGACTAGACGTATGTCGGAGCCTGTGGCTTCATAATCACGTTAATAGTGTTTGTGAAATTACTATCGCTGCGAGACAGAAGTTTGGCACCGCAGGTTTAAAGTGGGATAAAGAGGAACACAGATTCTAAATAAAGAAAGATTGAAAAATGTCATGATGTTTCTCATAATGACTACCTATAAATTAGACATAACAATCAATTTCCTTCTTATTTCCTTAATTTTTTCCTACTTAATCCATACCCTAACTACCGCACAGTACCTGAGTTAAACTACTTAGTTCTGCACCTGCCTGTGATTGTGACACTATCAGAGTCCAGCACTCTGCATCAGGTACGCTTCATAAAAAATTCAAAACACTTTTCCAGGCAGTTGTAGCCTGAGGCTCTCAAGGTTTATCTTTGTAACAATTTGATAATACTGGTCACACTGCATTGTGTGTCCTTGAGCTGCAACAAGGGCAAGAGATTTGTTTCCTAAGTCCATACAGACACAAAGCAGGAAAAAACCTGGTAGCAGAAAGTCACTGCAATTGTTTTGAATGACAAGGTTGACAATTCTCAGGGTGCATTATTAAATATTGCCTTTGAATGAAGTGAAAGAGCAATGGAGCAAGACAATTCTTAAGTAGAGGGTAGAAAGTATATGAAGGCAACAATAGACATCTTTAATACAATCATCTGCCATCCAGAGTGCAGGAAAAATGATTCATGCCACCACTACATAATGCAATGAAATGTTATTGGATGTACGAAATTCTAATACACATGCATAATATTTAATAGTCTCTGCATCGTGGCCTTCTTATTGTGTTTATGTGCACAAAACATTTCCTCTGTTAACCCTTTCACTATTAGCTACCAGACCTGTTATTACGGTATCTGATTACTTGCTGAATCCACTAAGTAAGCAGCTTATGGGAGAAGAGTGTGTGCCTATCTGTAATCTACTTATCAATAAGAAATTGAATAAAGAAAACAAGAAAACAAAAAGGCATATTGGAGCTTGGTAACAAATGAAAAAAACAATACTGGTCATGTGTTTTTAAAGTTTATTAGGCTTAGGAAATGAGAGAACATTTTTTGTATACTCTCCCACTTACCCTCACCAGCCCTTTCTTCTCACCTTTACTTTATGATAAAACCTTAAGTTGTCCTTTCCTTTCCCTCTGGCTCTAATTTAACGAGCAGAACATGTTTACTTTGTTACCATTTCACTGAAACCACAACCCTTGCCTACCCTTAACCAAAATGCTTCTGTTTGCCTCCAACCAAACCAAACACCAAATTCAGGATACAAACCCTGGTCTCTGGTGTCAAAGTCCTGCACTTTGTATGCACTCTGTCCACCCTGGCTTCCTCACAACAAACTCTCAACAACACTACAAACAATGTTGACAGAGAACATCATCCAGGCAGGAATTAAACTGTTCAACATATCCGAATTAGACAAAACAAATAAGTTGTTAATTGAATGTGATTTATGTCCTTTTCTTCCAGTTAAGTGTCTGTTCTGCAGACAAGTTATTGTCATATGTATTGATTCAAAATGGTACTATAACAACAAAACTACATCACTGATTTTTATTTCGGGTTGATGGGCTTTGATACATTAAATTTAAAATGAGCATCCGATAAGTGTCTGTAATGTAACCACTGCTTAAAATGTGGAACAGATAATATCCTGCATCATGGCGGAAGCAAAATTATATTTTGAATCCTGCCTTTTGCCTGAGAGTGGCCCAACTCTGTTTCTCTCCACAGCAACTTTTCAAGAAGTTGGGTCAAAACCATCTGAAGTAAGAGTGAACAGAAGGCGCTACCTGCCTACTTTATTGTACAATATCTATCTATCTGCCCAGAGTGCAGGGGCAAGAAATCAATGTGGCTCAGAGAAGTTGTGAGGGGTTGATCACCTTACGTCGACCGAAGCCTTGTTCTAAATCAATGAGTTTGATGTTGGTTCAGTTGCTGGGAACGATTGATTGGTGGGAGACGTAATTGGTCTCATTTGACACTGTAGTGGGTTAGATTCAGAGAGCTCGACTGGGGGAACTGCAATGCAGAATGAGGAGTGGATCATGTGTACGCTTGTGTCTCGGAGAGAAGAACACAGTCGTCAAACCTGAGTAAAGGCCTTGCTTGCCCTTGTGGGTTTGATTGTTTCTCTTTTGTTTTATAAAGTTTGGATTTGTGTCACTTCACTAAAGGTTAATAACACTGAGAGTGATGGTTGCACATAGTCTACTCTAGGATTAAGCTATACGTTTTTATACATATTAATCACAGTATATGCAAAACCATGAAAAATGTGGTCTTATTTATTTCTTATTTGTTTAATTTATAATTTGCATTTAAAAACTAACTTCTAGGAATAAATTCATGTTTGAGAATACAATAACTTTCAATTTAAATGTAAAGCTGTTGTTAAAAAAAATCTTTATCATGTTATATAAACATACATATTTATAGAATTTGCATTACAGCATTAGTTTAGACTATGAAGAAAGGTTTACGGAGTTGTGAAATAGTCCTGATTTTGTCCTTTGTTTTAATCATTCTAAATGAAAACTCTGGTTTTATTTGCAAAGGTCATGGAGTTAAATATTGGATTCTGAGAGGACAGAGTAATTATGATAGTGACTAATGGTGGACTAATGTGAATGTGGACCTTTTTCTGAAAATTGTATCTTGACTTCAAAAGAGCGCGTGGGTTCTCCTTTTCCTGAGCTTAATTTGTCAAGGTCAAAGTCAAGGTGGATTACATGTGAAAACGTTGAGATGCAATTAACCTCTGACAGTGACATTAGCTTGACTTTATGAATCTAATAAACATAAGTTAAATGATGATGGGGGGGGGGGGGTTCAGATGGCAACCAAACAAATACAGAAAAGATAAACAGGCATTAATATATGCGAGATGCGAGCTAAACCAGTTTTATAATATTTTGTGAAAATATTTGGGTATGGCAAAACAAAGGACTACACACTAAAATAGCTAAAAAAATTGTGGTATGGTGTCAACCACTTTATGTTAAGTGTAGTTTCCTGGTTGTTGAGCAAATTTAGTTGGACCTTGAATTGGTCTTTGCAGGAGTTTTGCTGAAATCTCTCTCATTTTTGTGCTTTGAGTGCACATTCCACAATGGCTTGGTAATTTTCTTTCTAATTCCCTCTTTCCTCAGGCAAAGAGTGTTTGTACATGCGTAGCCATCTCTCTCACTTTTCTTCTCTCTGGTTCTCTCAGTCTCTCTGTCACTTACAAAAACTCTCCTTGTCCTCTCCCTCTCTGCGCAAGTATCCAGCTAATTAAACACTGCACACGATTTGATTAAACAAGTAAACTGTGCTAGTCGGTGTTTGTGATAATTAGGATAACCCAGAGTTTCCTGAAGAACATTAACTGTGATGAATGTTTCATCCCCAACTTAGAATGGCTGTGCCTTGACGGCACAAGAGTTCCTGTTGTGACAAAAAGAGGGAGAATTATAGCTGCTTGTGTAAACTACTTTAGTTTACACCAACTAGTGTAAAAAATTCAGTTATCAAGACAAATTCTAAGAATTTGTGTACTTTCTTATTTGTGTACTTGCTCCATACGTGAAAAATTCATGTTTAAAGATGCTCTAATTGCCATTGACTGTAATTGTTTACATGAGGGTAGAATTCAAAATATTGTCAAAAATTCATTTTTTGAGATAAAATTCTGAAATTTACCACACTTCATCTACTATGATAGCATAATTTTTCAACTATTTTTCATGAACATTGGAAGGGGGGGTGTTAATTAAACCAAAATTGTAGGAGGAGATAGGTTTAAAGAGTTTTATAGTTTTTGAGAAAAACAGAATGATGAACTTCATGACTCACGCCAGTTCAAAGTGTACGAAAATTTCTACTCAATTGGGCAAGAAGAAGAAGAAGATTGGGAACACCAAGAGGGCACTGACAACTCTGCTGCCTGGTCGCTAACAAAGACAGAATCTGTTTAATAATCTCGGACACAGATGGCCCACTGGTGCCATTTGGTGGAGATCAGGATTGTCTGTATGTAAACAATATGCATGTGTTTTGGGTTAGGATGGCGTTCCTTAGGAAGTCGCAGCAACACACTGTGGAAAAAGTAGTTAGTCTTCCATTCAAATTTTTACTAAAGGAGAGGTATCAGCAACAAACTGTACATAATGTATCAAAAGGAACTGACTAGCAACTATGGCTGTCAGATAGTAGGAAATGGTGAAAAGTACAATATTTCCCCCAAATTGTAGTAGAGTAGGAGGTTAAAATACTCCAGTACCTAAAAGTTGTACTCAAGCACTGTACTTGTGTAAATCTGCCTTCTATCACTGTCCATGAGCAGAGAAGGTGCTGTGGAGATGCTGTGATATTTTTAAAAAAAAAACAAATATCAGAACAACTTTCTATTCTTTTGTTAAGTTTTATGAAAAGAGTATTATGCACTAGTGGTCCTGTTGTCAAACCCATGAACCCGATAAGTGTCTCAAAAATGGATAAATGGATGGATGGATGAAAGGCTTTTTCACTTCATTCACTGTTAGAAATGTCTTTTGTAAATTTCTACAGTACAGCAAGTCAACTGTCAAGCACTTTCCCTCCAATTTGATTTACCTTCTCTATAGAATATTTACTGCCTGTTCTGCACCATTATTTTCTCCCATTTATCTGTTGGGGTGGACCACAGATCAATGTAAGGAGATGCCAGTAAGTTGGATGAATGAGACACAAGACATTTAGTTTTAGTTGCTGCACCAAATACATGTCCTATAATCATTGTAAGCCCATTGGGTCAACAAAACACACACACACACACTGACAGATGAAAGAGAGCCCTACACCTCAGAGTTCAATTGCCATAAAGACTAAATTGCCACAATAGAAGAGAGCACATGTCCAAACTAAAAACTCATACAACACAAGTGACGCCTGCATATATACTTCTGTCCACTCACAAGTTTTTCAAGCATAAGAATATTGCACAAACCAATCAATAACTGCAGATATTAAAATTGTTTCTTTTAAACGTGTTCCTCCTATTGTATGCATGGCAAAGTCCTTGATTAGAGTGGTAAAGTCCAGGGATTTCATTTATAAATGGGGTTAATTTTGATCTTATGTATGTAGGCAGCAAACCATATATAAGCAATTATTTATAAAACCTTGCTTTGATGTGGAAATGATCTTATCTCTAAGCAGAGTCTAGACTTGATGTAACTGCTTTTCCTGCTAGTTATGTAGGGGCATTGCATTTTTTGATGCATATTATTCCAAGCCTGTGGTGAACTTTGCATGAGCTTTATGAACAATTAGATAGAATACTCAGTTAAAGGAGTGAGGAATTAGACAATTTCTTTCTGTGAATTTTTGTTTTTTTTTATAATTTTTTCCCCTGCCTCGTGGACCCTTGAATCAGAATTACAATTGCAAACTTTTGACTTTAGCTTGGAGTGAGATTTGTTAGGGGGTATGGGAGTGGTCTTTTATTTGATATGGTTTATTTCTTTATTTTATTTTAAACCATAGATGCTTCCGCAGGTAAAGAAGTGAATACAAAAGTGTTATACACTAGGTTAAGTTAAGAAATAATGCTGTAATGTTTCATCATTAAGTGCAGGTGTGCTCACTTCAAAGACTTGTGAAAAGTCTATGAGAATACTACAAGTCATTGTAATCAGGTGCAAAAGTGACTTTGTCAATCAGGTGACGCAGCAGCCCGTTGTCATCCCCAGCTCATCAGATATCGACAATTTATCACGACCCCTTGCTCCTCATCCAGACACACAAGGTACCCTTGGCATCAGGCAGAGACGCTGTGCAGAGACGCACAAGGGTTTAATGTACCTGTAATGTAAAGCCTACTGTGTCAGTATCAGATGAGCTGAACAGACGAAGTAGCGCGACGTAGCTTACAAAGCAAGAAAGTGCCAAGAGGGAGGTCGGGGTTGAGTGGAGTAACACACACAACATTTACCCAGGAGGCCGTAGTTTGTGTCCAATTTGAAACCAAACTATCGCATCAACTAACTTACTGGTCACAAAAAGAGAACAGAAAACATCACCATGAGTATGAATTGTAGTAACAGCAATCAGGCAAACTTGTGTTCTCTCCTCTCCTGATGATCTCTGCAAATAACAGTAAAGTTGAAGTCTTTCCAGTGCATCTCTCTCCAGTGTTTCTGCCGTGCTAACTTGGCAGGGCAATGCATTACTTGGTCTATCCTTGTTAGCTTGCTTGCTTTCCAACAACTCCTGAGGCTGTTCTTTGACTTTGACACAAATGAGAGTGAAACACAACTTTTTTTTTTACATTTAATTAATGCCAACAGGCAACAGTGTTTATGAACTGCAGCTTAGAAAGTATAACAGCATCCCACATGAACATGTGCTCATATGCACATTTTATTTTACTATTTTGAGACATGAAGCTGCAGACATAGCCGTTAGGCTTATGTTTCCATAGTATAGCCAAAGCTAATTGTATAATACTGTGAGAACTGGACTAATTTTCAGGCAGCAGAGAGCAAAGCTGAGTGTTTTCTTCATTTTATATTTTCGACAATTTCTATTCTCTACAATTTTGTCACTTATCAAAAGATTCTATAGAAATATTCCATTAAATAAATATTGTTTGTGTATACCTCATTATGTTCTGACAAATATAGAAAACAGAGGAAGGACTGTAGTGGGAGCATTGGGGTTTCAGCTGTGACTGTTTGGCAAAGGCAAACACACAGGTCAGGTAGAAAGGCCCCTTAGCAGAAAGTGGCTTCGGGCCCCAGGGAGGTCAGGTAACATTACATTAACCTTACAATAGCCCAATATTGGTCAGGCTTCAAAAGGGCACGAAGAGAACATGAACAGAGCCAGACAATGATGCAACAGAGCTTAGAAAGTCAACTCCTGGCTCCAGTAACTGAGGGCATCACAACACTTTAAAGTTAGTGTACATAGTCAGTTATTTTTTTAAGCTAATAATTGAAACGGTTGTTCCTTTGGTTATGTTGTAAACATCAGTATTATTTTCTTGTAACTTTTATTAACTGTAGAAATTCAGAATGTCCTACTTAATGATTTGAATAAGTGGAGTCCTGGCACTTTTTTTTCACTACTGGATATGTGTTTATTATTAAAACAACATGGATCATGCTTTGAACAGAGGAATATTTTTGGCAACTTTAAAATCCTCTGGCACTTCCTGTTTTCAAAGACAGAAAAGATGTGAGCAAGTGGTTGCAATATTGACTGTTTTGCCTGTATGACAAGGAATGCAGAAATATTGATGATTTAATGGAATGAATGTAATTATTATTTATAATATTTGTAAACACAATGAGTAAGAGTAGGATTGGAAACAACCGTACAACTAACTCATATTAAATATATATGGTATTATAATATTATATACTATTATAATAAATATAAACAGTATAAAAATTTTTTGCCCTTGAGTTTTCTTACCATTGGCTTTACTTCCTCATTATTTTGACAAAAAAAAAACAAAAACACAACTTTTTTTTTTTTATTTCTCCAGGAACGCAAACGCAATATTACAGTTGAAGATAAAGAAAAGAAGGTTAAAAATGTTGCATCATTTTCTGTGGGGAAGCGCAAAGTAACTGATCTTTCTTGTTCAGAGTGCCCTGTGCTGTCTGAACTGTAGCTCATCAATTGATTTCACATTCTTTTTCTTTCTTTGTTTTCAAATTAAACAGTGATCTGTGTCTTCATGAACAGAGAGAGAGAGGTCAGCGGACTAACTGTAACCAACTCGCCAGTTGGACAGCAGCGTGGCTGAACATGAGGACAAGCAACCACTGCCCTTTAACTTGCCCCTCATTCTTTTCTTGCTCATCACACAGATTGCATGAAACTGCAGTCTGTGAGAAGATGAGAAGGGGAGATATAGCAGAGGTGGAGCAACGAAGCTGTTGGGGGTGGGTGTGTGGGGTGTGTGTGTGTGTGTGTGTGGGGGGGGGGGGGGGGTAGAGGAGGGACCAGGCAAGACC
>JBBPCS010000375.1:10006904-10017510 GCA_037974645.1 Hollardia meadi
CAATAACCCCCCCCCCCCCCCCCCCCCACACACACACACACATACACACACACACCTCATTCTTTGTAGCTTTTGCTGATATTAAAATGGAGAAAGCAGCTGGGTCTATGCAGAATAATGAGGTCAAAGCCATTCTAATAAGTCTGGGGGATGAGCCCAACACGAGAAGGGCAAGAGGAATGAGAAATGAGGAAGAAAAGAATAAAAGGGAAGCAGTACTCTAGGACAAATAAAGCTGTGGCTGGCTGGCTGGCTGGCTGGTCTTTCTGGCATTGGACCCAGCTTTGAATCGTCAGCTGCAGCTCTGATTGAACTTGAGGTCCAGGAATCCTTCAACTCCAATCAGACTGATTTTATTCAAGAAATTAAAAAGTTTGACTGACACAGATTCATACAGTGCATATTTATTTTTGTAGCATTAAAAAAAAATAAATTCCTTTTTAAATTTTATTGTAATAAAGATTGTGCAGGGTGCCATTTTACCTGCCACATGGGATTTAATTGACATATAGATATTAACACTTTCCATAGATTTACCAAGGCTACCATTCTCCACTGACTGAATACTGGAAACACTCTTAACAATTTTATTAATTTTTTTAAAATGTAAAGTGATGTTTGTTTCTTGATGTTACACGCATTACCTGCTACACTTGTCTTGGCAAACTATTGACACATATGTACAGTAAGTGGTAATTTCTGCAGAATATTAGCATAATTTAATAACCATAGAAAAAGGCCTGCCTACATTATACAATTTTAAGCCAGTAATTTATATATTTTGATTTTATATTAGTACGTGAGTCACTGAATAATGATCATTCAGGTGTGAATGATGGTTAAGTGTTGTCTCTAGAATCCAAGGCTAAGAGTCACTGTTGTCACTGGCTTAAAAGCATCTCAGCAGTCTTTGCGAGTCTCATAGATATAGAATAATAGCACCCACCCACCAGTTATCATCCTACCGCTGAAATAAAGTCCTATGTCAGTGCCAGAGATTGAGCCAACAGCCTTTCAGATGTTAGACAGCCGTGCTACCTGTAGGCCAATCCGCCACCCAAAAGTTGTACCCTCATAAGGTTGATTCCATCCAAAATTGAGAGTGCAATTTACCCTGTGCAGTGCCTGTGAATACCGTTAAATTTAAGAGGTAGGTAGAGGCTGTCAAATCCATCCCTGCCATGAAAAATAACCATTTACTGTGGGATGGCGGCAGGATAGGGCAGGTATACATGCTGAAACGCTCACAATGTCTTTTTGGAATTGTTTTCTCAGACAGCCAGCATGGTGAAACCCAGCCTCAGCCACACGTCTTTGCTACACGCTTGGAAAGTGCCATAGAGCTTGACAGACTCTCCTGGTCTTGGCAGACGTGTCTGTAAATCACTGTAAATCATATCGTGGTGACATCTGCAGAATTTTGCACTATATACAGTGTCATTACACAGCACATCCAAAGAACTTTGCTTTTTAATTGCTTTTAACAGCACACATACACGTATTAGCTAATGCTAAATATTTAACACGTGTTCTCACAGTTCTCTTGTTCTGAGGCACAGAAAAGCAAGGTAGCACTTTTTTTTTACATGACACAGTGCTTAGTAAAGTGTGTGAGAGATAGAGAGAGCGCGCTCATTTAAATGAAAATGCTATCACTTAGTATAAAGACTCCTTGTGCTTGCGGTGATGCACAGGAGTCAAAACCACCAAGAAACACAAAAACAGAACAGAATCAGAACGGAACAGAAGAAAAACGAAGCACAATACATTTTATTTTACCCATTTACTTGTCAGGAGCTGGCAGTTTAAAGTTCTACATCCAAACATGTCTTGAAATACATAAAAAAATACTCTGCTATGAGTAATATTTTCTCTAACGTGGTTTTTGGTTGTTGTTGTTGTTTTTTTCTTTTTCTTTTAAAAAAACTCTAAAAATTGGCTGGACGCACATCTACTCTTCTCCTTCACTGAGAAATTGTGCCCCCACCCACATCTGCTGCGTGCACTATTTGACCGCTGAAATAGCAGTGCACATAAATATACAGTAGCTATGTGTTCTGGGAACGGCCTCATTGACAGTAGTAGTATTTGCAAACTAGACAGTGAATGACCTTCGTATTTGATGTATCAAATCTAGCTTGCCCGGTGTACGTTTAAATCTTTTTGTGCTCAGACCCCAACCCATTTTTGAGTGTAGTCTTTAATGTTATAGATGATTCAGCAAGCTAAGTCACAAAGAAAATGATCGTTTTTCCACAAAAGAATGAGATTAAGTTGTGACTTACTGGTCACTAGTGTCGTCCTTAATGTAAAAATTTAACTGGTGAGGGACAAGTTTGTTTACCTTTGAATTTTGTGCTGATGCAAAGCTGGAGCTAGTGCAAATACAGTCTTAGTGACTGTGGGAATGTGGCTCCAGATGAACCCCCATGAGTTTAAGTTGTGTGTTGAATTTAATTTGTGTTCAGGTAATGTAGTCAAATTTTTTGATCTGGTCCAAACTATAAAAATATATTTTACCGGAGGCACAAACACAGACTCAAAGGATTTTGATTTTTGTTTTTACTTTGCTACATTTTTCATTTATTACAGGTTAAAATCCATATCAAAATGCAATTTGTAATGCAATTAAGGTAGAGTCTGTTCTGGTTAGAGTCATTTATCATTTTTACGAATAATGTCCACAGCTGCTTGTGAGATGTGTAAAGACCTTCGCTGTGCATTGATTAAATACCTAAAGCCATTACACAACAGCTGCAAGAATGAAATCTGCCTTCCACCTGCAGTCTCTAATTTGAAAAATGTGCCTCACTTAATTATGCATGGGTCAAACACCCTGTATACCTTTGTTAATTAGCTAAGTCTTCTAACGCTGCATCAACATCTAAAATATCTGTCTTTCCTGCTGACAAAACTTGGATATTATTTAGGGCTAGTAATCGAGTATTGTACCGATTATTCTGGCGATTAATGGCGTAATCAGATAAAAAAAATATTTTCGCATCATTAAAAAGCAATCGTAACCGTAAGAAAGGTCTCTTGAAATTGACGACTAATTGTTCATTGATTGCAGGTAATACGGACAGCAGGTGTAGGACACAAAAGCACTCTAACAAGTTACTTTAACCAGTAGGTAACGCTGTAAAGTAACAGGCAACTTTTTAATGACTGTAATCTAGTAATGTAGTGCGTTACTTTTAAAAGTAATGCTACCCAACTCTGCTGCTGATCATATAGGGTCCATATATATGTCTTTATAAATACTGTTCTGTATTTTTAAAGACCTACAACTGAATTTAAGTCAAGTGAATCAGTAAACTCAACATGACTGAGAAATCCCTGCACATTTATTTGAGTTTTTAACTAATAGTGAACAGACTCCTATTGTACTCTGCCCTTTATATAATATGATTTATAGTTATTGCCTGAAACTAGAATAAAAATGTAATGAATATTACATTTTTGTACCAACATGATCATAATATTAAATCTGATGCACAGTATACTGGATGTAATTAAGAAACCATGTGTCTTTATTACCAGCACACATATCTTCCTTTTGGTTCCACAGACATGAAATTCAAATTTTTCCCTGAGCATATGAAATAATTTAACTCAGGATGTAGGGACTTATCAAATGGAATATCAAACCACATATGCTTTGAATTGCTGGGGCTGTTTCCTGTTACCTATCTTTAGCTAGTGTCCCCTGTGGTCCTGTTTTTTAATGGCAAATATGGCCTCCAAATGTCCACTGAGTCTCCCGAGGAGAGAGCAAAACATCAGTAGACAAACACACACGCACAGACACACCGCACTCACAGCATATAACTCAGTTTCACGTTGGTCACCTTTTTTTTAATACAGATGTTTTATGCACTGTTGGAGCACATACGCAAACGGCTGAATTTTTTGGAAAATACGCTGTGTAGAGAAATGTTTGCTGAAAACATTTACTAAACATTTATTTTTGCATGTTGTCTTGTTTATAATCAGTCTGTTTTATGTGTACCCCATGTTTTGTTCTTGTGTTTTTACCATGATGCTTATTTCAACATCATCTATATACCTGAAACAATGGTTTAGTGAGGTGGTCTGTTGCGTCAAATTCGTTGAATCCCAACGTGAATGAATGTTCATAGTGGATTTTCTAACAAAAATAGCTGCACAGTTTAGATTTTTTTAGTCTTCAATAATCTCACATATAACTATGGTTAAAACAGTTTTACAAATAGTTGAAAGACATCAGGTTTTATTCTCAAGTCGACAGATTTGATCTTGTTCATACACTCACACACTTATTTTGTCTTGTTTACAAACACTTTGCTTGTTTGTTCACACTCTGCTATTCTGTATATACTGCATGTGTTGTTATATGTAAGAGTTTTTATTAAAATATTTTTATCTCAATGTAAAGCACCTTAAGCTGTATTACTTAATAATATTAATAATCAAAATAATTATAATAGTATTAATACATATTTTTTTGACTTGCAAAATGACAGAATTTATGAAATGCTGATTACAATTTTCCAGATCCAAAAGTGACATACTAGAACGTTATTTTGTGCGCAACATAATGCTTAAAAACAAAAGACTACTTTGTTTACAATTATATAGTTATACAATAATGTAAAATGTTTTTTTTTTCAGTGAAAATGTTTATTAAATATCAGAATAGGTGCTGATTAATTTTCTGTCAAGCTAACTGATTAATAGACTAATAATCATATCTACTAATAATCATGATAATAACATGCAGTAAGCATTGGAACACACACACACACACACGCGCGCGCATTGGTAGTACATTGGGTACACACACAAAGCCAAGCTCCAGTTGGATCCACTGCACATGTAACAGACTCGGCTCTCCTCATGACGATTGCTTTTTACGGAGGGGCATGTCACTACACCACACGGCGGAACTAGACTAGAAACAGCACCAAACGTATGTGAAAGCATAACATCATATGACAGCTCTGGATATACAGCCACTCTATGGCTACTGCACCCATATAAAGTTTACCATGAATTTCCATCCCCTTCTATCCATGGGGGAAATGGGGAGATTCATGGACACTTCATTGGGCCGTTAGTCTGTCTCACTAAATGCCCTTTATAATGCCACAGGTGTACATTTGAGTGTAAATCAATAGGATATTTATGGCACTTTCTTTAGGTGGAAATAAGTTTTCTCATCTGGGGGGTTGGGAAGGGCAGAGATTTTCCACAGCTGCATGCATGCATTTTGCAGACATCCTAGAATTGCAAAACTTTCCAAGAGTCCTTTCCAATTGCAATCAATCTGAATTGTGATTTCAACCTCGCAGCACTAAAACAATGCAGTCCACGAGTTTGGATAGAGGGGAGTGTAAAATCCAATGCTCATTTGTGACACATTTGAGTTTGATATTCACAACTCGGTCCTGGTCAGCTCCAGGCCACCTGTTATGTCAATGATGGGTGCCAGTGTAGGCACCCGGCTAGTTGCTGAAATCTACAGTATATGACTACTATTCAGATTGTAAACGGTTGTGAGTGTGTGTATTTGTCATGGTTCCTTATCGTCACCTGCTGTGCGCCCGAGACACACACACACACACACACACACACACACAGACCCAATTGTTCTCCCTTACACACTCATTCACACAAAAACACACACCAACACATATTTCGAGCCAATTTAGTTCACCAATTCTTCACTAAGTAATCATTTATGACTCTTTATCCAGATTTAGGAAAATTTCAAAATACAAAATTGATGCATTTTCCATACAATATAACTAAAAAGAAACCACACAAGAAAGTTTGAATAGTTGTTTCACGCACACACCCACTCACACTCCTACACACACGTGCATACACACACATTTTCTTATCTCCTGCTTCCCTGTTATCCATGGACCGACTGACTGCCATCTTACTTGCCTATTAACAGGTTATCTAATCACATGACTATCTAGAAACTAACGCATGTTTTATTTCTTCATGCGCCTGCCTGCTTTAGTTGTTTCTGCGTGGGGAAGCGATTGTTGGGGCTGTAAAATTTGACCAAATTCCATCAAGCACATTAGGATTTTTTCTTGCTATGCACCCAGATTCTGACAAATGGAGGCCTGAGTCATTGCATTGCACTTGATTTATTGGGCACCTTATGAGCTCCATTTTAATCTATTCCAAATTGTGCTGAGCGGGGAACCGTGGGAAATGTAACTTAATAGCAGCATATTGAAGCTTCTATTGATACTGAGAGAGCAGGATGGTTTTTGTATAGACACGTCTCCAACACTGCACATGCCTTGTGGGAGGATGAATACGCACGTTCATAAACACAGGTGTGTGTCGCTGCTGAGAAGCGTGCAGACAAACACAAATACACACTGGTTGCAGTTTGTTGAGAAACCTGCTTGTTAGTTTTGTTAGCTTTTATTTCTTCAACATTCTGTCAAAACAGACAAAGAGATTCACACCAGACATGTTGTGTGCTCCATCTTTGGAAGAAAAAGTGTTTGATGATAGTATTAACCAGACAGCTGAGCAGGGCTGGCAATGCAAAACTCACAAAATACAACTTCCACTGCAGTCAAAGTTTCACTCAAAATGCTCTCTTACTCTATGAATACAGCAATGTCAAATTGATTATAAGGCTACTAAAGACTGTACACCCTGCATTGCTGTGCAACCAACCACAAGCTTTGAATCATGTTTTGTGTGTTTCTGCTGCCCCTGAATGAGATATTGATTTTCAAGTTCCTTTCATTGCAGCATGCCTACAACATTAACTCTAGACTACACTATATTCTCAAAATCACAAAAGCATTGTAAAAGCACAAGCTCAAGAGTCCTTGGCCGCGGGAAGAAAAATCTTTATTTCAGCCTTGCTCAGAGGCCTTGTGGTAACCGTACACGGTGTGATGCATGGTGTCTTGAGACATTATTGCATCTTTCCCCCAATCGATTCCTTCAGGTATTTGCATACATCCTGGCTCTGTCTCCTCCTCTGCTGCAATGTCATTTACTTCAGTGACCTGGTAGTACCTCTAAGCTGTGTCAAGGTTCAGCGGCACTCAGTGACAGAGATGGACTCAGCTGTTAATCTCCCTCACCAATCTCCTCAGACACATTCACTCTGTCACGGATACCCTGCAGCAGCCACCTCTTTTCCTCCTTTCCCTCGTGAACACTGACAGGTGAATGGACTGGATAAGTCTTATATCTCGCCATCTTTTTCAGATCAGTCACCATAAGGGTTTGCTACTGTATCTGTGTCTGTCAAGGTCACTTTTAGCACAAAGAGCCAGGCTTCATCAAGGCCTTCTCCAGAATCTGTAAGTAAATACTGTATATGTGGAGATGTGAAAAGTGTTTTTATTTTATTTATTTTATTTTATATTTAATTCATTGACATTTCAGAGTGAATTAAAAAAAAAAAAGTAAGTAAGTAAAAGTAAGAAAACCTTTGGATAAAATGTTGTCTGATAATGGGCTACTTTCAAGTGAAAATCATTGAGATTTTGTTCATAGTTGATCTTTAACATTAATTCTATTTATTTTACTTGCATAAAAAAAAGTATGGAGGAGGTAAAAAAAAACCCAAAACAAACAGATTATGACAGTGATATAAAAAAAACTCAAGATGTTGAAAATTACTGCATAAAAGAGAAATATATAAATTAATTTGATTAAAAGAAATAGAAATTAAAATAGAAATTATTTCAAGAAGCAAGATCTCTTTAAGCGTAATGGCATCCATGAAGGCAGAAACAGATCATGAAGCAAAAGGAATAACAGCTGAACACTGATTGGATTCACTAGCTTTTTTTATTCTCATAATGAAGCACTTTAATTTAGCTGCCAGAAAACTTTGTCTGCGACCTTCTCCGGTGACCTCGTCCAATATATTGAGTAGTGTTTGAGGAGAGAGGGCGAGAACACCTCTTCAAGGGAAATTAATATTCACAGAGGACGCTGTCCAACGCTGCACTAATCTGCATGAGATCTGACTTCCTTTCATTAATAAAGACGAATATACCCCGGTGCATCAACGTTGTTTACCCTCGGAGTTTGTTGTATTCCAAGCCTGTTGACTCGATGCAAACAGCGCAAATCACACAACAATACATGACTTGGCTTAACTACCCACACCAGCTGCTGTGGCGTCATATAGATGTGAGATATTCTTAAGGTTTTAGAGAAGACGCAATGAGGGCTGGGGCTGTCATTAATATGTGATTAATATATTCATGTACCAATGTATTATTAAAATATGAATAATGCCGAAGAGTGTCTTACTTTTGAGTATAGGTTTAACAGTGACTCGGCCTGTTAGGTGCTACTGTTGCCCACAAAATTACCTTTAATTACAGAAACAGTAGTACGGCCTTAGTAATGCTTTTCTTAACCTGCGCTTATTTTACAATCACGCTTAAAGTGAACGTGTGGATGATGCCTGAATTCCCCGCATACTCAAAATAATTTTAAGTAATTTAATTTGGCTGTTGTTCCTGTTTAAATAAAAACTTTGCATTGGAATCTGATCATTTCAGTTGTTTCCAGGGAAAATCCTGTTGTTATAAGAGAATCTTTTCTCATTTCTGTCATGGTAAAATAACTGAAATAAAAGAAAGTAATATGTTTTTGTAAAGGGGATTATTGTGGGTACTCCATGTGACATGTGATTTCCATGTGACCCATGTAAGGTGTTACTTTGTACTGGGATTACTTTTTGGTGGTCATGAGTAACGTAACGCGTTAGTTCAGTTCAATCAGTTATTTAGTTACGTTTTCAAATAAGCAATCCGCTACTGCACCACATTTCCCTGTGTCTTTTAATGGCTTCATTGAATGTTTGTTGAAACGTGATATACCTACTGTAGACTATAAGAGCTTAGGAGTTTTATTGTTTTCATAGAGGCTCGCGTAATGTGCCTATATGCCTCTTCTCAGATCACTGTCAGATTGATAGCAGCAGGATTTTAATGAGAAGACTTCTCACCTCATCAGGCCATTGGTGATGAATACATTTTTTAAACCCAGGAGACAAACATTGAGCTGAAGCCAAACCAAAGCTCCAGCCGATCACCTCCGGCTTGAAATGCAAAATTTAATCGAAGGTTAATAATTTATCATTTGAAATTAATTCCTGCATTCCTTGAACGAGATACGAAATAAACTAATAGTTAATAATTAACTGAACTAAAAGACTAAGCGCTTTCCCATGAGTTCAATTTGACAACAAGTTAAACTGCAAGTAAGGAACAACTTCAGATGATGCAGTCTGTGGTTGCAAAGCCATGTCGTGTGAACATTTTCTATAGATTCCCAGGGCTGGTTCCATTTTATGTGAAAAGTGTGTCCCAGAGACAGAGAAGCTACTGCACATTATAGTCGCCTTATTAATCCATTACATCACTCAACCCCTGTGGGAAGTCTGCTTTGGGGTTAATAATTTCAGAAATATGGGCAAACCAGACGCGGATGGAAGGGTCCTTGAAACACAACATGAGAGAAATAGGCCTAGTCCTTGGTTGAGTTTCACCTTTAATAAACTAATAAATTAAGGGCCCCACGTTTTATTACTTCAGAAATGGAATTAAAGTATAAATTCCTCCCTTTTACCTTTTGATATGTTCTCTCATTAAGAAGGGGCTGAAATTGCACCTCATGCTGCTTGGTGCTCTCTGAGCAATTGCTCTTTTACAGTGTTGTGCTTTCAAGGCAAGAGTGTAATCAAAATCCTGAGCATTGCAATTAGATACAATGGCTTTCCCTATCCCTGTGTGGGCATCTGCTGAACAGAGCACGGAGAGAAGAGGCGGAGTGAATATATTGTGTCTGCAGTGAAGGAGGGTGAGTAATCTGGTATATATTGTATTGCGTGCAGACCACTGGCTGTGAATAGCCTTTGTTTTGCGAACTGGCTTTAAAGTTCTCCAAGTAGTTTGAAATAGTGCTTGAAGGTGATTATATTGCTGGATTTTGAGCCTCTAAAGAGAGAGAAAACAGGAAAAGTCTGTTGATTGACATGTGAAGTCAATGAAAAGTAGATAGAGACAAAACAATAATATCAGCTTCAATTTGAAAGATCATATCTACTGTAGGCTTTGAAAATATCTCACATGGTTTAAATCTGTGCCCCTTTTCACTGACAGATACATATTGTATTATCTTACAGTATATTACACAATGTATGGTAAGCCTAGTGTGCTTCCTTTGCTCATTCTTATTATTATAAAGAAAAAAAAATCAAGTTGTTTTGCTTTTTTTTTTTTCTTTTGTCCTGACCTTTGACTGCTCCCTATTTCCTGTGGAAGTCTGTTATGAGATGAGGTGTTTTTGGGATGGGACACATATGAGTTGGACTTGACTTTTCCTTTCCACTTGTCTTACCAAGCGGGAGGGATAATCAAACACATGTGTGCATCGTGGAGTGAAAAATAGGACTGAGGTGGGTGTTGGATTTCAACACAGTAGATTTCACTTGAGAGAGAATATTCAGCGGTCACAAAAAATAAAATGAAACTGACATAATTAACCCAGGAAGCAGAGGGGAAACCTAAGCAGATTGTGAGCAAAACAACCTGGGAATCTGTCCGCCACT
>JBBPCS010000375.1:10023652-10038836 GCA_037974645.1 Hollardia meadi
GTGTGTGTGTGTGTGTGTGTGTGTGTGTGTGTGTGTGTGTGTGTGTGTGTGTGTGTGTGTGTGTGTGTGCACATATGCATGGGCAGTCTAAACTATGAGCGAAAGAGGTGCAAATCACAACAAATGTTTCATAAAGTATAATGCGTTTTTCAGTGGTTAAATGAAAATATATCAGTTTCACCAAGAATGATTCCAACCAAACTTATGTTTAAATTTTATTTTAATAATTCGAAAAGATTTCCTATGATTATTCTATATGTCTTAAGTTATTTCCCACTTTACAAAGAATTACTAAAATCCATAATAATTTGTTGGTTTAGTCCTTGAAAATAATTCTCAATTCACAGTGTGGCAAAAGAACAATAAGAAATATACTTTGTTAAAGGAACTGCCAGAGTGAAAAGTGATCTTTAAATACTTTGAATACTTTCTGTTTAAGTTAATAAACATTTACAATTAATCTCACCAACAGATTCCTCCACAAACACAATCATGTGAGCATTTAACAACAGTGCCTGTCCTTTAATAAAGTTTAAATTGAATGCATTTCATCTTTTCTACCTTTGTTTTCTTTTATGACAGTTTAGTATTTTTTGGGGGGTTTTCATGACGATATTCATATCCACTTCATATACGTGCTGTTCAAATCTAAAAAAAATCCCCGCAAATGTCAGGGAAAGACAGCGGGCTGAGCAATGGGCAATTTCTGCTCCTTAGTATGCACACAGTATTGTGATGGACTTGGGAATACAGCTGTGGAGGCACCTGCAGGTTCATTTGCAAGCTAGCATTCAAAATCTCTAAGGATACATTTCAAACTCCTGATTGGACACCTGTCAGCTCTTCCGATTCACCAGACATTATTAAATTGTAGCTAATGATTGGTAAATTTCAGCCAATCACATGGATTGACAAGAAGACTCCATAAAGAGAGGAATCTGTGTCAGCCCTGCTGTGGAAAAGGTGAAAGCTCAGTAAATTAGTGTCTGTATGGATAATGCATTTGATCCTGATTAGTGCATGCAAAATGTCAGCATATTTTGAGAAATGCTGACAACAGGCAGAACATTCTGTAAGAACAGTCCAAAGTTTTTGTGTGTGCAAGTATTTTGTGGGCATATGAAAAATATTTGTGCGTGTGTGTGTGTGAGAGAGAGGGAGAGAGACAGAGTGCGTGGGTGTGTGCTGTGTACGAGGCCTTTGTGAAAGCATGTTCTGTGTGTGTGTGTGTGTGTGTGTGTGTGTTTTCCTACTGTCCCGGAGGGAGGGTGCTGAATAACAGGCCCTTTTTGACAGGCTGGGACGCTGTGAGCTGTCAGCCCCCTCGCTAAGACTGAGAGAGGGAGAGGAAGTGATAGAGAGAGAGATGAATAGAGAGAAATAGAGAAAAAGAAAGAGAGAGAGAGAGGATTGAGGGGGGGGGGGCTCCATGTGTTTAGACTAATAGGAGGCCAGCGTTCAGCTTCTCCTCCAGCAAGAACAGACAGTTGAAATCTCTGGGCAGTTAGCACAGCGCAGCCTCCCAAAGATTTCTTGTCAGATCATGTCTATAAGAGGGGAAGGGGTTCTCAATAGCAAAAGGAGAAAAAAGGGGATAGAGTAGGAAAAAACAGCACCAGGAAAAATTGTCTGCCTTCATGAGAATTGTGCAGCCTGGATGGAGTTTTAAAGTTCAGCTTGACAAGGCGCACTGCACTCTCGATATTTGACAAATCAAAAAGGGTAAATAGCAAAGAAAGCAATTGATAACAAGATAAGATGCAACTGTTGGTGTGTTTAAACTTCAAGTTGAATGAAATGTATCTGAATGGAATAATTATCAGGTCACATGTCCATTATTCACAAAATCAGATGGAAATTCTAAACAGAATTATTGAGAGTGGAAATGTTGTCATCCAGAGTTAAAGTGTACTAATTGTCAACATAACAAACCTACTAAATACAATAAATTGATAAATATGCTGTCGCTGTAAAAATGGTTCATGTCAGTGTTTGAAGGTTGAGTGGTGAGTGCATTTTTGGTACATTTAACTGTGCGTGCACAAGTGAGGTTTGGCTTCGTTAAAATCTTTTAGAACCTGACAAACACTTGCACATTTGCAAAAATAAAAATAAACTCTGTTAGTCATCTAGAAGATGTGGAAGGGCATTACAAGAGAGATACTGCTGTCTAAAAATATCAACAACATGAGAATATAAGAACATAAGAAGATGCTTTTAACTGATACAAGCACAGGGAGTAGTAATCGTGGCTGTTTTGTAGACCAATAACGCGGCTACCCCCTTCATATGACCAAGCTTCACTTCTCCATGTACAGTGTCTGTTTATTTGCACATATCAAAACAAATATTATCTTTGGTTTGTTTATTTTTACTATTACACCGGATCTTGCAATAAAACATGTTTACAAAATGCTCTCATTTGGTTGCAAGGGATCCCAACAACACTGACCTAAAGCCCATTATGAGGCACTTTTCTGGTTTCTAAATATTTAATTGCATCCTGTTATGTAAATGATGCGAGATTTAAATATCAATTATAGCACACATTGTGTACAACAGTGTTGACGTTCTGCGGTGACTCTCAGCTTTCATCTATAGATAATTGAGGTATTATGTAGACATGGACCCAACAAAGAGTTTAGAAAGGTACCACGCTGCAGAACTGCAGAATAACATTACTTAATGCGAGAGTAAAATGTCAGCATTACCATACACTGCTAATTGGATGCTTTATCTCCAGTTTTACAATCACACATAATGAATGGTTTGCGAGGAATTGTCGTCCCAAGGCATAATATTGAATGCAAATATCAACAAAGTGTTTCTTTTTTGTCAGAGTGAGAAAAGAGTTTGGTGGCGAGATCTGGCAGAATTCATTTTGAACGGACGCAGTCGGCTTCATTTGTAGTCAGCTCTCCACCAAGGCTACAGGGATAAATGCATTTCATCTAATTAGCAATGCTGCAGAGCATGCGTCGCTGGGTAAGAAGACAACGTGTACACCGCATCGTAAGGCTTAGACACACTGTTGGCAGGGTGACATGACTTGCAGATCACATAATGCTTTAGATTAATTTGAGGCGAAGTTAATCTGATCTGAAGATTATAGTAAGACATAATAATCCTGTTTTCTTCCTCGCAGTGCCCTTCACCTCTGACCCTGAGATTTCTTCCTTAAGTATGAGTCATGCAGTCAGACCTCACTGTGGCTTGAGCAACAGTAAATTTAGGATTAAGTAGACTTTGATTTTTGTCTGACAATCTGGCTCTTTTTTTTCTTTTTTTTGGAATAATGCAGGTTGACCGTACAATGGGTTTTATTGGAATTTGAACAGGAAAGAAAAAGCTTTGAGTTAGTTTGAACAAATAAGTTTTGGTATAGTTTTGATGACACTATGTGGCTAAATATCTACTCTGAATGCAGATTAAAACTAATAATTCATCATTATTCCTGGAGGAAGAACTCCTCTATTTGCAAATAACTGTCAAAATCCCTTGTAATGGCTGGTGACAAACATTTACTTCAATTATTTTCTTCTTTTTTTTTCTTTTCTGACTGTGGCAGAAGAAGCCATAAAAGATAAACGTCCTGAAACAGAAAACAATTAACACATTGACCTATAACATTGACAGCCTTCCCAGCTTGGCACCGGCGTGCTCTGTGGGCTGTCAAATCCTTAGCTTTCTGTTAGGATGTGTAGGAATGCATCTCTGCTTATTGAATTGTTGAGTGGGGACCCTTGCCTGGGGGTTAATACAACAATTTAGTCTGGACTGCCTGTGGATGTGTTGCCATGATTTGTTTGGTGAGTGTTGTCAGCCTGCAGGGTTTGGCACGCTCTTGCCTCCCTGTTAAGTGGGAAGATGTAGTGAGTTCCAGGGGAGCGCCATCATTTGCCTTCCACAGTAACTCTGTTTAATAAGTCAATGGAAATAAAAGATGGCTCAATGCATCATGAATTTGTTTCTACACATCACCCTTACACAGATTTCATGTCATTGTTGGTTTTTGTCCTGATGCTCATGGCCAAATCCCATTTCTGTGGGTTCCTAAATATCCAGTGTCAAGTGCATTTAGTCCAACATGAGTGATTCATTTTTCATATATACAGTATATCAATTTATTTCTATTTCAGACACAAGGTCCATATCAGTATCTCTCCAGAAACAAAATTTTACTTCATTAACTACAATAACAGACATATTATTATATGCATTGTCTATTAAAGTTACAATAACCCTGCCAATAAAGCTATAATATAGCTGTGTAAAAACAATAAATTGGCCATAGCAAAATGTAAAATTGTTGGAAATACACTGTATTATGTTCTGCGAGAGAAAAGAAATGGCAGGCTCAGACTGTCATCTTATGGTAAAACAGCATATGATTTCATTTATAGCTTGCTGTTGCTACCGTCACGTTCATTCATGACACATTTTTGCACCTCTGCCTTTCTTTATGCCACAAGTGTCAATGAAAGTACGATGGCATGGAGTATAACAAGGTTTATATTTAGCCATTTCTCTGTACTGCCTTGTCGAAAGTTTGAGTGCAAGTTACAATCTGTCAAAACAAAGAAAATCCTATTTTTCAAATGCCCAGTGACCAATTACATAGCCAGGTGTCTTCCATTGTGGATTGTGTATTTACTGACACATTTCTCAGTAGTTTACATTAACCAAAATCACCACCAAATCAGTGCAGCTTTCCTTCATGTTGGAATTCAAAATGATGTCCATATAAGTATTGCCAACACCTGCTGGAGCTGTCTTCATTGACATCAGTGATGGCATCAGAAAAAGATCAGGTTGAAGCAAAACAATGTGCTGCTGATCTTGAGAAGCCGTGCAGCAGTTTCTTTTTGCCAAATAGAGGTGGTTTCATCTTTAGGTAGGTAGCCTCCCACTCAATTTAAGCGTTCCCTTTCATCAGGATAGCCACTGTTTCACTGTTGTCTCCTTCAACGGAAGCTGAAAAAGAAAGGAAAGGTATGTCTGTTGGCAGGTATGATTGTATTCCGACACAATGTTATCATCCGGACACAGTTTTGTCGAACATTTGTGAGAAAATCATTTTGCCCGATCTGGACTTGACATGACTGTCTGCTGGCTGTGAGGCAGCTGTTGGGAGACTCACCACCTGGTGAGCAGCTTTGAAGTACACTTTGAGGATTAAATTATTCATTCAGGATAGCGACACGTATCCAGCTTGCCTCAGATTGTGGAAAGGATTTTGCCTCCTGCAGCTCAGCTTTACCGGACAGTCTTTCAGCACACCCAGCTTCATTCCACTCCATGAAAATACAGACTTTTCACAAAAGTTCAAACTCTTTGAAGACAAGACTTATAGAAATAAAATAGAACACAGTCTTCCACCGTTAAAATTGAGATTATGATGATTATTAGCATGATAAAGTTATATTGGACATGAAATGTTTTATGATCTGCAGCCTTTTTAGCCCTTCTGCGGGATGTGCCAGATTTGGAAATGATTGTGTCCACCAGGAAGCTTTGACTTTAAATGGAACCCTGCTTCAATGAAAATTGAGCAGGATATCCAGCTTTAAAAAATAATAATACATTTTTAAAAAACTGTTATTTTGACTTTTAACGCAGCTATAGCACTTTGAAGATAAATCCTTGTGTGTTCGCAAAGGTTTGAGGCTACACATAGAAAAAGCAATTTAGATTTTATTAATAATGCGGGTGATTGACAGGAAATTAAAATGGGCCTGGACTGTGACAAGCAGACCCTGCAACAAAAAAAAAACAACTTTGTCATTACTGAATATGTTTGCATGTTTGATGGTCAGCCCATCACTGAGTGTTAATTTCTTTGCCAGAAATATTACGGATGCCTATTTGACTTATAAACAAAAATGCTAAGGTATATCGGCATCCATGTTTCATCATCACAGAAAAGGTTTAATAACTATTTTTATTAAAACTTCATAAAAATTGTTATATGTTGTTGCTTTACAAAAGTGAAACGGTAAAAACATGCAAATCTTTTTGGGGGGGTTTTCAGCAATGCACATCCCCAAGAGACAAAAGGTACAAATCAGTATTTTTTTAAAATCAGTAAATGAAAAACAATTTAACTGTGATTTACTGTGATTTTTACAGTGAATACAGATATTTGTTTGAATGTTGAAATTAAATTTTTATTTTTGTGTTTTATGTTATTACATCATCTGGAGAGATATTTTGCATACACAACTACAGCAACTGTATGAGCACAGCCTTTGCTGTTATTGTGCATGAGGAGTAACAGATGTCATTAAAATTACATGGGATAGTTTACTGGTATATTTAGTAGCTCCACAGAATTGTATTTTATTGTGTCATGTGCAAAGTGGCAAAACTGAGAAAATCTGAACCATTAAAAAGAGGGGAGAAAAAACAAAACAAATCTGTACTAGTGAAATTTATTTAAATCTGTTTTTAATGAAACAATGAATTGTACAAAAACCTTACTAAAATAATTAGGACAGCATGCTGCATGTTCTTTTAAACAAGTAAATCAAGAAAAGATAAAAAGAAAGCGCAGAATTTAATATAAATAAGTCCTAATTGTTTCTCAGTGGAGCGGCTCTACATCTAGCCGAGAGATGTTTGAGGGAGATATGCATAGTCACAATCACAATTCTGTCTTACACACTATGATGTCCCTGAAAATGAGCAACCTTCCTTCATTCTGTCAAGATAGACACTGTAACCTGTCAGCTAATTTGCTACAGTTGATGGACGGTATGATTCACATCATGATTTTTTGTGAGGAATTTCTGTGTTGCAGAACAGGTTTTTCCTCTGTAATATTAACTGGTAACTACCAAGAAGAATGCAGTGAGATACTGTATGATTTTATCTTTACTGACACAGGGGAGCAAATTATGGGAAGGCCCTCAAGGCCTGCATGTTTCACAAACGTCTGAACCCTGTGGTTATGTAATAATTGTCTAGCCTGACTCAATACACCACAAATTTTGCTATTGTGAGATCAAGCTGTAGCAGGAAATTTGCCACTATTTCTTGACCAGCAGAACAAAACATCTCCACCTTGTTAGCATTGGTTATTTCTGAATCAGGGTTGACTGGTTTCTTCCTCATGGAATGTATTAGGCTGTATGTGGTAATAGCTATTATATCATTTTGACATTTCCCTGTTGGCCAACTTCAGAAACTATCTTCTGAAATAAAGAGACTTTAATTCCTGTTTGAGGCTGTACTGAGATGGTGTCAACTTTATAGGCCCACATTAGGCCAAAAGCAGGGCCAAATGTATAAAGCTACTGATTACTGCTAATACATTTGCATTAAGACTGACCAATATCACTTCCATCATATTCACAATGCCCCAGATCTCTCACATATGCTATACTCTGTCAGGTGTATGTAGCTTGAGGGTTCTTCCATGTGGCACACATTTAATAAAGTTCCATATTTGGATATTCTTTAAACTGATGTGAGGGACAAAAGGAATGATGAAGTGCCAAATGTTCCAAGATGAAGCACAGCTGCAGTCAGAAAAGCAGATAATCTGGTGAAGTATGCCTACGTCTATATCCTTGGCTCTTGACAACCACAGAAAGGTCTCCACTTTAGGTAATTAAATTAGACAGTCATAGTTGTATCACAAAAGTGAGTCAAACGGCACCTCTTGGCTGGTATTCCTGAATTCAGAGACTATTGGGAATGTCCGTCTTCCAATAACATTCATAGTCTGAGATGGAGGTGTAAGTCATCATATGTTTCAAGATTCCTGCAAAGCTTCCTGTGAGGGTAATAATTCAACTTGTCACATCTGCTCACAGACCAGTCCAGAAGGATTTATCACTAATTCAAGTGCTTTCTAAACTGTTTGAATTACAACCAAAGCTGTACTTTTCGGCATAATCTTCTTATGTGTTGCCATCTGCACTACAGAAGACTTAATGTTGCTCCAAAGAGGAAGTTGCCAACAAGACCTTGTTAATGGAAAGTGGGGGCCATTAAAGTGAACTTGGCGAGAGTTCGCTGAAGTGGTGGTTATCCTGCAGACTGAGATAAAAATTATTAGATGGAAAATGTGTCCTTAGATCTCTCTAATAATGTTCACACAATATGCTAAAAGTCCAACAGTATGTGCAAAATGTGATTATGAGACCCTCACCAACTCTTTTTTTACAATGTTATTTTTTACTTTTTTCTCAGTTAAAAGACAGGCTTACTTGAAATTCAAGAGCAAGAATACGTCCAGTCGTATCCCATAACCCTGTGAAAATGGAGTATACATGCTGAGAATGAGTGTTTTCAAGAAGGATCAAAAATACTTAATTAGCAAAAGGTCTGTTACAGTTTTTGGCAAAATAATAATGACTATCGAAAAATTATTGCAAAAAAGACTTATTTGGACTGTGAGTGGCTCTGTGTGAGAATCCTCTTGCTATGTGTTTGGAAAATAACAAAAATATACAAAACAGACATAAGGCACAACTGAGGGGGCCTAACAAAACCTATTTAGTTTTATTATAGATAAGAAAACATTAAACATTTGAAGTGTCAGTGACTAAAGGGGACATTGAGGGTCAGATTGTACAATGGTCTGGTTCCACAGCAGACATTGTGACTTGTCACAGTAGGAAAACTACAGGTGGAAAGTAATAACGGCTTAAGTGTCCCAATTACAGATGACAATGAACCAGCATGCAAAATATTAAGACCTCCCCTAAGTGAAATGCAGCAATCATTAATACACCTGTGTGTTTCTTGCTATGGCATGCCAAAATGTCTGCTGTGCAACCAGCCCGTTTCAACTAACTTGACGGGAAGCTGAAATGCAACTGCGCGCATACATATAGCTAACAGTTGACATGAAAAATTGTTGTAAATCTCACAAAGACTGTCTCAAACTCTAAAGCAGCAGAAATGAGGCCAGATGCTGTGGCATCCGACAAGACAGCTGGAAGAGAGGTTTGTGCAACACGTGAGGAAAATGACCTACGTTCAGTTATGGACGTCTGTCCATGCCAGGAAAGCTAACACCTCAATGGCTAACACCCAGTGGCTAACATTGGTCACGTGCAGTACCTTCAACAAACCCATTCTCACTCCAGGTCATCACATACTGACGTTTTGTCATGCACCCTTTGTGTCTTATCCAGACTCGCGAGGTATCCTTTGGCGTCGTCGGCCGATGCGCTAAGCCTCCCCTGACACACAATGGGCCCTTCGGCGTCCGTGGCATATGCGCTAAGCCTTCCCTTTAGCATCTTTGTCTGACGCACAAGGTCTATGTTACTTTGGTTAAGTTTAGGCACAAAAACCACGTGGTTAGGTTTAGTAAAAGATCGGTGACGTTTGGTTAAGTTAGATGCAAAATATACTTGGTTAGGTGTAGGAAATGACTGGTGATGCTTGGTTTCGCAAACTCCAGTCTCCTGGGTGAGAGTGGTGTGTGTGACCCCCTAATCAACCCTGACCTCCAACCCTTTCGGCACTTTCTCTCTTTGGAATGTGGTGTTGAAGTTGTCTGAATCTGACATGGACAACTTTACATTGCTTCTACATTAAATCCTTGTGAGTCTCTGCCTGATGCCAAAGGGTATACCGTACTTTGTGCATCTGGATGAGACGCGAGGGGCCGTGACAAAACGTTGTTAACTGATGAGCTGGGGATGAGAATGGGCTGATTCAACACTTCTCCTGCCTCTGCTGCTCATTGTCCTCTACAACTCCAGATGATTTTTGTATTGACAAACTGCAGCAAGTTTACCTGCAGAGTTACCTTGTCCCATTTTTTTTTTTTTTTTTTTAAACAAAAAATAGGCACTCATTTGTGACTGTATGATTTAACTCTTACTAGTTGGAATGAAGTCAGATGCTGGAGGTGTGAGCCTTGGTTCACACACTGAAGTCACAGATAGTTCAGCTGGCTCCCAGAGACTTTACCGGCACATTCACTGGAACCATACTTAATAACTGGTGAGTACATTTTTTTTAATTTTTTGGTACCACCGGCAATTTGCTGTGCTTCTGTTCAGCTAGATGAATGTGTAGCCTACATCAAACACATCTGCAGCTATCTGTTTTCCACATTTTGCCTTTGGCAATGCTGTTTGATATTGTATTTAATAAGAGAGCTATGCATTGGATATATAAGGGACTTGCTTGCTTGTTGATGCTTGGCTTCATTGTTATTCAATTTTGTTGGTTTTGGTTGGTGTTAGTATCCTTGCTCACACAATCTGTTTATAGCATCTTTTTCAACAGCCTTGAAGCCTTGAAGAATCTATAAACCATTCTGAATGTCCGCTAGTAGCAGCTTTGCATATAAAGCTAATAAAAAGAGGGCCAACATCTACCATAATAATATCTGATTTCTTAAACCAAACAGAAAAAAAATAAAGAAAGTTTTGACTGTATTTCGTCTTTGGTGGTTTATTTGAAAAAAACTTTTGATGTTTTTGACAATGCACTGTCATCAAACTTAATCAGAGCATGGTTTTGTATTATTGGTAGATTCTCAACTCTTCTATGAATTATTTTCTTTTTGTTCGCAGAATGAGTCAATTAATTCCATTAAAGTAGCACAGAGTCTGGCGACACTTTCATTTCACCAGACCCACTGTCGAGATGAAAATCCTTATTTACTCCTTTTTCTGTGCAGCTATCCCTTGGCTGCTCTTATTCTAGTTCGCAGTCTGTAAGCTGGTGCAGATTAGTTGACTTATTCATTACAGAGGGTGTCTGTTGTCGATTGCTGAGCTTATCCAGTGTGATTAATGTTGAGTTTGTGTAACTACCAAAGCAAACAGACTGGTCTTTTAAAGGGTCTTCTCCGCCAAGGGATGCATTGAAAAGATATACATACAATATGTCATACATTGTGCATTGTTTAGAGTTTTTCTGCTAATGTTTAGCCCATGGACAGAAAAAGCCACTAAAGCCCCAATTTTTATTACATGCTTGTGTTACTGCAGTTACACTATCCCAAGAGAGATTGAATAATTTAAGTTTCTTTTATCAGCTATTAAGCATCACAAGACTGGTCCGATAAGTAAGATTGTTAAAATATATGAATTTGGTTGTCCTGAGAAACATCTGCAGCAGCCTGCACAGGAGATGAACAATTAATGCATTTAGGATTAATTTTACACTGTCTGACACTCAATGTACAGAATATATAAACAATGCAAAATATTTTACTCCATGAACATTTTTTGCCTCTTGATCTGCCAACACTGGTTGGATTTATTCATTGTATGTTTAAATTTGAACTAAAACTGAGAATTTAACTCAGTTAAAATATTTTATTCTTTGACATAGATATATCAATATATCACTTTTAATTCTCTTCGACATTCTGTGTGCGTGTGTGTGTGCGTGCGTGTGCATGCTTGTCTGCATCTTTACTCTTGCTGCTGTGTGCACATTAATGAATACACACATATGTATGCACACGAAGCCTCTCCACTGTTTCAGCTCAGTTTTAGTATTGGACATGGACAATTCCCTGAGGCAAGGATCCGCTCTCCACCCAAACAATGAGGTGCAGCTTTTGCTCTCTCTGTGAACGAGGGGAAGCGAGCCCATTCAGGAGGTCAGCTCCAAGCTGTTGACATTGCTCCCTGGTTGCCTGTGGTTCTGGGCAGAGCCTCATTATCACAGGGTCTGCTTGGAGCAGAGTAGGCTTCGTTAGGAAGCAGCTGTCAGTGCTGAGGGGGCGAAGGCAAAGGGAAAAGGCAGAGAAAGTAGATCCGCGATCCATTCACAATGGCACTCAAGGGCCGGTTGGCTGCAGTATTATAGTCTGCTTTTGTGTGTTAACGTGTGCATGTTTTATTCTGGACTGTGTGTGTGTGTTTGTGCACATGAGTGTCATGTTTATCCTTCAACAAGTACAGCAGTAGTTTCACTTGTTAAAAGTCCTTCTCTTCGTATTTTGTTTGTAATCGATCTGCTGTATGCTATGTCTGCTTTTTTTAAATTAGTTTTCAAAATGCTTTATGTAAATGTATAAATATAATGTAAGAGGTCTTTGACATAAAGAAGCATTGGCCCATGCAACAGAATACAAAACACAGTCAGAATAAACATAACTCCAATGGCACCAGGGCGACTTATGTTTTCAGTTACATGTGTGGCGTATACTGCTTGACTTAAAAATCATCTGTGTGAGATTAGAAAACATCTCTTTAAGAGAGAAAAAAGTATTTGAATGGGTGAATTTTAATTCAAGAAGAAAATATCTGCTTCTGCGAAGAAAAGGGCCCAAGTAAAGTTATTGAAAGATGTGAAAGAATGCAAGCAGAAATGAATAGCAATAAAAGGACATATCTGAGGCAAGGGCCAAGGAAGAAAAATAATTAGAAATGCAGAAAACCATTTGTCAAGCATTGTGGAAAAAAAGATTAAATGTATAGTGGAGGTCTAGCATGTGTCAGGTTTCATGTCTGTCACACTCGATCAGTGACCGGAGCTAATGAGATGGTACATGCTGCCTGGGACTCGAGCTGGAAAACTGCTGTTCTGGTGCACATTAGAATCTGGGGTATTCCAAAAATCTAGCATCTGGTGAAAAACAGAGCAACCCTCTGTGGCACAGCAGTCATTAACTTCTGGGATTTACTGAAATACGATATCCTGTTGAGAAAAAGTTTCCACACTAATGACAGCAGTTCTTCCAACTTTACCAATTTTCTGCCCAGCGGAAGTGACACGAGTCAGGAAAAGAAGCCACCGATGCTTTTCTATTAGGAAATGTAATGGATATTAAATGATGACATACAGAAGCAGTGTACTATATGTGCGCAACAGTAGGCCGTATTAAAGCACAATTGAGCAAAATTTAGCAATAGTAGAAATTATATGGTGTTGTTTGAAGAAAGGCGAGGCATGACATACCATAATTCAGGGTTTTAACAGTTTAAGTGATTAGAGCGGCTATGGCTCAGGAGGTCGAGCAGGTCATCTGATCACAGGGTTGGCGGTTTGATGCTTCCTCTTGTCCACATGTTGAAGAGTCCTTGGGCAGGACACTGAACCCCAGGTTGCTCCCCAGCTATTGGGGATGCATAAGACATAAGCTCGCATAAATAGAAATCGTTGCCCAGGCAGGGCATTTGGCATAAATAAGCCCATGCCAAATCAAATACACCGATAAGCCACAACATTAAAACCACTGACAGGTGAATAACCCTCATCATCTTGAGGGGGTTTAGTTGGTCTGTAAAGGTGTTTGCATAGGTGCTGCATGTCAAAGTGCCAGGACCCATATGCAAATTCTTTGCATCAAAGCTTTGTTTAATTCATATAACAGCACACTATGTTTCACACACATGATTATTACTGGTGCACAACAGTCTTATGACTTTACTGTTACAGTTAGTAATGTATATTTCTTTGCTATGTAGAAGGGTTGCCTTGTACCTGCTGACGCAGCTTAATGCAATGAATGAACAATTAGACCTGTCTTATTTTCTCTTTTGTATATTTGCCTTTTAATGAAGCAAAGTTTGTTCTTATCCAATTACTCAATTAATTGTTGGAATAATTGATAGCTGAGAAAAATCTGGACTCAGGTAAACTTCAGGGTCAACCATGTCAATTATGTCATAACAATTCAAGTCTTTTTGTCCAGAAGCTAACCATTGAGCCTTTCACATTGGCTCCGGTGCGATTGTATCGCATGTAGTGTTTTTTTTTTTAGAAGCTTAATCCAACATTGAACTGCAGTGTCTTTTCAGAGACTTGGTAAGAAAAATCCATATTATGAATCCAACACTGTGATTATGTTCTGTGATTATTTATCTATTTTTCTATGTTAAAAAAAACAGTTACTGTTGTCATGGTTTTTAGCCATCCACAGGCAATCCCACGAGAGCTTGGTTAAGTATTTTGACCAGTCAGATGCTGGGGCCTTTTCCAGCAAGATGGAAGCACATGATCCGCTGTGGTGACCCTTAATAAGGAGCAGCCGAAAGAAGAAAAAGAACATTTTTAGGGCAACTCGTTGGCGTAAAGATGGCATAGATTACGAAAATAATTTGATTTGCATAATGTGCGTTGGTGCGTTGCAATGAAGAATGGCTGCCCCTGATCAAAGCATGGATTACTTTGAAGATCAAGCTGCAGCTAAAAAAACCTTGGCCCTGATCATCTAAAGTGTTGGAATATTTTAGACTGAAACACAACATGTGTTGCTCTGTAAGCTCTGCATTGCTATTCACTTAAAATTGATTGTTAAAAATGACTTCTGCACCACTGCTTTGAACATAACAGCATTACACCATGCCAAATGTAAATTGTGTTATTTGGCCAATTCAATATTTTAGGTTTGCTTTAACAGATAAGAGAAAATGGCTTAACTTAATATTACTTTTGTTAAAGTTTGCAATTGTTTCAGTTATTGTCCTTGCCCCACACTGACGAAGAAATACATTTGACAGTGATTATATGAACTGCACATTAGTATTCTGATACAAAAATTGAAATAAAGTTTTAAGTAGTTTTAGTATTATTTTTTTCTTTTTAAGAGAGGATAAAGATTATTAATATTAAAATATTCATGAGACAAGTTTTTGATATTTTTTTTGAAATATATTGTTATATAAATGTTGTAATCTAAAAAAAATCTTTACAATAATTGATACATTTGTTGTTGATGAATCGACTAATTGAAACAATAACAATAATCATTAGAATTTTGCTGCAATTTTAATTGATGCCACATTAAAAAGAATGATAATAAACAAAATAATTTCTCAGCATGTGAAGAAAGCAAATTTAAAATGCCTTTCTTGTGTTTTATTCAGATGTCTGTTTTGCATTATACAAAACTTTCAAAAGAAAAAAGGAAAATTTGAGGGTAGAGCTGGAGTACCCTTAAGAGCTGAAAGTAGCAAGAATAAATGCACTACTACAACGCACTTACTGACGTATGCAGAACCACACTGACATTAACAATTTTAAACTTAAGGCATGACTGACAATCCATCATAAGGCTCAGTGAAAAGAAGAATAAGACAACCCTACAAATATTTCCTGATACTTTTAATGACTGACATCAGTAATCTGTCACTAAAAGTAGAGCTGAAATGATTACTTCATCTACAAAAAATAATCAACAACTATGCTAATGCGGCAAATATGTATATATATATATATATATATATATATATATATATATATATATATATAT
>JBBPCS010000375.1:10045384-10056383 GCA_037974645.1 Hollardia meadi
GCATATCATCATATTTTACAGGACCGTCACAAAAAAATCCTAGAATTGCAACTGAGAATGATACTACTACAGGTAGGGTAATAAGAAAAAAGTATTAAAATATTCCTGCAAATGCAGTGAAGAAGTTCAAGTTCTGAAATTTGTGATTTATTTTCATGAATAAAAACATTTCAAATCATCCCCCCTCTGTTTTTTTCACAAATCGCACCCTGTGTGTCTCCATTAAATTGCAGTTAAATTGCTGAACACCAACAAATACAAATTGAAGCTGATTATTTTGTTAGATTAGTTAGTTAGTTAAATTATTACATCTTTTTTTTTAATTGGAAATGTTTGGATCACACAAGGCAGAAAAAAAACTCATACAGCCATCACTGAAATCTAATTATGCAAATTGCATAATACTAATAACATTAGTGTAAGCTTATCTTTATGCAACTGTGCAGAAATACTATGTTCAAACAAAATTAATAGACATGCAAAAATGTGTTGCATTCAAATGTTGATTTTAGAATTTTAATGTCAATGTTATGAACAAAGCTTCAAAGTTTCAAACTATTCTGTATAGCACTACTACATTGAAAACCTATCAGTATCGCTGCCACATCATCTTACCTAGCAGCTATGAACATCATCATGACACTGCATGTGCAAGATGGTTGAAAAGATTGAGTCTTTCTCTCTCTGACATACAAAAATCAAATTATGGAACCCTGATAAAGGCTTCATTAGCACTGCTTTCATTTAATCCTGAATACACAACTCGACAGTGAGTCAACATCATGAGTGAACTTGTTTGTGTCAATCCACCATGTCATTTATCAAGTCTTTGCAATTCACACCAGCAGTAAAACTTTATAATATAGTATTAATTGATTATAATAATAAGCTAGACCCAGCTCTTTGCCTGCACATTGATCACACGCTCAACATCTGGCCTTCATTGGCCTAATTATTGCAAGTAATGAGATGCTAATTTCAACACTCATACTCCATGCATGAGCTGCCAGACTCATGTGAAACAGAACTTTATGACAAAACTAATAAATAAAACATCTTTCTGGTGGTAAACATTAAGCAACTGAGGGAAAGAAAACAAAATGGAGAGAAACATGGGGCCTGATGATTAACAGTGCTTTTACATAATCACGCCTGTGCCTGAAGGATGGCTTCTTTTGCCCCACTGTTTACTGGTTTATGAGGAGAGTGATGGGCCATTTCATTACCTCAGCAGTAATTAATGCACAAAATTAAGCAACCTTTGATCAATTGTTGGGGCCAGTGTTGTCAGAGATTTCATTATTTAACTACTAAATCTGAAGTACTGAAACAGCAATGCTATAAAGTTAGCGTGTCATCATAGAAACACAAGGTAGAATGAGTATCCATATCAGATTTTGGTTAACGTTGCCTAGTCTGGCTTCTGTGTCACGCTAATGGACAATGTGCAATCGTTAAGTCTGAGATCTGCGTCCTGGGAAATAAACTAGCTCAGAGCGGCAGTGTAAAAATTGCCTCTTATATCTCCCCCAGTAATGCCCAAGAATCCCCAGCCTGCATAAAGAATAGATCTCTGGGGGCAATTCCTCACAGCAAGATAAATGACTTAACCAGAAAACTGTTATTTATCAACACACATATTAATGGTATAGCTTTATAGGTTCACATTGCTGTTGATAAGGCTTTGGTAGACACCCATTATTCTGTAATGGCTTGTGTATTCAAGGTATAAAAGAATGAGTGGTAACAAAAATTTATGTAATCAAACACAGAAAGACTAATCTCAGATAGTTTAATGAACAGTGCTGTAAACACTGTTATGTGTGTATCGGTTTGTCTCTCAGACAAGAAGTACCCTAACTTTTTTGTACAACATATAAAGTACTTTATTTTCTTCTGACATAAAAAGGTGTACACTTGAACATTAGTTCATTACACTTTATCTATACTAATACTACTACTACTAATCATAATAATAAACTTTATGTGTATAGCACCTTTCATGCAAGTGCTTTACAGCGAAGAGATTACAAGCACCACAAGTGCTCACATAAAAAGGCATAAAAAACAGTGAAAACTCGAATATGTGGAAAGCCCAGCGTATGTAAGGCTGTGTCCCCGCTACCTCACATCCTGCCACCTCTTCAGCGAGCGATGCAGGAGCTACAGGGCCCGATGGTAGAGGGCTCCGCCTGTGCTTATAGAACAAGGGTTACAATAACGTAACCTTACATTCTATCTCACACAGGCCCCGCCTTCTACTGGACTCTGTGGGTACAGTGGGTGGAGCCCGATAAGTGGCCCTACTACAACCAGTATCGGCCTACCACACCAAACCTGACCGGTAGGGGTAACTGCCACAGCCCACCTACTTCCTTGCTCAGTCATTGCTGAAAAAGAGACCATCGACCACCACAGCTATAGCCCCAGGTGTCAACACACAATCAACACCCTGCAGACCCTATGCCCCGAGCCATCCAGGGGACACAGGGACATATGGTCAGACACAATGTCCAGAAGGTGTCAGGTGCAGTACCAAGCAACACCTGTACACTTCTTAACCACCTTCACCAGTCCTGTGTCACCCCCGCGAGCACAGACCCTGAGAAGGAGCCCAACATGTCCAAGAAGTAGAACCTAATGAATGGACATGATATCGACCACGACGCCACCGTGCATATATATGTCCTCGACACACACCCCACTGACCAGGGCCATTGACACAGCAACATCATGTGTTGAGTGTGTGCGGACGACAGAGGGAGGGTCACATCCCGACTGCCTATAGGCCTGAGAGATACACTCACGCAGCCAACTGGCAAGGCGCTTCTTGAACAGGGCCTTTCCAGCCACGCCATCCCCAATGCAAACAAACAACTGCTCCGTGTGTCTGATGAGGGCTGTGCATTCAACATAGCATGCCAACGCACAAACTGGGCAAAGCAGATGCAGTTTCACCTCCCTATCCCCAGCATGGGAAGGGGGATAAGAAGCATCCAGCTGAATAACTCTCAACCTAAAGGAGCTCCTTAATTTCTGAGGAATAAAGAAGAGGTTCGGTCTTAAATCACCACCAGTCACCCCGGATTACCAAACAGCAGGGGTTCATCAACAGGGCTGTCAGTTCACACACCCGCTTTGCTGAGGTCAAAACAAGCAGCAAAGCTGTCTTGAATGGCAACGCCCGCAGAGAGGAATGCTTCAGAGGCTCTTAGGGGTCTAACACCAAGGCCTTGAGCACCGCGGTAGGTCCCAATGGGGTGAGGAGACAGGACCCACTGGCTGCTGACTCTTAACCCCCTGTAGAAACTGCTTTACCAGGGGGTTGGCTGAAGAAGGTCTATCACCAAACCCCTCATGCCAGGAGGAAATGGCTGCTGCTCACACCTTAATGGTGGCATGAGACAGCCCACTGTCCAGCAAATGATGTAGAAAGGAAAGAACTGATCCGTCCAGTCTCCATTCCACACACCAATACTGAATCCCCAACCACTTTGCCCTGTAAGAGGCAGGGGTGGATTCCACCATAGCTGCCTAGATGGTCTGTACAACCAGAACAGACAGTCCAACCTGCATCAGGGTCACGTCAACTTGCATGAACCACCCTCTGTGGCCCACGCACACTCAACACGGCATGTTGCAGTGTCAACGGCCTTATTCATATACTTCTCCGTAGTTGTGACTGGGATTCGGAAGTAGGTGGGCTGTGGCGGGTACCCTTAGCTGGTCAGGTTCAGTGTGTTGACCCAATGTTGGTCACGACAGGGTGGTCATTTTTCGGGCTCCACCCACTGTAATCATTGTGTCGAGTAGACAGTGGAGCCTGTGTGAGACAGAAAGGAAAGTTTTGATATTGTAACCCTTATTCTATTGGCTTAGGCGGAGCCCTATACCTATGGACCATGCCGCTCACTGAAGAAGGGGCAGAATAGCTGACTTCAGTTTTAACTGCCTTCCATGTATTAGAGTAAGCTCATCCTGATTGTCAGTTCATGCAAATTCTGTGGGAGAATACTTGATTATGATTGGAGGAGAGCAGTACCCATAGAGTCCAGTAGAGGGCTCTACCTGTGCTTATAGAACAAGGGTTAAAATATCATAACCTTCCATTCCCAGTTTTAGACTACTTTGATTGGGGTGTCAGTAAGAGATGTTGATTGAACACTAACTACTGCTGCGTTGAGTGCCCCAGGGATTACTTTTTTTGTTGGTCTAATGGAATTCTTCTTCTGTATTGATGCAGAAAACAAAGACTGGGATCAACAAAAGCTTGATGACAGGTTTTGTTTAACAAGATCATCTTCACAAATTATCACCACCAAACTAAATAGGCCTATTCTTTTTAAATAGAACGGAAACAGCAACACATCCTTCTCCGCTGCCTCCTCCATGGAACATTTTACATTGTCTAATCAACAAGAAAACAGCTTTTTCCAGATCAGTCCATAGCTTACCAACTAATTTGAAATTTTATATATGTGCAGCTAAGGCTTATGCAGTACCCAACCAGATGTAATTTGGGTGATATAAATATGATATATAATCTTGACAAGGCAATATTTAACACAGGCAGCTGCAGATAATTTTTTTTTTAAATCAAAGTAGTCTTTGGCTTATGAATTATTTCCCTGGGTTACTTAAGTCTTTGGCACTTGATCTCCAACTCTGTCAAGAGTGGGGATTTGAATTCATGTGACTAATGTAAAACAAGGCCAACTGTCAGATGCAAGCCAGTCACTTCCTGTGCACTTCTGCACCCTCCATTTCCAAGGCATAATGATGCATAGCCATCACACTTAAGCCCAGTCTGGGCCTACATATGGAAAAGGTGTCAGTTGCAGCAAAGGAAATTATGCAGTCCACTAGTTCCCTGTCTAGCATGGCATCTCAGCTGCACAGCCCTTTCCCTGAAGAAGAGATGACATGTTTATGAGTTATTCCCCTGATGGAGCCTACACCTAGGAATACAGATTTGTCTTGCTAGCCTACTGAGGGCAGTCTATTGTGAATAACTGAATAGAAAGTTAAGAAATGTTCTTTTCACTAAACTGACTAAGCAACTGAGCTGGTTAGTACATAGTTATGTAGAAAGCATAATTTGAGACTGAGCCCACTCATAATTCATATAATGGAATTCACCTTGAGGGTTTGACCATTTTGAACCCTTATCCTACTGTATGATTTGTAGAAAAACATTAGAAATGATTCCAGTAATTTAAGAAGCATAAGTGTTTTTGAAAGCTTGCAAACATGGAATGTGAATGTTTGTCACTTGAATGAAAAAAACCTGACCCCTAGGGTTGTTTCTCTTTTGTGACCAACTATTAAGCTTTATAAAACTCCAATGTTTAACATGATCCTTTTGTCTTAAGTAACAGTCTTAACCACTATATTCAGTATTGTGAAAGTAAAACTCACAATTAGTTAAGTTATTAGCCATCTCAAGAACTGTGCCCACATAATCAATTTTACACTGATCTAATCATGTGGAAATATTGAGAGGTGACTATGAACAAACAATGTGTTATCCATAAACTGACATAAAGCATCTTAAAATGAAAGCCGTCATATATTCTATAGTCTCACATGAATAAGCATGGCTTTTGAAAAGAAGAGGAAAATAACCTGTAATAATTTGTCCCTCCAGTCGTGTGGAGATACTGCTGTGGTGTTCCTCTATTTGTCACTGTCAGCCTCCAGACTGAGGATATGAGAAGGCGGCAGAAAGAATGGGAGCGGTAGGGGGGTGAAGTGGTAGTGGGAGGAAGGGGAGTGTGAAGAAAACGCTGAAGTATGTGATTAAGAATAATGAGTAAAAAATTGCATAAAGCCTTCTCCCAAATCACATATCAACTCCGCGCCTGGCATTATCCCTGAAGCATCTCATCAGTCCTGGACCAAGTCCCCCATCGTTCTGCAAAGCAAGTACACGTGCGCCCACCCACACACGCATACACAACCATAGCAGTCCATTAGCCGCAAAGACATGAGCCGTCTCCCTCTCTGTCTTTCTCTCTCTCTCTCTCTCTCTTCTTTCTCTGCATCTATCTTTCTTTCAGTTGATCTACATTGTCTTTGGTAGTAAAAGCAATGGCAGGAACAAGACCTGTCAAGTTGCAGACCAGAGTCACCTTTCGTCCCTGGCTTGCACCACTCCAGCAAACACAGCCAGTCCTGCCCGTTATCTTCAAACCACTGTTTGGAGAGGCATCTCTATCAGAACAGTGGGAAAACATCCAATGCATATCAATTGGAAGACTTTGATTTTTATTTGTTCTGCATTTGCTCTGTCTTGCTATAGTACACAGAAATGACAGCAGGGTCCACGTTATATACTCTCAAACCACTTGGTTCTTGTTGGACTTTGGAGGAATTCAATCTGTAAATGTTGAATATATGAGTAATTTCTCATTTTGCCTCCCACTGTCACTTTTTTTTTTTAAAACAATGGCTTAGTTTTTTAGGAATACTCAAACAAATGTAAATCATGCTTTTTTTATCTGTTAATTTGGACATATTAAAATGCAAAATGCACCTGCTGTAACTTGATAGTAAAATGGTTTATCAAGTTCTTTTAGCAAATGTATGCATACATATACATCCAGCAGTCAAAAAGCAGCATGGGCATCCCATTAGATTCCTCTTTTCACACCTTTCCCACGTTTGCTGCTTTTTTTTTTTTTTTTTTTTTGTATCCCTGGTTGGTTTTCAATTTCACAAAAAAATATATTGTTCTTGTTATATTTGGCTCATTAAATGTTTAGCTTTTCTTCACCAGTTACTTGTTATTACTCAGGTTGCAGACAGCTCACTTGTGGGAGTGTGATGGAAGCAACTTTCTGTCCTTTGTTTATTCTTTGTAGATCTGCAATGATGAGTAAATTAATGGATTAGTCTATTGCTTCAAAGGTCTCTATCACACTGAATGGCAGCATATCACTTTGGACCGGCATCACACTTTCTCCCCCCAGCTAGCAGCGACATGATCTTTGGCTATGAGCCATCCTTGGATATGACAGCCAGGTGCTTGTTCTTAATGTGGTGCAGCATAGCGCTAGTACTAGTAAACTAAGTTTAGTACTAACTGAACTAAAGAGTGGCATCACACAATTTGTGATTTGTGAATTTGCTTCCTTTTTTACTTTAGACTGCGCTAGTGAAGCCATTAGCCATGTGTGTGTATGTGTGTGTGCAAATTAACCTGTAGATCGACATGCGTAACAAGTCAAAAATATTGTCAATGGGTAACTTTTAATTGGTTAACTGTTAACATTCCTAAAGACAACATTCAGCCAGCTCAAAATAAACAGAACACAACAGATAAACAACAGGCACTGCCAATGGTGAATCTTAGGAGGCAAATCCATGCATCCCTGGTATTTTTCACTATTTTCTGGCATTTTATAGACAGAGTGAATCAAAAACCACATTGTTAAACACATTACTTTGGTAACATCACATTACTTGTGTGATGACACTAAAATCTAAAAACCATTTCTACACAATATGAATATGGTAAGCTCACACAGTGAATCAACAAATCAGTCAATAAATCCAAAATTCAGTATACTATCTTGCTACTGGCAGAGCCCCACCAATGTGTCCTACTTCAGAAAGCAATTTTGATTCTAACAGATTGAGTGGAAAATGCTATTTGGTGTTAGGGAAAATAAAAACTACATCGATATCCATTGAAGCGATTGTACGGTTTCAAACTATTACATCTAAAAATGCACCGCAGCAAGTCAATAGTCAGTAAATGAAGTGGAATCATTTGTAAATGAGGAGGAAAACTGACGTTTCACTTCAATGTGATTGACTGACAGACTTGCTAAATGAAGCCTAAGTGAGTTATGAGGTAGTGCTTGAATGTAATCTACCATTGAATTTGAAAATCTACTGCCCCATGCCATTTACATGATGAAAAACCCTGAAATTTTAGCCTTATTAATTCAGTAAATACATGAATATGTTTTAGATGCCTACTGCTGTCAGTGAACAATTACACCAGGTGGGGTATAAAAGCCATATGTTAAAAGGCAGGTCATTTTCACTGTCTTTGGATCAAAGAGCTAACTATCTGCTCCCTGTGACACAGCTGAAGGTGCCATATAATAAACCTCATCATGGCAAAAAAAACAAAACAAAGGCCCTGATATTTTAATTAAACTGCTGTCACTCGCCCTCTCCAGCACCACTCAATTTCTTGTCACACTGACATCCATACATAAGGTTAAACAAGTGACTGAAGGGTTATGAGTACGTTTTACAAGGATGTGGGGAGTTGGTGGCAGATGAGTGTCAATATGCATTATGAGTTTAATGTATGGAAGCCATTATTGTGACACTGACACTTTGGGTACAGAATAATAAAGGGTGTGGGTCAGAGGAGGCATGTCTTCATCTCAGTGACAGTGTGATAGAAGACTGGAATTATCTGCTTTTCAGCCATTTTTATGTTCTTGCCTCGTTGCGGAAAATTTCTCTTATCTCCCTGCTCTTCAATTTTTTCGTTTTGTATCTGTCCATCTCTCCTCTGCCAAACCAATCACCTGGGGAGGACATCACTTTTTCAGTGTGTGAGAGGACCATAATATCTGTCAACTTCATCCTCTCTCGCCCCTGTTGTCATTGAAAACCGAGTCCCCTCAACAGCTTTTAGAGGCCCATCACCTTCTTTTATCACTTTCCATTTTTTCTTTCATTTTTTCTGAGGGATTTTCACACCCTAAGAGATGACAAAAATGCTCTCGTGTATTTACGCTGGAGCTATAAAAGTAAGACTTAAATTAAGAGTGACTTAAAGTGTGATTTGACTTTTTTTTTTTTTGAATTAAGTACATTTTGTTTTTATCCTTGCCTTACTGCAACTGCATTACCAAATGTCATATTTTAATTATTTATTAATTTGACATACATGATCATACACATATTTTTCAATTTTACTCAATATAGAAAGTACCAATTTCCTTTTTCAGGTGTTCATTCTTCTAATAATTACAAAAAGTTTTGCAAAATTCATGGCCTAGCCTAGACCCGAATTCTTCATACTTTGGACCCTTGCCATCGTCTAAATCACTAAAGCACTCAAATGTCTTTTCGAAAAGGAAGGAGACAGTGCACCGGCTGCATCGAAAGACAAATGACTGATAAAGAGTGAGAAATGTAGCTCCTCTGTGGCATTTAATAGTCTCTAAACCTGCACACACAAAAAAACAAGCATGTTCTGCATGTGATACAAGCAACAGAATCCACAAGCACGTCTGCTCCACGTGCACAAATGCAGTCCAGCGAACATGGGCCTGAAGCGGGGACAGTTGCTGACATCTCCCCACCTGTCCTCCTCTCCAATTCGACTGGTAATTACAATAATAGCAAAGTCTATGGGTAAATAGTGACCGCAAGTTTGAGGGAAGTATGATAGCCTGTACCCGCTACCCACCACCCAGCTGAACATATTATTTACTCTGATTTGTAGACCAACATGGACATTTCACTGGGCCTCTATTGGTCCCTGTAGCAGAGATTTCCTTTTGAATTATGTGGAGAGGCGTGATTTCTTTATTATGTGTTGTATTTATTTATTTATTATATTGAATATTTTCTTTAAAGATTTACTTTAATGATTTAAGAGGGCAGTAATGTCACTGCAGCAAATATCGTGGCACATTTAAGCAGCAAAAACTAAAGGCTGTACTTATCAAGTTGCCAGAGGAAACAGAATTCAACTTTTTTCCTCTGACATAATTTTTTAGATGGCTCTGGTGTAGAAGAACACATAACTGCCATTAGATCTTGACCGATCCTGTCTAAAGATTAAAATAACCAATAGATATAAATGTGATTCGGTTAATGCTCATTAAAGCTTCAAAGAGAAATGGTATTCGAGACAGCCCTACAAGCCCAAGTATACCTCAATAGGACCATTATCATAATGCACTGTGGAAGACTGTCTTACCTGCTAAACTTTGTGCAATTATTATATTTTGCAGGACCCTACAACAGCTTGCTACCTGTCAGTGTTTAACAATGTTAGCTAGAAAGAGAGTTTTAAAAAGTGGAGGGCCTACTCTCAATACTGTACCTGAATATATCCTTCTGCTGCTCTGCTAATCGGCTACTTTCACTATATGCAGCTTGTATAGTTATTGTGTAAGACTTGCCTTGACCTGCCCTCCTACACCTGTGGCACAACTTCAGATGACATTCCAGCTCTTGCAGACAACAATGTTATGATATATGAGTGGTTAAAGACATTTAAAAAAAAAAAATCATACTGTATTCCTTATTTGAAATTGTGAAGTTGAAGTTGAGAAAGGACATGTGATGCCTTCATTCTAGCTGTGTTTCACTGATTAATAGTATAATTTTCACATAATGCCTTTATTAATTCAGAATCATATCTAATTTCACTTATTCGTTGAACAGAATACATATTCAGTGTTAAAGGCAGGATCTACAGTAACAGCATAATCTTCTGTGAGCTAAATCCGATATTGCAAAACATTATTGAACCCCATGGAGATACTGTGACTTTTCAGCAGCAGGTGTAATGATATACAGAACAAGAAAACATTTTAGGAATGTAAAAACTGGTTGAGAGGAAAAGTGTAAGACTTTTGTAAAATAAATAACACTATTTGACAGGTTAAATATGGCTTTCAGGAGAGTAATAACCACAAGGGACTCACTAACTTCAGGTCTTTCTCTGGGTTCCAAAGCTCATAATTTCAAATTTATACTAATACTTACACTTTAGAGACATACTAAACATGATTATGGCCTAGCTTTCCAGTGCCCACCAACACAAAATAAAAAACAATTTCCTTACTCTCGACCCAAAATAAAAATAAGAAACCTAATGAAAGTGTTAGGGTTTAGCTAAATGACCCAAATGCAGAACAGAAGAGCCAGAGACCTTACAGCGAGTTTCTGGAAATTTATTGTAAGGTAGTTGGTGGAGTAGAGGAAAAGGTGAGCTGAGAATCCTACGCTGGAG
>JBBPCS010000375.1:10056483-10081128 GCA_037974645.1 Hollardia meadi
AGAGACTGGAGAGCTGAGCCGGGTAGATATACTGCAGGTAGTTGATTAGTGGATGGTATTCAGCTGTGCTGGTGGATCAGCAGGAGAAGGTAGCCCCGCCCAAACAAGGAGACAGACTCGGCACACACAGGAACACAAGGTGGGGGAGAAATAACAGGAATACACAGGGAGGTGGGAGGAGAAGGCTGTACCCTGACAGAAAGGAATAAATGCATGGAAAGAAAAGAAAATATATATTTAAAGTCTTTTTGACATAACATCTTATAAGTGACAAATTATGACACAGGTCATAAAATGAACTAGATTTCCTGCAGCAGTGGAAAGGGGTAATTTAGCAAGCTAACGTTAATATTGACATATTAACCTATATTAATAAGCATACACATGATAATCATATGTTAAAATACAGTATATGACCTAATGTTCACTTAACAAAAATGTTTTTGAGTGAAGTGTTGACAAGTTTGTCTTGTCACAAACATTTTGGTATTCCTGGTATCTGTACTGGATTGAAATTTGGTTTGAAGAAATTTTTACATGTTAAAAGATTTTTTAAATTTTTTTTATTGGTATCATTTTTTATTTGCATTTCTAAACAACGTAAAACATGTGTGTATATATTAATTTCATTGATTTAATGAAGCTGGAACACCAATAACATAACTGTTTTATATGAGAATGCGCAGTCTGTGTTCTGTTGTTTATATCTCCTTATCCTTTCATTTTGACAGGAGTTCCAGAGAATATTTTGACTTTGTTGTGTTTGACAGGTGGTAGCAGACATTTTTCTGAGACTTACGGGCTGAATACCTTTGCAGCCAGCTTGTAAGACTGTTTTAAAGTCAAGTTAATCTGCCAGAAGCTGTCAAAAGGGAAAGTAATCTCTTCTTGCTTGTTGTTTTCAAGCACTTTATTTTCTGGTTCCTTCTTATTCCCAATGATGAACTTTGAACATGAACAGCTGCATCTCCTTTTGAAACAAAGCAATATTTACCTTTCAGAATAAAGATCAAAATTAACAAGACAGAATATAAAGAATGCTCTGAAATGAGGAGAAAAGAAAACTTTTAGTATAAAATCTTGTATAAAAGAATTATGTAGGTACAAACTGAATCATTAGCACTGTGCATGACATGACAGAACAGTTTTTGCATATGATTCTGCACCTGAGTTGGAACTTTCATTGTTTCATGTGTGTCTGTGCATATTTAAATATGTGTATGTAGGTAGCAAGGAATACATGTCAATATCCGAAACACTGTAGGTCCCTCAAAGTGTCAAAACTCTCACTGTTGGTTTCATTTTCACTGTAACACGGAGCACGACAAAGTACTTAAACACCTTGTGGAGTCAAAGTTCACACGGACAAGTTTAGTTTTATATTTATTTTATCAGGGCCCCAATCCCTGTCTCCTCTTCTTCAAAATGTTAATTTAAGGGACGAAAGTGCTGGGCTCAGGGGAAGTCACAAACATGGGAGTGACATTGTGACCCAACATGTTGAGGCAAGGAACAAAAAGAAGGTTTGCAGCAGGTATTATCAGCCCCCCTGGGGAGAAACCATTGTGAGGTGTCCTCACAGGCATCAGATGCTGCTTCTGGTGAGAGAGATGGATTGTGAGGAAACATGAAAAACTTGCAGCTGAAGATTTTTTCCTGTAATCTCCCATTTTTGTTTTGAACTTTATTTTTTGTAACATGAAATCCTGAAAATGGAAAATGCAGTCTTATAAATCTTGGATCTTTTGAAAACTTTTAATGTTTTTTGTTTTGTTTGTAATATAAAGGTTTGTGAGATAACCACAAACCTATTAAAACTCTGTTATATTTTATTAGCATTCATATTTTACTTGTGTGTGTGTTCATAGGCATGCACTGTAAAACACAAAACAGTTTAATCATGCTGCAAACCCTAATGCAGCATTTCAGAGCAATAAGGCCTGTATGGGGAGCCTGGACTCCCAACTGCGTCTCACATGAGCAGTCCAGTAAAATTAGTTGATGATTGATCCCACTCTAGTGGGACTGGAATGTTTTTTCCCTTTTCTTACTTCTAAATAGATACTGTATTCAAATAGAAGAACAACCATTGACTTTGTAATCCCTGTGCCACTGTAGCTGACGAACAGGAAAAGTCAAGTGTTGTGTTTGTCTGTGTGCCATGCTTATCTCCTCTGGTCCCTGCAGGTCTGACTTGTCAATGTCTGTAGCTTCAAGCTACGCTTAGCTGTCTCTGATATTAAAGAGCACTATCTCTGAGGCGGCCATTTGGGGAGACAGGTTTCTTCTTATTCCAACAAAGACACTCTGCCATAATATTGTGAGCATTTTTACCATGTCAAACTGAATACACTTCGAACAGAATATAACATTCTCTCTCTGGATGTGGATTTCACTCAATCTGCCTTTTGTGTAGCTTTATTTGAATTGTTTAAGCGAGCAGTATTGTCATATATTGCATTTATAATAGAGATAGGCTTATTTTACTCTTAACATTTGAATTAAATTAAAATACATTAAAATGTAAAGTAAAAAAGTATTTTTTTTTTAAAATTATTATTATAAATACATTCTTAATAATTAGCTGTAAAAGATTTTAATGAAGGGTCCAATAATTTTGGTGAAATGCAAAGGTTCTTTCATTCTTTTGTAATCCTGCATGAAAATCAGCTGCTCTGCATGCACCAATTAAGCAGTAATTACAAAAGCATCAAGTTTTATCTCTACTTGCATGAGTCCGATGGTCTGTTATGTACTTATTAAAGTGAATTATCTCTGATAATCATTCTAATCGGGGTTCAGCTCATGTTAGCAGGCCTCCTGCTGGGTGCAAATGTCTAATTACACTGGAGCACATCTTGATGGGAAGGGTTCCCCGCAGCCCTCCATGCTATGCCTCTCTATCCTTGTCTAATCACACACTGGACTGTCAAGTACACATTATGGCCAATCACTAATGATAAGCAGATGATCAAAGCAACCAGAAAGAACCTGATCAAAAAGACAGTGAAATGAGGAGAGGGATCATATTTTTCCCCTGACGTTGACCTTGATACCATGGAAATGAGTCATCCATACACTCCATATGCTTTTGCTAAGCATGTGTGTGAGTGTGCATGTGTGCGTATTTGTGTGCATGTGTGCGTATTTGTGTGTGTGTGTGCATTTGTGCGTGTGTGTGTGAATAAATCCTACCATGTGTCTCCATCCAGCCATCTATATATGTGCACACATATGGGTTACAGGGGGGATAAAAGGGCTAAAAAGGTAGGTGTGTTTGGCGAGGACATGCATGGGTGTACACTCTCCACAGGCAATCAATAAGCTATGCGGCTATAGAGACACTTGCAGAACTTGTTAAAGAGTCTCATTTAGTTCAACAGCTGCTGACTGATATAAAATGCAACTGCAGAAAAGAAAAACATTATAGAGGCCTACATGTTCCTAAAAGTGAGTACATTTATTTTTATATTATAGGCAATCCATCATTATCAAGATAGGCAGTATACATGAAGTCTGCATTCTGAACAATATTAAAAAATATGAATCCTCACATGAAAGCCCTTTGTCCAGGGCAGAGAGTTTTATTTCACTTATTGTTGTCTTCCCTGAAAATAAATTGAGTGGAAATCCACTTCCAAGGTTGGTCGTTACCAAAGGTAGGTAGAGTGATTTCATGGCAGCAGATTGGAAAATGGCCCTTTGTAGCAACTCCATTTACATAGAGAAATGCTGATGGTTCACAATAACAAATGTGCCATCGTCGACAGAGCTGCTCTGCCTGTTGTCTTTCACTGACACTTGATAGTAGTGCGTGTACAATTATGCATAATGCACTAATGGCGGTTTTTCATAACTGTCAGAGAAGCTGTGGGTAAAGTGTTTCCTTTGCAGACAACTTGATGCTATACCGCCGGCACGTTTTGATTTTGCTGACGCCAGTACCCTTGACAACAAAATAGCATTGTATCAGCTAAACGTCTGCATCGGCCATCCTTGCAAAGTTATTGGGGGAAAAAAAGTTTGAAATAGCCTATTTAGAATGGAATATTCAAGTTTTCTGTGCTTATTGGACTGAAAAACATATCTGAACAGTAAGAAAATGAACACAGTTCAGTATATAGATGTTTAGCTTTTGCAATTATTATTATTATTAAACATTGTTTTTATTCTGGGGTGGTTAAAAATCCTTGTTTGACTAAATAAAATGGTGATGTTTCTCCTACTGTGGGGAGCAAAGCAGACGGCAGCACAACATTTAAGTATTTATGGAGATATATATTTCATGCTGACTGGTCCATAAGGATTACAGCGGGACACATTAATGGGGAGAAGCAACCACTACAACAACAAGCTGATGAAAAATTGATTATGTTTTCTTGCTTAACTCTGTTAACTATGTCAGAAGGTAATTAGTGACAACAACATTTATAGTTTAAATTTGTTCCAAAAAATCGCATCAGCAATAGAAACTTGAGTTGTCCTGTGGGCTTAAACATACACAATTTTCCTCTGCAATGCAATTACAGCTTTACAAATTATGTAACTCGCAATGTTCATTACTTATAACTGTTTTGATTATGTTGATGAGATGCATTTTTAAAAATCAATTGCACATGCACCTGTCAAAAAAAATGTTTAAGATCCTTAATGCAGTACTTGCAATCGACGTCAAATGTAGTGGGAATGCAGGAATGCATACTTCAAACACTGAATTCTTTAGTGAATTATCTACTTCAGGGCAAAAGGAGCCGAAGCGGATTACAAAATGTGTACTGATTTAGTCTTATGTGTGACTTTTTGTATGTGTGTTTTGTTTTTTTTGTCTCATAGTGTCATTGTGTTTGTTCCAACATCGAAATTCTTATTGAACTGTGACATCCATCCCCACTCACAGGTTCTGCTTTGCTGAATCTGAAACTTCGGAGGCAAGAATAAAGCATGTCTTCTGACATAAAGGCAAAGTTTTGAGTTTCCTTTAAGTCTTTCCCTTTAATTCAGAGCTAAGTCCAGCTGTGGCTGCTACAAATTGTCTAGTGTGAAGGAATTCATGTGACGTGTTTTTTTTCCCACAGGAATTTACTTGCCAATGTCTCCTGAAGTCAGCTGTCACACAAAGACCACTGTGAGTGGCATTGCCACAAAATCACTGAATTAGAAATAGTAGTTCCACACTCTGTGGCCCTTTGAAGGAAAATCTTATTTATTTATTCTGGGCCTCTCTTCAAGTCCATCTCCAAAATCATGCAGCAAAACTCTGGGGGTGTGATGTTTCTCAATAGTCTCCACTCCGCTGTTCACAGTTCAGATGAATTTCTCTGAAGGTTTATTCTTCACAGCTAATCACTTGTTACTTGGATCGAATAAGTACAGCAAGTCACACTTGTGTGCACTTTACAGAAGAAGAAAATAACCACGACTGAATCACCGCCTGGCATGATGTGATTCTCTAAAAAAGTGATTGGATTTCAGAAACTCCCCTCCTCCAGATATATAAGCACCTCATTGCTTTTTAATTTAGAATTAAATGTTTCGGTCTCTAACAAAGACAAGGGTTAGCATGTGCCCCCACTGTCTGTCTCTCGCTCTCTCCCTAATATGTTTTGCTTGTTCAGTGCCATCAATTACATGTCTGCCAAGCATCACACGTCGTCAACTTGCTCCCAATGACATCCCACTGTTCTGACCATTGATTGGCAGGTCAAGCAGTGAGTGCAAGCAGGAAATCAATAGCGGAGGACCTCTAGACAGTACAGGGGGAGTCTTCAAGGAACTGGCCCGCTGGACACTGCCAATCACCAAACACAAAATGTAAGGCCAGCCAGCCATGAACAAAAGCTATCTCCAGGCAGAAACACCAGCTTGAGACGTAGATGGATTTATGTTTAGGATGAAGTTTCTCCAATATTTTGCGAGGAGGATAGAAGGACAGACAAAGTTTTCTAGAAATATATTTGCATTACTTAAGCTCATTCATATGCTAAAACTCAAGTGGAATCTAGGACCTATGGGATTTGGTATTACCAAATATAGGCTCTTTATCTTAACATGCAGTTCCACCAGGTCTGGCAGTCTAAGCATGACAGAGCAAGCTTATTAGCATCGAGTAAGCCACTTCCAACCCGTAGAAGACATAGTAGATACAAGCAGAGTGTACAGCTATATTCGCCCTCCTTAAAATATGGCCTGAGGGACCCTTGAGGCTTAGTGGAGTTATGCTTTGTCCTACTCAGTGACATACTTTTGGATGCTGTTGGCGCATCACCAAAACAAACATTCAACCAACACCGGTGACAATAATTCAGGAGCAGATTCAAAAATAAAACCTGAAAAGGGAATGGAAAGACAATCAGGTAAGACCTCCTCATCAGCAACAGTGCTGCAGCTTAGGCTCTTGGAGGACCCAAAGGAATGTTTTTTTTTTCTTCCTCACTCACTTCTCTGGGAGACATTTCATCATGACCGTCCAATGTTGAAGCAAAGATCACTCTCTTGCCCTTCAGTTGCTGAGTGTCACTTGTGTTTCACTACCTTTGCAGTTTCATCCTCCACGCCTGCCTCACAATCAATGACCTTTGAACCTGGTCATTTATCTCACTGGTCAAAATATATTGAGATGATTCATTGTGCACAATGCTCAAGGGTGTGAACTTGATAAATTAATAAAGGACATTTTTTACAGTTTCACCAAAATGTAGGTTACATGTAGGCTAATGCAAATTCTCAATTTGTCAGATACTAATGCATTTTTAAACTTTACAAGTGACGTGTTTATTTTAAATGTATTTAGCTGATGATCAGTAGGAGCTGCATTATTGGCCGAAAACAATGTCACTTGCACTGCTTTTGATCTTTTAATCAAGCACCAATTTGACTGCAGAGAAGGAATAATTGTATGTTTGCATGATTTTCAACTTGGCAGGTCTGGGACGTTTTGTTTGTTGTCAAGAAGGTTCACATCTTCAGAATAAGAATTAAAAAAATACTATGACCTAGCTTCTGTCCCCTGTCAGTTGGTGAAGCATTTGAACGTGTTTCAATTACTGTCATCTTGGGTCCCTGCCATGCACCTGCGTTTCCCATGCAGCTGACAAAAAAAGAAAAACCTCCATGCATTTCCATGGTAACCACTGGAATTAAAAATGCATCAAAACTTCCCAGTGCAACAGGAAGAAGCAATGACAGGCGAAGGCGTGTTCTCCTGATGCCTGACAGAAATATACCATATTATGTCAATGTACGAAACATCCTCTCCCTCACATACATCATGCACCAATGTACTAACAACCACATACACGTATCGTCACCTCCACCTCACCCCCTGCTCAAAACAATAGAGCTGCACTCAGTATGAATTGTACTGTTGCTGACAATGGCTGCTTGCCAGCCTCTGTCCATCTTTTTACGATCCCTTGTTTCTGAGTACATTCCTAATGCTCTGTGAATAGATGCTGTACTCTGAGCTCTTGCCATCACCCTACATTTGAAATGTGGCTGTTTGTGAAATGGACTGGAATGAAATGGGGGAAAAAAAGAGCCTGTGTCTTATTTTCGCCTCTTACCAGCTGTGGCTCTCACTTCAGTTTCATTTGCCTCTCTCACTCTTTCCCTGGAGATTAATGATAAAATGTCTAGCATTTGAAATGGTGTCTTCCCTTTGCCTTCAATGACTGTTCAAGATAGTGTGAATAACAACGACTGAAATGGGTAAATTCTACCAAAGGACGGAGACAAAGTGGAAGTAGAGAAGCTGCAAGCCATAATTTCAACTCTTCTGGAAATCTTGAGTTTAGGTCAATCTTTATTTTACCTTTGGATTCCTTATAAGTCTGTAATATTTTGTCTATTTTTGGCTCTAAAGTGCAACGCAACCAGGCAGTGTATGACATGTGTCAAAACACCTGCACCTTATGTTTGCAGATTGATTTATGTCACTGCATCAAAGGCCACTCTCCTATTTTCAAATTTCACCACGCATCAAAGCTCCAAAAAAGGTGTCATTTTATCATGTTCACTCCCTCGATCAGTACATCATGGCTAGTATACAACTAGTAGCCTATTATTCTGTTTGTGTGCTGTGTCCAGTGTGTGCTACAGGCGTTGAATGATACAATGGTACGTGACCTAAAATTGACCTGTAGTTTTTGATTACAACAATTTTTAGGTATGATTGAAGTCACAGAAAAAAAAAGTGGAGTGAAAAATGGTTGGTGCTTTTTTTTCTATGATGCCCGAGCACACAGAGCCTGTATGCTAATTCAAATCATTAGCTAAACCATCTACTTTTATGAATTTAGCTTACAACAGTATCTAACTGCAATAACAATAGCAGATTTATGATAGCCATTATAGGAAGTAAGAGCAATCCACCCTCACAAAACCATTTCATTTAAACTTTTTAATGAGCCCAAACACAGATAACAGACCAAATTACAACAAATGTTTTATACCTCTGCTACTCTATAAATATTGATTGTCATCTCTACTCTGTAGAACTTTTTTGCTGTTCTACTATCTCTCTGGACACCGCTGTTTTAAATATTTAAGGTATTTGTCTTGAATTCCTTTGCAAGATTTGTTTATCATACCTAAGAGTATCTGTGACACAACTTGAAATAATACATAGCATAAACAAGAAATTTGTATAATCAAGCTTATTTATTCCAAATACTTTTTTTTCTATCCACATGTTTCTTGTGGAGAGAAAAGATAATTGAATTGTTTCCACTTTTCAAAATAAATCAAAATAAGTAAATTAACGAAGGAGTAAGACATACTGTAATTATCTTCTGAAAGTTAATCATAGCAATCTTTGCTGGATACTATATTTGTTGGTTACAGATTTCACAAATTAGTAAAACAGTGAACAACACTGATTTGCTTCATTTACCTTTAATTTGGGTTTTTAATTCTGAGTCAAAGTGGCAGCTGTGTAATCAAAACCATCTCATGTACGAAAAAGCTACGTTGTAAATTTATCACAATCCCTGTAGATGCATCAGCTTTAAAAGCTGCTTTATGGATTATAAAGATAGAATATGACAGAGAGCATATGGAGAGAAGAGGGGGAAAAGGACAGTTGTACAATACAATATACTCTATTCAGTTCTAAGGCAGCATTTCAAATTAACAATGGCCTTTATTAATTCTCTATAACTCCATCCATAGAAAGGCAGCACACCATCTTTAAAATGTCTGCAATGATAACTGACAATATGATTTATGGTAAAAATCACAATGTAATGTTAAACCACCACTGTGAACCAACTATGCGTTTTAATGCCACTAAGACTAGAAATCAGTCAGCATATTTTAAACCTCTGAACATCTCCTTTCAAAGTAAAGGCAATATCATCAGCTCCCGAACTCTATGCTGACAAGTGAGGGATTTCTCAGACAACTGGGGTGCTGACAGGACAATGTTTTTGGTGCTCTGGCCTAAAGATTTCCCTCTTCTTTGCCTTCGTTTCAGCCGGGGAGCTACATGTCATGGGTCAAGCAGAAGAAAATACTTAACTGCTTGTTATTCTTCTCCGCTGGCACCCTTAAAGGATCTGGTGAGAGACAGATGAGCCTGTCTCCTTGAATAAAAGACAGACAGTTTATAAAGCTCCGCTGCCTTCGCCAGTACCTGTGTCTGTTTATCGCCACTCTTTGCCCTAAGGACACTGTTTGGAAATATTAAGTGACAGAATTTAAAGTTACAGCTTGGGGACAAATATTCCCCGGAGTGCATGAAAAAACTAACATTTCTCTTGTTGTCCAAGCCTCCCTGAAATAGTTCAATCACCTTATCAACAAAAGTAATGAAGTGGCACTGAAACAGGGAAGTTTCACAATAGCCATATGACGAAAAGTAAAATATCTCTAACCTTAGACCCAAAATAAGCATGAGGAAGAACTCCAAAACCAAAAACAGAGGGATGAGTATGTGTAACATTATACATTGCCTACTCTTCAACGTGTCATTAAAATGATGAGATATTCATTTAATATTGTGTAATAATATGATGTGATAATCATTGTGTTACGATGTGTCACAACAGTTGCAATGCTAGTGCACTGTGAAAGAGAAACTGTGTTAGCAAATAGTTTCTGCATCTTAATTGGCCATATTTATTAATAAGTAAGTCAAAAAGCATTGATTTTGACAGTGGAGGGTGGGCTTCTTGCTGTGTGATAGCTAGACCTCATGCTGTTTCCTGCGAGCAGGACTCTTGCTGTGTAGCAGTGATTGCAACATATCCTTCTGATTACTGTCAGTGAATGTTATTAGGTGTTTTCTGATTGGGCTTGCATCGGCTGCAGGGTTCACTCTACAGGCTTCATGGGAATATGCAAAGTGCTTTGGCAAGGAAACCTCCATCTTAAACACGAGGCTGCTGCCACCTCTACTGCTTTGCATTGTGGACATAATTTGACACAGATGATGGGTCTGTCACAAAGGCAGTGGAGTACACATTTTCTAAATACCATTTTCCATTTTCTCTCAGCACAGACAATAACTTTGCTTGTGCGTGTATGGAATCGCAGGCCTGAAAACATATGTTGCTGTGAACACTTTTTTAAGAATATGGCTTTTGGAGAATCATTCATTATTTGTTTTTGGAAGATGACACCTTGGTGTTGATCCCCTTGTCAAGCTCCAGGAGGTTCCCTATACCACAAAAAAAGTGTCACCTTTAAAAAAGACAAATCCAGCCTCCCTTTTTCTCTTCTCTGTATTTCAGAGCAATAAAAACCATCATCAATGCTAACATTTACAGCTTTCATCTTCCTACATCTTATCAATAAGGCAAGTGAAGAAGAGGACATACAGTACATTATCATCCCTTTCTACCTCCGATGTTGTTCCACCTCCACAGGAAATTCTCAGAGGATTACAGATTGAAGTATACATGAAGCCCTCAGCAGATATTTTCATTCTTTTGTACTTTGTACTTTTGTACTAAGCATGTTTCCTATTGGCAAGTATTCCCTCTTGTTGAGCCCCGAACCAGCATTCACACATTAAATACAAGTTGGCGTCATCAGTTCCTAGTTAACATCCTGAGATTTACCTGTATAATAGTATTACATGAGTAATTGTGGCTCAAACGTATTCAAATACATGTCTCTGCCATCATCTCATCTATCCTGTTTCTTTTCACTTCCGAGACAAAATACTGGTGATTCAATCTGAAAGCAATTTCAGCCCGGCCAAATAAACCATATGCATCTACTCTCCAGCTTTCATACAGAACTACAGGGCAATTAGATTGGTAATAACACGGGCAGTATTTCTCAGTGTTAGAAACTGAGCATTTCTGACAATAATGCCAACAACAACAGGATGTATGGAGGGATTGTGCAAATGCTCATTGAGCAAGAGGAAACATTTACGAGATCTCCACAAGGTTAATTGGCTGGGTTACATTCAACACAATAAGCTCCGTAATTAGTGAGGCAATTATTCTGTTGAGCTATTGTTTTAAGTTACCATTAACCTCAGCCGCGGTGTATACATTTACTCAAACACAGGGATTCCTTGAAGTATACACCCTTTGAGTGTGGTTTTAAAATGTTTGCATGGAGACTTTTGAAGAGCAGCCCTCTGTCATAGTGTAGTGTCAGCACAGTGGTTCCCAACATTTTTGGCTTGTGACCCCTTAAAGCAAAGTGGTGGCCTCAGTGTGGACATGAGCTGTAAGAACGTAATTTGAAGAATTTTCAAAGGCCTGAAGAAGAAGAAAAAAAAAAGTATTTTAAGCTAAATGTTTGATTCTTTTTTTCTCTCTAACAGTTAATGATTAATAGAAGCCAGTTTGTACACTGAGTGGCAAAGGTCACAGAATATAGCAACATATCAATGGTGGGGTGAACCCTTCTGATCTACTACACTGCAAATATGTCCTTATAGTCAGTTCTGTGTGCCCACTAAAAAATGGGAAACTCTTAAAGACCGAGCCACACACCACTCTTCTAGCCAATCAGTAACAGGTGGTGTTCATGCACAGGACAAGGGGAAGGGGAAAGCAGATGGGGGGGGATGGTAAATCTGGCACATGCTAATGTGTAATCACAATGTGAAGAAGTAGAGATGGCCGACAAACAGCCAAAGAGGAGAGGGTTAAAGAGAGGTTATGATCAGGTAAAGGGGAAGAGGCATGTTTATATCAGCGAGGCTTTGAAACTGAAGAGAGGCCTCTGAGAGTTGTTTCTGCTTGATAGGTGGGTGACATTAGTGTTGCTGTTTTTTGCTAACATAATGTTTCTGATTTGTGTGTCGTGTAACGTTAAATTTCTTGCCTACAGACATTCAGCTTACTTCTTTGTGGGAATATTTCCGTCACATTACCATTAAAAATATAAATAAAAAAGTTAATCTACTAGATATTAACAATTGTCAAATGGTAGATAAAGACTTTTGTGTTGGTTGTTGCAGCCAACAACAAAAAACATTGCTGTGCTTTGCTCGTACCTTCAGTGTTATTGAATTGTATCTGGGTGTCAACGGAGCCAGTGTTAGTGAGGAAATAACAATGGCAACTGCAAGATAGATTCACTAGGTATTCAGTGAGTAGGATGGTCAGCTGTCTGGGGGTCAGCCCCATAACAAATCGGATGGGGAGGCAAATCTTTGTGTTGTTTTGGAACACCTTTATTTTCTGGAAGGTGGATCAAGCAAAAAAGAGAGAGGGTGGTCTTTTGTCATATTTTATGGGGTATCTAAACACATGTTTGTTGAAAAACATGGAAAAGTGTATTTTGCATAAAATGCTACTAAGGCATTTATGACCAGTTAAAAATCTTGTTTTCATTTTTCATAATGTATAATTTAAATCATTTAAAAGTGTAGAAACACTGAAAAGTGCAGAGGAAAGAATAGGGTGAAATTAACTGGCAACATAAGCATCCATTCATTGACACGGTCCCAGTGTTTGCTGTTTGTCATCAGTGTTATTGTGTCCTCTTTCAGTTTTCCCAAGAACTCACTATTTTTAAAATTGTATTTAATCAATGACAAATCAAAACTAATTTCGCCAACCACTACCTACACCACAGTCAGTGAATATTTTAATGACTTCACGATACCTTAACAAAAACTGATCCCAGTTATTGCACTTTTGCTTTGAGACATCCCTTACTCAGGGGTTATTATACTGAAGTGTTTTCTGCCATTTTATCCACTTGAGGCAGTGAACTAACTTTATATGGATTTGATGATCATCTCTATTAAATGTGAGGTTGTGATAGACTCGAAAATTGAGATTTTTTTAGGTGTCCTAAGTGACCAAATGATTGTGGAATAAAAATGTATTTGCATTTGAGGATGAGAACATTTTTGTGTGAGGTGCCTCTGCCTCCATTTACACACTTTTATCCAACATCAAACATGCAAACCATTTAGCCTCGGCATCCAATTATGATCTGTGTGTTCTGTTCTCCATGTGAAGAATGTTTCTCTGCTATTGACACACTTGAAGCTTTCAGGTAAGGAATCATCAATCACTGGTCCTCTTCTGACATTAACTTTTTTGTCAATGCCGCTGTCTCCAGTTTGTCTGCAGACTGAAAGATTTGAGAGGCACTTTTTATTTGCACGCTTTTAACTCCGCCCCGCCGGGGTAATGGAGCTGGTTGTGTGCAAGCAATTAATGCAACCGCGATGCCAAAAGTGGTGATTTGTCATACACCGGTGATACCTAATCATTATATGGAATCTAGTGCTCCCGAGCTGCCCAGCCTCGGTTGATGTTGTGATTCTGTTCTTAGGTTTCTATGGTCTTGCCCGGTAGTCCCATTTCCACATACACAGTCAGACACATACACACAGACACAAGCAATAATTGCACAAAATGTACCACTGTTTCCTGTAATATGTGTTGCATTTTTTTTTTCTTGCTTACAGTAATCTGTGTCTTCATCTGTGGTTGCTTCTGTGTAAAGCAATATAGAGCAAAAATGACCCTCAACAAACATACATCTGCATGGTGTATATAACAAACATGCACCTATTGCATGTTGTTGTGTAGTTCCTGAATATAATTTGTTATGACTTTATAGGCAACAGTGCTGCTAATTTATTGTACCTCTAATTTTAACTCCCTGGACTCCCTACCTCCTGTCTACTCAGGCCTTAATATGAAGGAATTTCAATTGCAATGAAGCCCCTAGGCTGACAGCCATGAGATTAGTATGAATGTATTACCCCCTTGGGTGCCATAGCCTGTAATAAGTTCCCCATTAATCGTATCCGTTGGGGAAAATTTGTTTAGGCCTTAATTACATATCATTAAAATTGGTCTTGATTCTCTGAGATTTGAGCCCAGAATAAGACTGCACATTTTCTAATTTCTTTGCCTTTGGCCATTCTGCAAATTTATGTTACTTTGCTTCCTCCACCAATGTGATTTCTCACAGCTTCACTGATTTTCTTTTTCCTGTTCCTTAAAACTCACTTGTTTTCTCTGACATTGAATTGATAATTTTATAGTTTTTGCTTTGTTTGTGTCTGTGTTCAACACAGTCATATCCATATTTTATTTATATTTCCTTTGTCTCAATTTACAAAGCCCTTTGAAATGTGCTTTATAAATAGTAAGGTTACTTTATTGTAACCCTTGTTCTATAAGCACAGATGGAGCCCTCTACTGGACTCTATGGGTACTAATCTCCTCCAATCATGGTCACTTATTCACATACAATGTCACCCATCCTAGCAGGTTCCTCGCCAAGAGATGTTGGTGAGACCCCCAGAAATGGATGTTGTCCTGAATTGAGGAGAGAATGGTGACCAGGCATCGCTTTTGCCACCTGGCATCTAAACGAAGGCTGGCAAACCACCTTTGCATACAACGCATGTGCAGCAGCCCCAAGGTCACCACTGGGAGAGCTGCTGCTATAAGTGCCTGCATCATGGTCAGCGGCATCTGCACAGTCTGAAGGAGATCCATCCGCCTGGGTCTTGACAGAAAAGCCCGGGGGCTACGTCAGTCGAGCACCACCCTCCAGTGTTCCACCCGCTAGAGAGGGTGGGGGGGTGGGGGGTGGGGGGTCTGCTCTTTTCTCAGTTGATCGCAAAACCGACGATGAGGTTGTCTAGATAAAAGAAGACTCTCATGCCTTAGTCGCATAATGGCTGAAGCACCACATCCAGACACCTGCTGAAGGTGCAGGGGGCCAGCGAATAGCAGAACGGAGCCTGTTATACTTGTAGCCCCCACCCCACCCCACCAGATACGCTCCTGTAGCCCACGTCGTCATGAAAAAACAGAGCAATTGAAGCGAACCTTGAATGTTACACTGCCTGCTGACTGGAAGCAGCAGCGTGAACACACGCACAAACTGAGCCCCCTCTCTCCACCGCATGAGGAAAGCACATAGTGGGGAGAGGTGGACAGTGCAGCAGAGGAATTACTACACAGTAACCTCTGATCAGCACGCTCACGGCACTCAACACACATCTTCTTCAGACGGTGAAGCCTTTGTCTCAGCCGGCGTGATGGAAGGCGGCATAGGGCACCTACACGTGGCGGTCTCGACACTGTCGATAGCTGTCTTTGTCTTGCTTTCGTCGCAGACTCCAGTTGAGGTAGCGAAAGTGATCCCATCGCTGCTGCTGTCTCACCAGGGGAAGCGCCCGCCATCAACGCAGGAGGGCTGCTGAAACGTTGTTTTCTGCATGATCTCAGCTGAGGCACTCAAAGCAGTAGACGTGCAGGTCTGTCCCAGCGATGAGACCGGGCACATCGCCGGCAGAATTGTGGCTGTGCTTAAATCCTTTTCCTTAACTTTCCAAAACACTTTTCAGTCGGCTGCCACTAATGGAGTTTACATCTGACTTTGACTGAAATATGCTTCCGCTAATCCACATCAAATGATATCCAGAATATTGGACATGGAAATACCTCCACTATCCAAGGGCCATATTGTGGCTCATTACAAAGGCCTTTGTAGTTTTATTGTGTTCACATCAGAAGACCACACTGAGTTCATTGGCCTAAATTGTGAAATATTATATATGTGATGGAAATTGATTATTTATCCTGGTGTAAGAGTAACTTGATAACAATATAATTGAACAGCTATTCTTATTAGAAAAAACTCAAATACCTTTACATATTCACTCATTCATGTGTTTTCAGGCAAAAAGCACATACTGTAGTTTGGTATGTGTAGCTGATTATTGCATATTTTCTATATAATTGAAAGTCCTCCAGTTATAAAGTTGACTCAAGTGATTTTTTTATTTGTCATTTCAACATTTCAATTACACCTTATTCTCCACCTTACTTTTGTGTTTACTCACAAACTACTGTTATGTGGGCACCTTGCTTTTCCCTTCAGTTCACACACACGCGCACGCACACACACACACACACACACACACACAGACACTGTTGACGAACGGCCTTCTCTCGGACGGATAAAAAAATATAGGCCTATATAAAATGTTGAAATGGGTCTCTAAATATACTTTGGCATATGTTAATGTAATTGGGCGTCCCACCCAAGTAACATCTATGTGTGGGATACAGAGAAAGAGAGAGAGAGAATGAGAGGGGGGCGTGCAGCTCCAAAACTAGAAAATTAATATGTGGCGGGCAGTGCTGATACTGCGGTGGTCCACCAAAAAATTAATTAATGTATGGGAAAACCTGCATGAGTAAAGATGAATGCTTGAAAAGAGACTGGAAATCTAAAAGTCTACATAATCATTTTTTTGTATAAGAAGTAACCTCTGTAAAAATGGGGAAGGGAGATTCTACCAGTTGATGTTTTTTTCTTAATTTTTAGCTATGGAATCTCTGGTCAGGAATATTTGGTGATATCAACTGAAACCATAAACATAATGGTCAAGGGCTCTACTATCTTTTTAAATGTATGTAAAAAATAATAACACCTGCAATACCTCCAGCAAAAAGTGTTTACATTTCCTGATTATGTTTAGCATGAGAGGAGCTCTCAAACAGGAAGAAAGTTCACATAATGAGGAATGTGTCTAGCTGTCAGTAGTAACCTTTTCACAGCTTCATTCCCCCACACAGACCACCTGTAGAGCGGTGGATGTTTTCTTGGCGATGTATTGTGCTTCATTAAAGATTCAGAGTGGAGCCATCATGGCTTTTAATTTAGCTGTTTTTGAGATCTTGTGTCCAGAAAGAAGACACAAAATTTCAGGCTGAGAATATTTTTCAACATAAATAATGGAAAATAAGACTCATTTGAATGTGGCCAATACAGGAGGTTACTTATATTGGCCTGCTCTATATGATCTGGTCTCCTGTTAGGAACCTGGGAATGGCAACATTGGAACAATCTGACTTGATATGCAGAGGATTTATCAGACCACTGGGACCATTTGGGCTTGTAAAACATGAGGTGAAGCCAAGACCATTAAGCTATGTAATCAGCCATGCTGAGCCTGATACAACACTCCCTACTTCAATACATACGGTCGAGCGGACCAAAGCACATACTTGTTTGTTGTTACTACTGCTCTTCATTGTTTCCCCTTCTGTTTGTTTGAGCAATTATTTCCCCTTTTCAAAAGCTTGGTGTATGCCGCCTTTGCGTAAATTGAGCATGTGTGGGAACCAAAATGTTTTCCACCAAGTAATTTTTTTTAATGCATTTCCTCTCACTGGATTTAATAGTGGTGTTTCAGTGTAGTAACACAGCACAAGAGACTTTGTCTAAGCAGCATTATGTTTGCCACATGTGATTGTTCCACATGCTCCTGCTTGAAAAACATTATCTTCTCCAATAACAACAGCTAAATACTCCCTCTAAATTACTCCTGCAAGAGGATAATCAAAGCTTAACACATGGAAATTGGTTCACTGGTTCAGACTTAGTTATTATTCATATGGACTGGTTCAACACTGTGAGAGGCTGTTCCACAAACTACTGTCCAAGAAGGATTTTATTGACAGATTTTCCCTAATGATGCTCTCGGGGAGAGTGTTGTATTTGTAAGCAGCTAAAGGGTAGACACTTAACTGTAGCCATAAGGTTTTTTTTTAAGGATCATCACAGGAACATAATGGTTTAACTTTTGTGGATAGACACCAAGGCAATGGTAATTTGTCAAATAAGTTTTCATCTTGCCATACAAGATTAATTTCCATATCCCATAGTATTTCCCTGAAGACTTTTCTTTTCAGTAAGCAAGCCATAGGCCAGAAAAAAAATCGGACTTCTATCGGACTTCTTTTATTTCATTCAAAGGAAACATACACAAAAAGTAGGTCTTCAACAAAGTTTCATGATATGTATTTGGTGCATCTCTGCACACTGTATAATTGTCACTCTGACACATAGCCTAAACCTGGCTGTGATTGAAACATCACAGAAGAGTCTTACTAGAATTAGATACATAGATTTTTACTCACATATATAGACTTTCACATGGTGTTTAGTAGTGGGCCTGTGAAAGTACACGTAAACCTTCCTTTTTTGAAATGTGTGCACTTATACTTGTAAACTAGAGGATAAGATGGTTTCACACATTCACACAGACACAAATCACAAATAAAAATATGCTATATCCTGGATGTTTTCAGGATTGTTTTCTATTAGATTCCTTAATATGACACAGCATTGGTGTCTTTGTGATAAAGTGACCACTTTAAGAGGTACACCTGTACAATTTAATGCCATCCAATATTTGACACTGTCAGAGAGGTGTTAATTCAATCATACAATTTGACACTGAGGTGATAGTTAGTGGTGGTGTTCGTCTGGAATCCATTGTATTGAGAGGTGCCCCTAATTCTCTGCCCTCCTCATTTATGTAAATTAGTCGACAAATTAGGAAGACCTCTCATTATAATGTAGTCTAGTAGGAAGTATGACCTTTGTAATAAAATGTCACCAAAAACTTAACATTTTTATCCTTGTAAAGGTAGAATTTATAACAGAGATGTTGTATTGAATTGCATTAAATTCTACATGTGTACCTGACAAAGTAACCAATGAGTGTATGTTTTCTCGTAAACAAAAACAGCAATGTTTGCATTCATTGCCAAAACACATTGACAAACACTTGTCAATATTCTGACAAATGCATTGAAAGCATTTGAACATTTGCAAAGCTGATATCATCGAATGTTTTAAACAGTGTTTGGTCTGCATCCATGGTACCTTTGCTCTGCTTCTTTGCTTGTTACCACCATTGACTGTCAGTCAGAAAAAATGGAAACCAATGGTGGGAATTTGTATTCCTCCATCTATATACATACAAACAAAACAGACTATAACGACATTGCTCAAAAACATCATCACGGGTCACTTTTAATATAGAGCAGGAGCAGCAGATACATCTACACACAAACACACTCAAAGGTAGAATTCAAGATTGGATGCTGTGTTTTGTGTACTGCATATGTTACCTATAGGCATATGAAACTGTAATGAGTTTGGAAAGAAGATGAAGAAGAATGGTGCTTTTACGTTTAAAGGGAGTTTCTCATATGCGATATGGTTTGGCAACATACTACCTCCCCTGGTTTTCTGCTCTTTTAAGACAATAACTCTTATTTATTTTGAGACTAACTTGAGATAACTCTGCTGTTACAAACCGTCTTGATCTCTCATTGCCTCTGTCCTCTCAGAAAGAGCTTATACCTCTGAGAGGGCAGGAAGCCTAAAAATTACTATTCCATACACTAGCATAAAAGAGATGTTTTCTTTTGATGATCACGATAAGAGGAGTGAAGGGTGGAGGCTGTTAAAGGGATTGGACTCACACCACTCCATGGAGATAATATGTATTTCGATGTGACTGTATGGGAAAAGAATTTGTGCAGCCACAAGTTCACGAGTAAACAACAGATTTTATGAACCCCAAGGCAGAGCTCTTTTGGAAAGGAGGAGATTAAAGGTCGTGTTCCTCACATCTGTGCAATGCATTGCTTTTACAGTCAACACTGAATAAGACTGTGCAAGTTGTATTGGGGGCAGGGAAGTGAACATTGAAACTGTGCTGTTCATTAAATTAACTTGAATTAACTTAAAATTTGCAGTCCAACACAAGCTGATTGGTTTCGATGATACTGAGCTTTAGGTGATTATTGTCTTTCACTGCAAGTTAGTCATTGGAATCATACATGTCATAGTGATAACAAAGAACTAAGCCAACACTTATTACCTTTTTAACACTTCACTACATAAATGAGTCCGGACAAACATGGATGTAAACTGCAACTGGACTGGTTGGTGGAGGTACAGTATACAACCATGAGGCGGTAAATCTAGTTCTTATTCTTGTATGATAGTATACTGAAAATAATTGATGGGACTGTGATGGACCAAATTAATAATCAAGGAAATAATCAGCTGACAATCAATAACAAAAATAATAATTTAAAAAAGGGATCTTGAATTCAATAAAGAAGCAAAAATCATTGAGTGACCGGGAATATAAAAACTCCTGTACATTGTAATGCAGTCGAGCACAGCACTCATACTATCTTTGCAACTTTTTGAACATTTTTGTATTATTGATACAGTGTCAGTGAAGTGTTGATAAAATATTAAAGAAACACCACTCATACCATGTTCGGCCTGAAAACATTCACTGTCCTGTCCGCATATTGCACTCTAAGCAGGCATGACCAGATGTAAAAATATTCTTACTAGACTTGTAGCTGCATGTCTGCGTACTCTAGTACTCATAAGTAGGAGAAACACCTACTGTGTTCCCCACCGCCCTGTCGTTTCCCGGAATACCTCCCTGTATTTCAACCATCTACTGGTCTTTCCATTTCACTGTGGGAGGTTAGAGAGCTGAGGAAGGAAGCCCTTTGTGGTTCACTTGAACTAGAGTGCAATCCAAGACCTTATCAGCGTGCAGCTGCCTCAGTCAATGAGAAGGACATGTGTTTGTGAACGTACTGCGAGCCAGTTCATGTCGACCATCACCGCTGCCTTCCATCTTCTCTCAGAGAAACCTGCAATCAGTAACACCGTGTTCATTGGGCCATGCAATAAATTTCATGTCATGTTTATTTGTTGTAGTGCACCCATCAGAGAAAGAAAAGTGGGCCTGAATTTAATGTTTAAACAAATGCTGTCCTAACAAACTATTCCTACTGTCTATAATGTATTGTTCACTCCTCTACCTACACTAAGTAACTGTTTAGGTCCAGGTATTTTAAGGTATTTTATGTGATAACACAAATTAACTGGAACTGCAGAAGCGTTTGTCCTGCTGGAGTTAAGTGATATTAAGACGTGGCTGTCGTACAGGCCCTCTGGAAGAGACTCTCCTCTATCTGCTAGGCTTTAAACTGAGGCCACATGGTCGGCAGTACCCGTGTGCAGCAGGACTGTGGAAGGCAATGGCTTTCTCTGGGAGGAGAAACAAAAGAGCTATCAAGACAGGAATCACAATCCACCTTCCCACTTCAAGATGTATAAGTAAATGTGTCAGTCTGCAGATGTGGAAGTCCCACCCAAATCCAAAGGCAGGCATTTGACTGTAGCATTGCTGATCTCTGCAGAAAGACATCAGTAACATAATGTGCATAGCAAATTATCTTTATGTATTTATAAAGTAGGTCTTATTATCAGTCAGTTGTAGGGATTTTAAAGTAGATATACAGGTAGACAGTTATTGGGACATGATGTACATCTACTTAGAATACCCAGTGATTTGTATGCGTGTTGCTAATTGTCAGATATTTTTTAAGAGCTCTTTTAATTTTCTAAATACAAATGCATGATGTTGGTTTACCTCCTGTGGCTTAATGTTATGGGTCATAGGAAACACACTCAAAAAATTGTTACCTCCGCCAAGGAAGTTATGTTTTCACCCGTGTCCGTTTGTTGGTTGGTTTGTTTGTTTGTCACCAGGATTACGCAAAAACTATTGAAGGGATTTCCACGAAACTTGGTGGGAGGATGGGGCATGGGTCAAGGAAGAACCCATAAAATTTTGGCGCGGATCCGGATAAACGGACAGATCCAGGAATTTTTTAATCTCTTTCTTTAACATTGCGAGATTGACATTTTCATTATTTTGCAAAATGTTTACCTGCTGAGCATAGTCCATTTAACACTGATATGTTACTGTAATGACAAATCTGGATCCCCACCAAAATCTGTGATGTTCGTTTGGATGTTTAAAACTATTGAAGAGACATAAAAACTGTTAGTACCTTAGTGAATCCCTATTAGCTTAGCTACACATTGGTGGTAGTTGCAGGTTTCTAGCACTATTTGTTACCGTACAGCAGCCAGGAAAAGTGAGTTTTTAAATATATCCATTGAATAACATGCACCTTTAGGGCTAAAAATTATTCTCTCCACCTTTGTAGACATTTGAAACCATAAATATATTTCAGTAAAAAAAAAAACCCACTGTAATTTTGTCTTGCTCTTTATAGACAAGATTTTTGACAAACAGGATGTTGGGAGTGTTTCCTTTTTATATGCAAATGAAACAACAAGGCCACGTAATAAAATAATAAACAACCTGAGGACGTTACACAGAAAGAAATGTGGTTGGTGTTGCTAGGCAACACTGGCAGCTAAGCCATTGCGCACAGCTATATACACTGTAGGCCTGTATGTTTGAGCCAGCACAAGGAAGCCAGTTTACTGAAGTGCAGGTGAACGTTGGTGGAGCATGAATTAAAACCACCTGTTGTTGAGCTCATCAAAATTTCAACTTATGTTCAGTAATAAATGGCCTTCTTTATTGCGCCCAAACTGTGGTTTTCCATTGACTCCTAGGAATCCTGTGCACTTAGAGACATAGATTTTTTTTTTTTGTTACTGTCACATAACATACGGAAAGACATTTGTTGAGTTGATTCCAGTTGCTGCTGACAGACACACGTCATCTGGTATATAGTTTCATGTCCAACACTACAGCTCTTTCTACAAGTTGCTTTCCTAAACAGTTACGATACAAAAAAATTAATCACAATTCAAAGGTGACACTCAGGAAGGAGCAGCAGTCCGTATTTGGACATTTTCTCTATTAATAAATACTGTAGTTAACGACTGTTTTAAGTTCCTCATTGTGACCTGGATAGAAAAAAATCCAGCAGGGAAGAAATGGCTAGTTCTTGACATATGTGAAAGTTAATGGCAAGGCCTTCAACACAATTAACACCCATTTTATCTCAAATCTGTGAGATCCCTATCACCTTTAATGAAGTTATTACATTGCAAAAAAAAAAAAAGGAGTGTGAGTTTCCTGCCCTGCAGTGTTGAAGGACTTCAAGCTCGTATGCACTTATATGAGGTGATTGTTTTCGAAGGTAAGTTAAAGTAGCAAAAACAGTTGTTTGGGTAAGAGAGTTATCTGATGTTCTTAGTCCGGCTCTGCTCCTGGAGAAAGGAGAACTTTGGTTCTTTCTTGTGGGACACTGTTTCATCTATCTTGACAAGACAAAAGTCACACTCACTCTATTATATTCTTCAGGATCTCTCGACACATTCTCCCTGTCTCTGTGAAAGCAAATGTGCTAATGAGTGAAATCCCACAGATGGTCAGTCATTGTTAAAATGCTTAAGTAGTCAAATGAAGACTTTAACCCTGAGTTAACACGGCACGGATGGTTCTGTCATCCTGGGTCAGGGGGGGAATGAAATACGGAATTCTGGGAAATGATGGAAAAATAGTAATGCCATTGTTCTGCGCAGAGATGCAATGCCCACCGGTTTCCACCCTGAAAAGGTTAATGGATATAACAACTAAGAGAATATTAGACTTTTTCATGCTGGGGTTGAATTCATATTGTGACACATTTACTACACAGCAAACCTTTGATTCAGCTCCTTTGTAAGTTCTGTGTGCAGTATTCAACGGAGGTAACAAAGCCCCATCATGTTTGCTGTTCTGTTAGTTAATGATGTGGTGGCGGAGGGAATAAGTTGGATCCATACTTTCCTTTATTCAACTTTTTACTGTTGTGTTCCTCATTTTTAAAGGCAAGATGTGCATAACACAGTAGTTGATGAAAGGAGGGAAAAAAGACCAGCCAGCAGGTTTTATTTATGGATTCACTGAGGCTGTTTTTCTTTTCTTTTGACCAGGCCCAGATATGGGTATTCTGGCCACCAGTGAATTTATTCCACACTCTCTAAAATGATGACATACACCAGGCTTTGTTGTGGTGGGAGGGTGTACTGTAAGGAAGTAAGCTTTTTTTTGTGTGACCTTTCCTCCCCACCACTGACATACCATTAACTACTACACATGCTTCTCTGTGCACATTCTATCCCTCGTCAGCGCAGGCAATATATTTTGTTTGTCTTTTTCAAAGGTGGCACTGTTGATGCTATACTCCAAGCCAGTGGTTCCCAACCTTTTTTCCTTGGAGCCCCCACTACTTGTACCTAAGAAAAGCTGAGCACCCCCAGCCCGCACACACACACACACACCAAAAGAACAAGTGATTAATTCCAAATCTTTATATTGTCAAAAATGAACATCAATTATAGCTGTTTCCTTTGGTAAAAGTCTGTTTTCTACTATAAGCTAAACATTTTTTCTTTTAACAACCCAACAGAGTAGGCCTATACACACACACACAAACACACACACACACACACACACACACACACACACCCTTACCAAAATAATATTATAGTATGTGTTCATTTGGCTCTAGCAGTAACAATAACAATGCATAAAAAATGTCCATC
>JBBPCS010000375.1:10113165-10144213 GCA_037974645.1 Hollardia meadi
CACACACACACACACACACACACACACACACACACACACACACACACACACACACACACACACACACACACACGTCCACCTCATTTAACATTCTTATTCTTTCTCACTTCCTTTTCTCTTTCTCTCCCACACATGTTCAGTTGGAGTCACATCGGCCCCATACCAGATTACCTTGGTCTCCTAAGGTCTCGCCCCAAACAACCCTGTCAGCAGAGATGTAGAAAGAATCCAAATGAGTTTTAATTACCTCCGCAGCCATGCCCGGAAGGATGTGCACTGGAAATCCCAACCACACCGGTACAGTAAGCATGGGATGTCACAACACATGGCTTCTTTGTCTCCCAGCAAATTTCCAACGGAGGCTTAAAGTAGACAGAGGGGGAGGAAAAAAAAAACATTTGAGAAAAGGAGAGAGGGAGAGGATGCAAACGGAGAGATACACTGTTTTATGCTCGCCGCCTTACCATCTTTGCTAAATGTTTAGCAAAATCCCAAGCAGAAAGATGTCCTCACTTTACCCAAATCTTGTCAGAAGTGCTCCTTTCAGCTCAGCAGGCAGAGCTGTTTGTCCGAAACCAACACTGGATTTTTCACTTTTCCTGTGATAATGAAAACATTGCAATGGTGATACAAAAAGCATATTGTGAAGACAAAAAGTCAAGGGGGATGCAAAAAATTGCATTCATGTACTTGACAATTAGGGAATAGCCAGCTGTATGCAATACAGTATGTGCGAGACTTGCTTGTTTATCAAGCATGTCAGACAGTGCATGTCCATCCTGCCCAGGATTGGTAACCCCTCGTTACACTTTTAATGCTCCCCGGTGAGACTCCTACGGGTGCTTTAGCTCTATTTGCAGCTTTCACAGGCTGCTCTCAGCCACACAAAGTGTGGCCCGTACAAAACCTAACAAGGTGAGAAGGACACCATCACAACATCAGCACCCGCTCGTGGAGATATTTCCTCGACATGAGCAGCTCCAACAAATAAATCCATGATTTTGTTTTCAATAGACCTCGTTTAACTGGGTCTCCCCCAGGTCACTGACTCAAAACAGTCTGTGTTGTGTTTCTTTTAGCATGACTTATGTCTGTATTTGTTGTCATGGAGGCTGCATTTGTCGTTGCCGTTTCTCAGGCCCTGTGATTATGCCTGTTGTGTTTTTTGGCAGAGGGTTGTCTGAATATTAACAACATAACAATGCTCAGGCTGATTAGCGTTGAACGTAGCATAGACGGCAGATCTCTATCTGCGGTGATGCAGCAGTAAAATCATGCTGGGAGAGGGAGAGAGAGAGAGGAAGCAAAGAAAAAGGAGGAGGGGGGAGGAAGGGTGGGTAAAACTGTTTCAAATCTTCTCATCTACAAAAGGTTATTTTCTAAATAGTAAGTCTTTCAGCATAAAACCGCATGTTTTTCCTTGAATAGAAATATGCATAGCCACAAACAGAGAGCATATGGATGTATTTATGTCACTGCTTTGTTCTTGCAGTGTTGAATGTGTAGTGTTGAGTCTGTAAAAAGACTCTTTTCATCTCTTGTTATTTCCTACTTTCCCCTGCCTTTTTCAAAAAGGCATTTTACACTGCAAGAAAGGAATTACAAGGGCTATTACAAGTAAACGCTAGAATAATTTGCTGGAATTATACCTTAGAAACCTATTTGTCCAGCACTCTTGCTGTTTCCTTGCAGTTGTAGGGATGTGAAAAATAAATAAGACTGTTTTGGGAAAATAAAAAAACTGGGTTCAACCAAACTCAATAGCAGTGGAAGTTGGGGTCCGGTGTGACGTCTCAGTGAGAAATTTGATTTTGTGAACAACTCCAAAGTTGTTGCTTCGGTCATTAATCACCCGTCCCCGGAGAGGGGAACTCAGTGGAGCACAAGGCCCTCTCTGTGTTGCCACGACAGAGTCAAACCCAGCGTTCTTGAACAATAGATGCCCCGACGTGACACCATTTTGTTACAGTGTGTGAGTGTTTGTGCGAGGGGGAAGGACGGATTCTTGAAAGTACAGTGACACCTAAAGGCCTAATCCTATAGGCCCTCTCTGTATCTCCCTGCTTCTCCCACAAACACTCGAGTCAAGGACATGGTGAAATTTTGGAGAAAAACTGATGAGTTTTCACTTCTACTGCACTTTATGGTTCCAAGCGCTTGTACAGGGCATCAAATTCCTTTCCTAATGACACGCCTGGGGCTGCCTCCAGGAAAAGTGGCCTTTTCATCTTCCAACCTGAGCGTCTGATTGGACAGTGGGTGGGAGAGCCCAAAAAAAGTGAATGCTGTATTTTCTTAAAATGTGTAACTGTATGGCTGTGTGGGTCCTGTTTTGAACCTGTGATTTCTTTTTTTGTTTTGATGTATTTTGTTTATGATGTTTTTACTGTGTGTACAATGTGAACAATTTGTTTTACTATGGGAAACAGGAATGGACCACAATTGGACCAAAACCAAATAAGTTTACCTCTTAATTTATTATCAGAAAATGCATAATTTACCAATTTAACTTGACATAAATTCACAGTTAAACTGAAGGTCACCATAATTAAGATTTATTTTCATATTTTAAGTATTAAATATATTATTGGTTGTGATGTTTTAATATGACCATTACAATAATATTACATTAATATGAACATTTTTATTCCTACTAACTAGTATGCTAATACACTGCTATTTTGTTTCCAAGTGAGTCTAAATTACAATACAGATCGGTTCACACACACACACACACACATTCCCCAGTTGAACAGTACCACTGTAGTGGTGAGATCCTCACTGGGCAGCCCTTTGATCTCGCCTCGTCTCTTGTGTCTGCTTTCACGGCCAGCTCTGCATGCAAAGCCAGTTTTTAATATGGCAGCGCACCCTGGGTCCCAGAGTAACAATAAACTTTACCTTCAACTGTCAGCAGGTCTTAATCACTGGGATTACTGCAGCACTAAAAGTTGGATTCCTTTAATATTCCTGCTGGTGAAAAAGGTAAACAGACCCAAAGAGATAAATATCGCCCACCCCTCAACAGAAATATCCTTCACAATCTCATTTTCATCACTTGCAAATATGGCGCGGAAGTCAAAAAGAATAAGCCTCAGTTTCGATGAATGTGGACAGTCACAATGGAATTCTTTTTCGGCGGTGGGCTTTCTCCCACAAATGTACAATCAGTCATTCTCAAAGAGCCTTCAGCTGGGCTGTTATTTACTGTCCTGTGAGGCACCATTGCTGGAGCTCACTAAGCCATCTAATGGAGCCTTCAGAAGCCGGCTAATGGTAGGCAGCGAGTATGCAGCAGCCTCTGTGGGCAAAATGGATTCAGATACATATGTAGTTTATTTTCCGTGCGGAATGGGGAAAAAAACACGAAAACGAGAAAAAAAAAATTCTTAAAAAAATCTGAAAAAATACATTATTGTAGATAATATTTTTACATGTACTGTATAAAGTATTTGAAGTACAAATACAGGAATGCAATTTCTTTGTAGCAATGTTACATTCACAATGTGAGTATAATTTTGTTTTATTAATCAATTATATAATATTTCATAAATAAAATAGAACAAGTAGGTCTTGTACTTGGTGGGTCAATAGTTTGTGTTCCTTCAGTCTCACAATTGTAGCTTATTGTGTAGATTTTCCTTACATTTTCCCTAACAGGCAAAATATTTGAAATGAGCGCAAACCCAATTTGAAAAAAAATTTCAATTTTATACACAACCCCAAAACAGTGTCTAGTGGAGTGGAGCGTACTGTTTCAGAAGCTAAAGCCGTGCTCTGCTGGGTCCAAATATTTTACCATAGCTTAGCTGCTCCACTAAAATCTGCACTTGTGTGCACTCCATTGCCCCTTCATCTTGCTTTGACAACACCACTGGATTAGAGCCCTTTGTCTCAGGACCCAGGCGGCTTGACTCCTTGGCGACATGGGTCTCATGTCTGTGTCATGTTGTGGGAACAGTCGACAGGGAGAGAGACAGAGAGACTTAATTCAAGAGTTGAGTCTCTTCAGGGAAGAGCCGCTGTAGGCTCTAAAAGCTTGGGCCTGTGAACAAGTGTTCATGTGTTTTCAACAGTGATATCATTCACAGAGAATGCAATTCAGGTTGGTTTGGATGAATACATTAAGTAACAAGGGGCAGCCATTTATTTAGATTGTGCTGTATAGTCGATGTGGCTGTGCATGGCTGCGCTCTGGTTTTTGGTGTTTTCTCATCCTCTTTCATTCTACTGTATTCCATGGAAGGGACCCGACAGCATTCTTTTTTTCTAGCACTCTAAAACAGATTTGAATGCATAAATAAACCCAAGCAATCACGTGCCTATGCCTGCAAGATCCTCAAAACTAGAACCACATGAATATTTTCATAAATAACCACTTCACTTCACTTGAAAATCAGGTTCATCTCATATTTTCGTCTTTGTTTTGTTTTGTTTTTTTGACACAAAGCTTGGCGAGTAAAGCAAATATTATCCAGCAGAGACGTTTCCATCATCCTGTTCCTTTTTAGTTAATTGAATCGCTATGAATCCAGCTGTCATAGTTTTAGCACCACGAATAATGATGGTAGTCTTTATTGAAATGATTTCCATGGGTGTTTGTCGCACTCCTATGAAAAATAGGAGAAACTTGAAAAAGATTTCATCAGGATCACTTTGTGCAGTCCTCACAATCAGCTGTGAAACAATACAGCCTCCTTAATGAGGACAGAGAGGCAAGCAGTGTGTGTGCATCTGTGTACCTGCGTGATATTTGTGTGTGTTTGCTCGTGTAGTGCCACTGAAATAAACGGCAAGAAATTTTAAAAAAATCAGAAAGAGTGAGTCCGCGTTGAGAGGATTTGTGTCCCATTCACTCAGATTCTCCACATCTTCCACAAGAGTTTTTTGTAAATTAAAGTCGGCATCACCACTCCCCCAACCTTAAGCCAAAGGACCCAATGAATCTCCTTTTTAAACTGTTAGTTGACTGGTGTTAAATTTAATTTTTTCCAGTCTCTTCAAACATTAGAGGTTTAATTATCATGAATATTCATGGTAAAAGTCAGTAGAAGTGAATCACTTTAGATTTAGAAAGAGTGATTCAATTAATTCATTGATTAATTTAAAAAAAAAGACTAGCATTTAGAATCTTTGTATATATTTAGAATTTGGTTATTACATTTTTTCTTTAATTACTAGTATGTACTAAATATTTGGTGTTTTCAAGAACTAATTCTACCTTTTTGGTAAAGAAGACTGAAAAAGATAATTAAAGATGAATACATTTTTTCAATTAGCTGCTGTCATTAGAGTCAGGAAATTACGGAAATTGTATTTTATTTTGGTCCTGATTTGTGATGATCACTATTCAGGAAAATACAGTATTCATAAAGAAAAAGATGGCCACATTAACAGAAGCATCTAAAAGAAAGATTTTCTTTCTTTTATCAAATTAACCTTTTTTTGCTCTGCCTTTATCAAGCATAATTAAATCTCTGTGCTCTATGCTTTAAAGATTTAGATTAGATAGTCTATGCACATCAGAGCTCAAACCCTTAAAACTATTTAATTTTTTTAAAATAAAATACCAATTAAATGAGGTTCTCTTTAAGATTAACAGAAAACCAGTCAGAGGACACAAAGCATCAGTATTTCTCTGTTGGTGACAGTTGCTGTTGATGGTTCACACTCTCCCACCGAAATATCTTGACAATATATGTTCAACTACAAACATTAACCTGCTCCATAAACCTGAATAATACTAGAGTGGAGACATGACAGAGGCGCTTAGCAAATACAAAACATTACACACTGAAGCAATAATTGACACATTTTCAGAGCCAAAAAAAATTGTTCTTGTGCAAATACAAGGATAATTAATATAAATTTACAGAGCAATCACAACCGAACAAAATAATACAATATAGTCAATTTGCCTTTTTTAAAATTTTTATTTTTGGAGTCACTTTAGCTCATCAGGGTGCCAATAACTCTGCGAGGCACTGTATGTGTAACACTTTAATACACCAGACTATCATTTAAAGGCTAATTGTGAAGTTCTTATTATCAACACCATGGACAGCTGGAAGATTCATTAAACTCAAGTCTCCAACCGTGAGGAAAAGATATACGCACCAAACTGGGGCATGTTGCAACAGCCAATGAAGACATAGCACCAAAAGGCAGGCGTCCTATCAGGAGCCTGCTCTAGGTTATGGTGATGAATCACTCAAAACTTTTTTTTTTTTTTCCTCTTCATTCTCCTCTCGTTACTTATCTCTATGCTGATGGAGTATTCTGACTGAATGTGAGAATGGCTGTATTGCCACAGTATTGCTCTCACACTCGCCCCTCCCTTGGTTATTTTGGTGCGGTAGAGAAACTGTGGCTGACTCCTGGAAGAAACCCTCTGGCGGCTACTATTTATAGGGAAGGGACACAGTCACATTTGCATCTGGAGCTTATGGGAGACAGAAAGACGAAGAGAGAATGAGAAAGAAGCATGAAGGATACAGTCAATTTTTGAAATAAATAATTTATCCTGCAACCCAAGTAATTTCTTTCCAGGACAAATAAAGGAAGAAAGGTGAGAGAAAAAAGGGGGATGCAGGCAAGAGTGTAAGAGAGACTTTATCCAGATTCTTTTTTTTCCCCATAAGTAAAAAAAAAAAAAACCTACCTTGAAATAAGACAGGCTGACCCAAATTGAATTAAATCGATTTGGATTCTCCCGAGCCTGCTTTTTCTATAGTGTACACAGTATTATCCTCCATTTCCTGTGACAGTGTCATGAGCAGTATGCATTACTCAGCTCCTTATAAAAATACTCCAGAGCTACACTATCGATTCTTGTGCTGCAATAATTGAGCCGCCAATGCAGAACAATGACGATTTCCATTGTTGCAATTTGTGCCGTTGGAAGTGCATCTTCCTCAAGGCCTGATCGTGGGGAAAAGGCCTGTAAGAGGGCATGAGTGACGTTCACCAGTAGACCGGCAAAATATGGATGAGCTCTGACTCAGTCACAGAGGACAATCCCTGGGTATGCCCCTGTGAAAAGCACGGGTCCTGAATGCTGATTAAGACCTGCATATTTTCAGGATTCGGGTTTGAATGCTTACAGAGAAAATGAAGAAAAGAGGAAGAGAGAAATAAAGCCGTTTTGATAGTTGAAGTGATCTGCACGAGGCTCAAAATGTGCAGCGGTCAACCTGAGACGAGGCACCCAAAAACACTCTGCTGGCTACGTCACACAGAGCATCATAGATAAAAGCAGCAGGGCCTCTTAGACAGATCACAGCTCCTAAATCTCTCTCCAGACGCACACCACAACAGACTGAGCAAGAGCGATTCGGGGAGCTCATTTTGAGTTTGTGTATGACCACCACAGCCAAAACATCCAAGTGACCAGTGGTGAAGCAGACTTTGGGCATGTTAGGGTTCACCGACACATTAAGATGGCATAATCAAGTTGTGTTCTCAAGGCTTTCAAATGAGCCTATTTACATCAGCGTTTTTTTTTTTGTTTTTTTTTTTCGGATAGGGGCTTAAGATATAAATATGTTAATGCATGTTTACCCCCATTCACCGCAAGGGCACGGGCACATTGAGTGTGGTGGAGCAGGCAGTTGTGTGGTGGAAGGGGGCTGAATGGGGAGAGAGTTAAGGAAGAGAGGCAGAGGCAGAAGTGGGGATAAAAAAGATGGAGGAGGGGAGGGAGGGAGGGGGAAGGGGGCATATACATTATTAACTACGACTTCATCACATGTTCCCAGTTTCTTGGGGACTTATTATTCCGAGGCGCTTTAATGAATAACAAGAAGAGAGGGCAGAGGGAGAGAAAGCGAAAGGGAGTGATTGATGAAGCAAGTGCAGACACTGCCACCAGCTGGCTGGCTCCAGTACTGCTCACAATACAAGAATACCAGGGAGATATAGGGTTTATAAAAATAGCCACAGAGGGCAACAATCTCTAAAGTGTCCCTGGCATTAGCATTTGACCATGTCCCTGCCTGCCACGCTGCATATAGATTGGGATTTGCTTTGTCAAGGATACTTGTCAAGCGGATGCTTGACAGCCAGATTTCATGAACTCCGCGCAACAGCGAGGGTGGACATTTAGGCGGCTACTCTGTAAAGCTTCTCAGTGTGTGTGCACGTGTGTGTTTGTGTTTGCAAGCCTGTGTCCATATGTGTTTGTGTGATTGCAAAAGAAAATTGGAGGGTAAGATTCTCTGTATCCAAGGTGACCGCTGCCTCTTTTTCTTTTTTTTTCTTTCTAAGAGCGGGTGGGGGTATTTCTGATCACCAGCGTCCTACTTTCCACAAGTTTATCTGCTCACATAAGAAAACAGGACATTTCTGTGTAATTCCCTGCCATATTGCTCACTGTCTGCTGGTCATTACAAATGCACAAAGAGAGATGGAAAGAAAAGGAGAAAGTGGGAGGGAAGAACGGGCTTTCTTCTTAGATGCAGATGTTTCTTACAACCTTTGGCCATATAGGTTATGCTTGTAGTTTGTCTTTTATTGTGTGTGCGGTTCTTATGTGTGTTTGATAGTATATATAACATATCTGGTTGCCAGTTAGAAATTCTTGAAAAGAGTTGCTATGGAGCAGCCTCTGCCCACTGCAGGTCCCGAGAAAGAAGCGAGCAGGGAAAAGAGTGAGAACCTTCCATAGAAGAGGAAAAAGAGGATGCAATATCAGTGGTTGCCTTTCATTTTGACTCATTGTAGGGGAACTCTTAATACAAGAACAGCTTTTACACCTTTACCTGATCTCTTCCTCAGTCTAGTCCCCAGACTTTTCTCTCTTTAACTTCAATACAATCCATACAGGTGAATATGTGACAGCCACATGTATGCCACCAACCTGTCCAAAATAATTTGCTGTATAATTAATAAATAATCAGTCAATCAGATTTGTACTGAAGTTTATTTCCCATAGTTTTAGACATAATGCACAGTATACTCTTTTTTCAAATGAAGCTTAACAAAAAAAAGTCTGCGCTTACTTGAAGTAACTTGCAGCCATAAAGCAGATAAATGTATTAGAGAAAATATTTTCCAGCTCATCATATAATGTAGAGCAAACCTTGAAATGAATATAAACAAATTTGAAAACTAGAGCTGAATTAATCAATTACTAGCAAGTTTAGCCTGCGACCATTTTGATAATGAATCATTAAACTTCAATTTTGAAAATAAAACGTTTTTGCATTTGCAGTCCCCCAGTCATAAGAATTTAATTCATTTCTTTGTCTCAGGTGATATTGAAACTGAATATTTTGGGGTTTTGGACTGACAAAACCCAAAATAACCACAAGATTAATCAGGGAAGTAATTGTCAGATGACTTAAATAAATCTGTACTTTCAGACCTATGTAAAAATAATGTCTGCAAAAATGAATAACCAAAGCAACACAGCCAGTCCACTAATCATCCAGACTGACCATACTCTTAGTGGCAAAAGAGCAAGTCAAAACAGCAGGAATGTTTGCATTGAGAAGTGACAATAAATGAAATGACAGGATGTATTAATAACGTTTCAGTGTGTTCTCAGTCGTCGCCTGAGTTTTGATGCCATTCCAGATCAGAAGCACTGGCGAAGGCAAAACTTAGTGAAAGGTGACGTCTTGTCAAAACTTGAAAACCAGCCCCTTTGTAATGGCTGTACAACTTCGACAGTCAGTCTCGCACAAATGACCACAGTCTGGCCTGGTCCTCGTCATCTTTATTTTGTAACCCTAACCCCATCTGCAGCTGTTTTCGCAGCCCTTTGATTTTCCCTTTTTCCTCTCAACAATCAGGCCAACTGGTGCTGTGTTGCACAAAAGGCTGCTGCTTGTCCTCTCTGATGTCTGACAGCTTAACTGTTTCTCTGCTTGGCAAAGACTGAGTGCAGCAAACAAGCAGCAAAGTCCCAGGGATTCAGCCGGTGACTAGCGACAGCCAGACTTCATAGACCCGGCTAGCCGTGTTTATTACAAGGGGTCAGGGGTCACGCTGTGCCTAATAACCTCAGGCAGGCCACGCCGTCCTGGCTGGCTGGAGAGAAAAGGCGGTGGCGAACAGCAGCGGCTGTCGCACTTGTTTACTTAGAAGAAGGAAGGAGGGGAGTGACGTGAAGTTTGAGTTGAAGAGTTTTGGGAATTGGGAGCGTATACACCTGTAACATGTCACTCAAAGCCTGTCATCACCGATCTCAGCCATTCATCATGTTCGTAAAATCATTAATCTCATTCCTCCCCAGGAGCAACTGGTTGCAGATGGTATCCATCCCTGTCTTGTTCTGCTAAGCAATACCTTCATCCTTACGTCTTTGTACTGAGGCAGCTTACAACCATGCTGGCATGTTACACTCTGAAATTAAAGCCTGTAGTCACTCTTGTAAAATCTCCTCTCTCTTGTCCCAAGGTTGTAGCAATAAGAAGTGAAACATAAATGTATCAGAGGGTTCTGCATGTAATGAAAACCAAGATGACTTCACATGTAGCCTCAAGACTAAATCATCTATCATGTTGTTGTACAAGACTGGACAAAAGATCTCACTCACAAACCAGAAAGCAATGGGTTTGTACGCTAGCTGCAGCAGCGGTAATCTCCCAAGACTTGGCTTTATTGCCTCTCTCAGCCCTGTAATGATGTGAGGACTCTGGGCTGCTTTGGTTTCTGGCTCCCCAGCCAGCCTCCATTTGGCTTTGGGGGAGAAGATGATATTGGCCAGACTGCATTGAAACTTCCCCTAACAGGTTAAATTTCCGTTTACACTGCAGACACACATGCACACATAATGAAAATGTACATGTGCATTCATGTACACACACAGCATGGGGTGTGCAGACAAATACAACCAAGATAGACACACATATCTTCACCCACACATTAACAAATAATATACATTCAATACAGACACTTACACATGTATTAAAGAGACCCTAGAATGATGTAGGTTTTAACAACTTAAAGGAATTCAGTCATTATCTACTCACCCTCATGCCAATAGGAAGCCGGGTGAAGTTTCTTTGTCCACAAAACATTTCTGGAGCTTCACAGCAAAAGAGCTGTGCAGCCCCAAGATCCCAATTTGACAGCCTGGTCTCACCAAATGGCACCCGAATAACCCGCCAGTGTCTTCAGTAATTTTGCGTGTTATCAAAATGCATGTCTTTCTTTTCGTGTGTCATTTAACACCGTCCGCATTAGGCTTTTGTCATGAATTTTTAGCATGATTGCAATAGAGATAACAATGTAAGATGACCTAGTATAAAGAGCGAGAAAGTTGGAGGAGGTTGGGGTGGTGGATGAGGCTTTTTTTAACTGGCTGCACAGTTACATCAAATTCAAATTCTCTAGATGTCTGGTGCATCATTTAATAAGCGTTTCCCCAAAATTAGTAACATACAGTATTTACTGGAAACTTGGCAAACTCTACTAAAACTTTGGGTTCAAACGATATGTGGCTGCATAGCATGAGTTTGTAATGGCTGACCTTCTGACAGACTGTTGCTTGTTAAAGGGTTTGGGAAATGAGTTGAGATTAAAGAAGGACAGAAAAGTATATTTTTGGTTTATAACTTTGGTCTCATTTTTTGTTTCTGTGGTTATCACTCATAGAGGTTTTGACAACATTGTACTAATTAAAGTCAGTGCTGAGATGTGGGAACATGGCAACCTCGCCACAGTGTAGTAGAGCAAAAAAAAAAGTTGTAAACAAGTAAAGATGATTATCAAAACCACTTTATTTGGAGATGAAAGCAACATACAGTACGTCTGTAATAATCCCTCACTGCACAGGAAAACCAAGTACATACAACTTTTTTGTTGACACCTGACAGGAAGTTGAATCAACTAATCAGCTGTTTGACACACAAGGCATGGATGTTGGGTTAATCTATTCACTGTTTAACCTAATTTTCTCTTCCAAATAAGTATACTGTATGTCTAAGCAGGGAGTTTGTTAAATCTGTTAAATGTTAAATCCTTTCTGATTATCTGACCGCTCATGTTTCTTGCCCTGTCTAACTTGCTCACCATGTCACCATGTTCCCAGGTCTCAGCATTTAGCTTTGTGAGTACAAACCTATTATCCAACCAAATCCACCAAAACTAGAATGATGGCAATCAACAACAGAACAAATTTTAGCCATGGAAAATTTAACCTTTATAATTACCGATCATACAACAAAATGGAATAAGAGATACCACAAAGATAGACCTCATAATGACTTATTATTTCAATCTAGCCCAGGACAAGCAATAAACAGGTAGGCCTACCCTTCCTAATATTCCCTTTCTTACCATTCTCCTCGTGCATCTTTTTCCTTGTCTTCTTCTTCTTCCCTATGCAATGGAATGGAATGCAATGCAAAAAACTATGCAATAGACTGATGAAGGAAAAAAAAACATTATTACAGCCAAAACTACCGAAATAAGACCTGGAATTTCCCTTTAATAATATTGAGGATGGGGGGGGTTAAAGGTGTTTCAGTGCATGTTTCTGTTCAGCATAAAATAAATGTTGCAATTACTTAAAGGGCACTCCACATCTCTCTTCCGAATTGCACAGCTGTGACCATGTGTGTTTGTGTGTGGCTGCTTGTTCATGTGCTCTCTTCTGAATTTATCATGTCACATAAACTCATAGTTGCTAAACTCTTCAGGGGACCTTTTTAAGGGCACTCCGTGCTCACAGACACACTCATTCACACAAAATATAAAAACACACACACACACCCAGCCCTGCTTTGGGGTTCAACAGTTCACATGGTCACCTTGTGAACTATCCTTCAACCTCTGTAAGATATCAGTGGCCTCGCTATACTCTCCAGAGCAAAGGGAGGAGTTAAATGAAATAATAAATATCCACAGTATGGCTCCCACTTGCGCACCAGGCCACTCTGACCCCTCTCAGGACCTTCTAAACCAGGCAGGAAGAGCCAACGAGTGGCAGGGAACAGGAGGATGTAGGGGAGAGAGGGCTACATGCTGCTCAGGTGACCCAGGAAATGCCTGGATAAGGCTGGGGACCATCTGATTTCAGCGGACCCTGGATGAATCAGCAGTGATCAACAGGAAAACTGGAGCCTTAGCTGAGCTGGGGTGAGCCAAGCTAAGCCAGGCAGCTGGCAGACATCATAGAAAATATGTTTGTGTGCTTTGGACAAAGCAGGTCAAGATGGCTATGATCCAGGAGGGAGAGAGGTGGAAGAGGCAATGAAATAAGGAGATAAAAAGAAAAAGAAATAGTGTAGTATAAAGAAAAAACAAGAGAATGGGACTTGAACCAGAGCATAAGATTAACAAGTATTTCAATTTCCTGCAAGACTTTCTGTCTTTTAAACATTTAGTGTAGATGTTTAGAAGTGAATCCAAAAACAAACTAATTCTCAGGAAGTAGAAATGGTGTGATTTCTACATGATGCCTCAAAGAGCTTGAAACACCCCCCACGGCATTTTATTACATTATCACTCACTCATCCACTTCTTGCAAAGTATATTATCTTTAACAAGTGATATATGGCGACTCTTTTTTGATCCTCCAGTGTGTCCTTGACCCCAAACAGGACACCGTTGGAGTGACGTCTGCAGGTCCAGATGCTGCGGTCTGTGAAAACATGGTGTGGGCGAGCCCCCTTTCTCTGAGGGCTCGAGTTCAGAGCTGTTATAACATGAGGGGACAGCAGGAGTAGGTGAAAAGCTGCAGCTGTAGCATGTGTGTGAGGGAGAAAGGAAGGATACAATACATGAAAGGATGGGTGTTTGATTGAAAGATGGAAAAAGTGTGTTTGACAGATGTATGCAAAGAGGTGAATGCATGCCCTGCATATGTGTGTACGTGGAGGGGTGTCCAGTTAGTTTGCTGGCGAACACAAGACTGTAATTTTACAGGGTAGGTTTCAGTCAGGAGTGTGTGGAAGTGTGAATGTAAATCTCCGAGATGGATGCGAGCGACTAGGCTCTGGTGACCTTCACTGGATGAATACAGGTATTTGTAAACATGTGAAACTCTGGGGAAAATAATCATGTGTGTATATGTGTGTATTTACATGTGTGTATGCAAACCCACAAATGCACAGTATGTGGACTAAAATTACAGTCCATTTCTGCTATATTTTAGAACTTAAAACTTAACAAATAATAATAGAGTATTGCATCAAAACCATACAGCCTATTATCATTTAATACTAGGTTTAATACTAATAAAATACATGATGTTGAATTTTGTCAAAATGTGCTACAACCTTTCAAAAGCTTTCAAAAGGTGCATGTCTACATGTACAGTAGATAAGCACATGGATTGGAGTGAATAAAAGAATAAAAAACAGTCAAACAGCAGAAAACATGGCAGCAGCAAATAATCCACCACATCCTGAACTGGATCCAAACCCAGCTGTTAGCCAAAACTCATGCCAGGAACCAAATATCCAACTATTTCACTAACTGACAGCTGACATCAACCGGCGTCCAAACATCAGAAACAAAATCGCTGATGAGTTGTTGCTATCAAAGTGGGCTAACTCAAACACAGGAAACACATTGCTCTGTTTTTTTCTCGTCTGGCATCATAGTGCAGTTGTATGAAAACATTTTTAATTTAACAGGAATTGTTTGATCATATTTGTGATCACTGATAAAAGCTGTTTTTCATTTATTCACAGCTATCACAGTGCCTGTCTGTTTTTTTTCTCTCTCTCTTTTTTTTTTTTACTGTATCTGTCTTTTCCTGTGTCTCGCTTCCAAGAGGCATCCAGGGACAGGCTTCAGTACAACGCGTTTCTAAACAGCCTGTCTATGGGGGGTTTGTTTGTTTTACTGTCCCAGCAGGAGGGCTGATGGGAGTCAAGCGGGGTCAGGGCAGGCTGAGACTTCATAGCAGTAGTTTGACAGAGGGGCGTAGCCTCTTCAGACCCCACAGATTGCTGGTTCAATAACAGCCCCGAGCACCACTCTCTTGGAGTTCGTATACCCTTTATAGAGGACAACTTTAATCAACCATGGTTGAGCTGTTTGTGCTATTGTTTTAAAGGAGTAGGAAGTCATTTCTTTTTTTATAGACTGTGCCAGTTTTTCATTTAGTTGAGTGGTCAATGCAGTTGGCCACAAAACTCCCCCCAGATTTGCACCATTTGTGGCATCCATTTGAGAAATAGGGGATCACTGAGGCTTGAAATTTGATGAAGCTATTTTTTTTAATTTGGATGTGGTGTTCCATATGGAGAATGGTAATAGCAAAATAAGGATGTTATTAAGAATTCAAGCAGCATGCCACTTTAGCATAGATAAAGTTACTTTTTTGTGTTGGTGGATGTATTGAGGCCACAGTTTTTACCCACCATTGTCGTTGTCTTGCGTTGTGATGTCCCGCCCCTGGAGGATGCGTGAGAGGAGTTTACGGCTTGGCGAACAGCTCTTGGCAGATGTGAGCAGCTGGGCTCTGCAGAAGGTCTACTTAAAAAGGGCCTTACAGGTGCTGTAATGAGCAGGTTTTTAAAATCTCCTTGCCGCCTCGCTCCTAATCAGCCTCTGGGCTATTTTTACCAACCCCTATGGGCCCCTCGGGCTCATCCACTTTGAGTTGCTCTGAGAGGGCACATTGTTCTCACACACAGAAACACAGTGGCACAGCACATACACTCATGTACATGCAAATTCAGCACACAGACAATCAAACATTTTAGACACACTCACATGTAATATGACGCCACAGGCAACACTGTATAGTCAAGTGCCTCCACCTTGTTGGAGCTCATAGAGGTTTGTGTGGTATTTTAAAGTTTCGTCTGACGAGTAGTAAAGGATTTAACTTCTATCCCCTGAGATGCTGAAAAGAGTCTACAACCTCGAAAAAAGTCGAAATATAGGATATTTCTACAATGTAATGCAGTAATAAATGCAATATATAGATTTAGACAAAACTTCATAGTGTTGAAAAATGGGTTAATTATTTCAGGGGCTTGGCTTGGCTTGGAAAGGGTGCCCCTACTACTTAAACAGAAGCTAAAGATACACATTTCATTAAATTGCACTTTTGTGATAAGTTTTGGATAAATTTGGTTGTTTCAAGCCCCTGACTGTCTCCTTCCCATGAGGCTCATGGGTACTGGAGTATTTAGAGCCATTGCAATATCAGACTGATCAGAGAAACAACAAAACATTATTTCTCACAGAAAATTAAAATATCTAATATCCTCCTGAAGTAGGCTATTGTTAAATGATCCGGGACAGTCTCGCCTTTCTTTGTTGTGAAATATTGAGGATACTATTAAAAAAACAAGAAAAAAATGGAAATTTACACCTCACCACACAGGAGGCGATTGCAGTGCGTGTGTGTCAGAGCATCTTGTTTTTCATTTTGACGCTAATATTAGCAGATCAACAAAGCAGCTATCATGTTCTGCACACCTCCTGTGTGGACCAGGCATTACATTGCAGCATTACATTACATTACATTACAGCAGCTTTCGTGGTCCGAGCCCTGTACGTTCATATGGTTCTACTTCTTGGACATGTTGGGCTCCTTCTCGGGGTCTGTTATCGCGGGGGACGACACAGGACTGGTGAAGACAACGGTTGGGTGTGTGGGTGTCAGTTTTCACTGCATCTGGCCCCCTTATTTCTGGGCATTGTGTACCTACATGTCTCCATGCTCTGTAGATGACTCAGGGAATGTGGTCTGCAGGGAGTCAACTGTGTGTTGACACCTGGGTGTCCTGGACCGGGACAGCTGTGGCCTCCTACTTCTCCACAGTTGATGTTTTGTCATTTTTCATGTTCCACCCTCTACTGGACTGTATGGGTACAGTGGGTGGGTGGAGCATGTGTGAGATAGAACGGAAGGCTATACTATTGTAACACTTGTTCTACAAGCACAGGCAGAGCCCTCTACCTAAGGACCATGCCGCTTCTGCATTGCTTGCTGAAGAGGGGGCAGGATAGTTGACGGCAGTTTCACGGCTTTATGTACATTGGGGCTCCAGTAGTATTCAAGTATGCTTGTCCTGATTGGCTGGCTACATTCATGCAAATTTCAGTGGGTGAATGCAGGGTCATGATTGGAGGAGAGCATTACCCATAGAGTCCAGTAGAGGGCTCTGCCTGTACTCTTAGAACAAGGGTTACAAAATCGTAACCTCCTGTTTTAAGATCTGACAAGGCCTAAGTTTGACATTAATGTCTCTGTTCTTCCTTCTCAATGACCTCTAATGACTCTTAACTACAGCTTTTCAATCTGTCCCTCACACTCCCTCTATGTTTCCCAGCTTGACTGAGACTGCAGAAGGTCAGCAACATGCACTTTACATGATGCTACACATTAACACACACACATACACACAACATGACATGTGGCAGTGGTCCTCCGGTTGGTACAAAATCATGATCATGTCACCTCAAGGATGCAGCGCAGTGGGACATTGCCATGGCAGCAGCTCACATTTGGAGCCTGTTGGAGCTCCAATAGATTGTTAAAAGTTTTCCAGTGTATAGAATGATTCACTCTGATTCTGAAGATGGAGATATTGGCAGGCTTCTGATTGACAACTTGATTTTTAAACATGACACACCAAAGTGGGTTTATGCTCAGAGACTGGTGCTGGCATCTTTATCTGGGTACTAGTCATGCTTATTTATTGTGTATTGGAGTGTTTACTCTACCCCTCCAAAAAAATCTTTTGCTCCCCATCTGTCTCTCAGTCTGTCTGTCAGGGAAAGCCAACTATGTATTTCTGTGTTTTTTTTCTTTTCCTATTTGAATAATAAAAATTCCTGAATGCATTTGGTCGTTCACACGGATATAAAAAAAAAAGGAGAAGATGATTGGGATCAATTATCCATCATTGCATACATTTGAATAGCACAGTTCAAGGCAGCCCTCTTTTTGCCATCCAGATAGTTTGAATCCCCTGAAAAAATATCAACTGATCTGTCACATTTACATCTGCGCAAGGCTTTTCAAATTATTGTACAGTAAAGGAATGCTCATTTTAAAATCAAGCTGAAATTTTGGCCTTTGCGATCATTTTTTTTTTCCCTTGTCACACTCGTCTGCATTTGAGCTTCTGCGCTGCAGTAGAGATGCACCTACTTGTTGTCTCTCTGATGCAGCAAACTCCACAAACCAGGACTATCACTTCTGTAGCCTATAGCCCAAGTGCATATATTCCTCTATGACAAAAGAGGACAGAAATAGGGTATTAATCCGGTCATTCATCCTCCAGTGACAGACGCTAGCAAGAAATCTGCACCTACAGCTGCTACAGCTCACTCCAGATGCCCCAGGCTGTAGTTGTTCTGACACACTTACCAATTAGCCTGGTATCTTATGGATTCCTGAATTACTGAGTAGGTTTAAACACCTAATCATCTCTAGTTTTGAGGGACAGCTACATGGTACAATATTCAATAAATAGTATTTATATCTTGCATCGAAACAATAATTTAAAGCAGGTTGTAAAGACTTTACAGTGCTTTAAGGTAATTTTTTTTAAAATGTCGATATACAGTAGTTGTGGCTTAAAGGATAAAGCCCATGGCGTCAATTTATATAGCCATTAAATCAAATAAAAAGACCAAAACCAGCAATGTGTTAATCTGTTTCTCAATACTGTCTGAGGTTTCTCTTGTGAAGACAAAAATCAGTTGGGCACTGTACTTATAAATATTGCTCAAACTGGAGTAAATAGTGTATTTGTTGGACTATCTTCAACCATGGATTAATACATATTTGGTGCTGTAGTGAGCACCATGTATGTGGGATTGATCCAAAATAAATGTGTGTTCCCAGTAATGAAACAACATGTCACACAGTGCAACAGTGTAACTTAAACAGTTTTTGGAGTGCAATTGAGCTCTTTGGCACAGATGAATAAGTTACATCAGGGTTTGACTACATAGAAAGTACCTTAATTAGTAGACAGTAATTAAGTAGGCTAGTTAGAAATACGTAAGTTCAAAACTTTGTTGGTTTTTGTCTTCTTGTGTGATTTGTTGACTAAAAGAAAAATATCAGACTATCACCACACTTACTCTTTGAAGGTTAAATATATGATATTCACTGCCACTAGATATCTGGGCACCAGCACCTCAGACCAAAACAAATGTATGCATCATTCACGCAATAAAGTTGGAAAGAAAGAAAAAAAGAAAGCAGATCTGAATATAAAATTGTCATGAAATTCAGATCAAACTGTAAAATTAGGCAGTGCTGATTAAATATGAATCAAGATTATGTTACGACTAGCCAATTTCTTGCTGAATTATTTGTCTCACTCTAACTTTTACCTTTGCTTTCTCCAATGTAGTTTTTTCAAGTTTAGAGCTGACGAATTGTCAGTGAACACACTGATCATTATCTGTTTGAACCAAAAGCGTGCAACAACCGATGGCAACAACAAATGCGTGCTCAGGTGGAGAAGGTAATGTTCAAATAGCCCTATATTTACAGATGTCTATAAACAGTGCACAGTGCAGCAGTCTCCGGTTGTGAAGTATATCACAGGAGCGTGATGACACTGAGCTGACAGAGAGCAGTAAGTGACTGTCTGTGGTGTTAAAGGGGTACCTTGTAAAATATGACCAAAATTTGAAGGTACCTCATACTATCTGCTGTAGTTATCTTGGGCTGTAATTACTTTTGGACTGTTAGTTCAGTTAGCGGTGGAGCTAGTAGCCCTACAGCTTGCTGAAGTTTGCCTAGATCACAAACTAGGGTCAAAGGAGGAGTCACCATGGTGGCCAGTTTGACAACAGGGGTTACAGTAGGGAAGTGATTTACAGTGGCTCTGATGAGGACTATGACTTTGGGGATGACAGGACACAGCAGGTGGCTACAGGAAAGAGGTGAAGCGACACAACAGCAAGATAGAGTCGGCTATCGGCAGCGGGTGAAAACGGCATGTAGAAATGGAATATTGTGGAGGATTTATTTCGACCAAACTAAAGTGATTTTAGAAAGACAAACCAACAGGGCTTTGGTGAGTTTCATTTAGTTTATGTCTCGTTTGAATGAAATGCGTTTTACAATGGGTTAACAAGGAGAGGCTTGTCTTAGTTTGTAAAGGACAGAAGCTTGAATTCAAAAGGTATACGGCTGTACTTTTGTGTTTTAGTAAGGAAAATCGGTGTCAGAATATTTCCTTTCTTGAGATTTTGTAAGTTTACTTAGTTTACTTATTAGTCTAAATGCTAAGATAGCTTGTGAAACTTGGTAAACTTGTCGCTCGTTTACATCTCCCAGCTGAAACTATAAAGGGCTATCAGACTCGCCTCTAGAGGTACAAAGTGGGTTTAAGAGACAGGCAGGCAGGGGCTAGCTGGTTAGCATGCTAGATATCTCTGCAACACAATACTAAGGGTATATCTTAATTCCCTTATTTGATATTTCCTTGCTCCTCTATCCTCAATTGAGCTCTTCTTTCTGCTCCAAGGAGTGAGGATCGAGCAGCGGGGAGGGATTTCATGAGCTCGAATACGCCAGAGCAGCCTTCACAGAAGTCTTTTACTGACCGACATGCCCCCTGATAATTCCTGAGCATTGGGTTTGATATGCTACATAACTTATTCTGAAACATTTAGCCTAATAAGTCATTTCTAATGTTAAAAAGTGATCAAAATAGTATTAAATAATAAATTCACAGTTATTTTATCAATAACTACAGATGCAAATATTTAATGAATAATAAAAAGGAATTCTGCCCGTAGAAATGGTTCTTATGCCTCTGAGCAGGACAGAGTGCATAGTATAAATACAGAATGCAGCTTGTTATTCATGTGCAGGTGTTTGTTTAAACAGGTAACAGGCTACAGAGAGAAAACACTGCTGCCCTTTACTGATAACAGTGTGCCTTTATTAGTATTTGCACAGTGCACATGTGTGCAGACACAAACTCCATCAAAAGTCTCTACAGCTGTTAAAGCTGACTAACTCCTTGTATGGTTTCCTCACTTCTCTCCATGCATCCTCCGTGTGAGGGACAAAGGTGCAAATGAGGGAAGTGAGGATGCAATTTAAGGGAATTGGGATGTATACCCATAGGCATATTTGACATAAGTCAACACTGTTGAGTCTTGCCATAATGCAGATATTTAGTCCAGCGGTGTTCATTTAAGAAGTCATGTTCACTGGTGTAGCCTGATGAAGAGAGACAGAAAAGTAGAGACCACATTATGCTCATAAAAAAGAAACAAGCTACTTTTATTTTTATGTGGACATGACTGGTATAATGTTTCACCACACATCTTCTTTAGGTAAAAGTGAAGAAGTGAACACACTTGTATTTAATAGAAAATTATTACATTACAGCACTATCTCTTAATTAGACGTTAGACATTGTCATAGTTAATGGTTAAATTACAAAAAATGTAATTTAAGTCTTTACTGATTGGAGTACAACATAGAGTATAATATCAATGTAATATTTTGTGTGCAGGTTATCTAATGAGAAGATGATGATGATTTGTCATTTGATCACAAAATACAGGTGTGTGTTCACTTCTTGAGGAAGACCATCTGTGGTTGAAATAATTCCAGTCATATCCACATCAAATAAAACACTTGGGGAGTAAGCTACTTTGCGTTAACAGTGCTTCTGCTCGAGTACAGTTTTTGACTTCTCTAACTACCTCTGACTATGTCTGCGTTAGTTGAAGGCCGTCAAATGTTAGTCATTTCACACCCAAAAATAAATAAATAAATGAAATCTCACTCTAAGATGAAGTCAGAAGTTGGCTGCTGTGGTTTAACTACGATAGGAGAAAGTTTATTTCCAGGCTGCAATGTTGAAAATGAATGTGAGGAGAATAGAGAGGTGGGCTACTGAGACTCACTAAAATCTTCGTATTTCACCCCGATGGGTCTGGTTTTGCAGGATGTAGCAGTGTACGCTTCAGCGAGCTCCGTGACAGTCCCGTGCTCTAAGTGCATGTTTCACATTTATGTACAATGGAATGTGTTATTCTGCCTTGTAAGGCCATTTGGACAGCTATATGAGGATTCTTTTGCCAGAAACATTCAGGCAGAATGATATAAAAAGGGACACTTTCCAGATAAAAATTATGTTGGCCGAATGATTCTTCATGGACTGCTATATGGGGCACCAGGGTTCATGTCCTGTGAATGACCACATCATATTTTTTTATTTTAGCAAACATAGTATTTTCTGGTAGGCTACATAAACATGTTTTGAGTTTTCAGTCATAGGTTGGTTAGGTTTAATCAACAAAACTAAATGGTTAAATTTAGGTAATTAAACTACTTGGTATGGTGGCCTTGAAGGTCTAAACAGTGCAACATTTCAGGAAACACGACAGCATTTCACAAAATACTTCAAAATGACAGAACACATGACAACATTTCAGTTTACGGAAGGGGTATTTTGTAAAACCTGCAAAATGAGAAGACATAATCTGTATTACCTCAGTTTGCTAACCTTGGAGTCTAGCTACAGCTTAGTGAATTTGTTTGCACTGCTAATGCATTTATAGTGTATTTTCATGTGGTGTAATGTTGGTGTGATATCAGGGAGATACTGCAGTAATACAGGGACAAACACAATAAGGCTTCTCTCTACTTGCTCCTCCACCACCATCTGTGCTTCTATGTGGCTCACAGAGCAACCTCCACCCTCTCTTTCATTCATCAGGTAGTGTGACTTTAGTCTTTTACTTAGCATTAGCTAAACATATTCAATTGCAAACAAATCCACTGTATTTACATAATGTCTGGGAGGAGTTCGTTAGAATACAAAGTGTGTGAATCGCCAAAAATGGCCACAAAATTCAAAATGGCTGACTTCCTGTTGGGTTTAGAGACTTTTTTGTAGATCTAGGTCTGATACACATGTGTACTGAATTTCATGCATGTAGGTCAAAGTAGCCCCAGGGGCTGCAGTTTAGAAGGCGCTAGTGAGCCATTGTGCCACGGCCATGGGCAAAACTAATGGAATACGAAAAGCTCCCCTACTGTTGAATTTTGTGTCAAGTTTTATGAGTTTTTAACATGTTAAAGCCTCCAAAAATGCAATTCATTCACAGGAATAATAATAATTCCTTGCATTTCAAGAGGGCCTTCGCACGGTCCGCGCTCGGGCCCTAATTACAACAACATCTAACCTAAACAAAACTAACTAACAACCTGGCCTTAAAATTTACCTGTACAAAACTTAGAATGCTCATTTTTGCTGATATTCAGTCTGAGATGTGCTAATTCCAATGCATGCATAATGGTTGGCGTCATAGTGTTGAGTTATACCAGAGTGCATGAGGTGTTTGTAATATTTTGCCCGCCTAAATTATGTAAATACAGTGGATTTGTTTGCTATAGAACATGTATAGCTAATGCTAAGTAAAAGAGTAAAGTTACACGACCTGATGAATGAAAGAGAGGTTGGAGGTTGCACTGTGAGCCACAGAGAAGCACAGATGGTGGTGGAGGAGCAAGTAGAGAGAAGCCTTATTGTGTCTACAAACACTGTGGGTGCATCTGTCCCTGTATTACTGCAGTATCTCGCTAAACCCAATAACACACCAACATTACACCACATGAAAATACACTATAAATGCATTATCTGTGCAAACAAAGTCACCAAGCTGTATCTGGAAATACCATACTAACACTAACTAACATTAGCCATTAAGTTTTATCAACTGGTGTTGATAAAAGATAGGTGTTGATTGAAGATAGCTACGCTGCCTTACAACAGCATCTAAATTTCCAGACGTTGCATCTCAGTATTGAATTCATGCCGTATACTGCATTATCTGGACGTTAGCAAGCGTTAGAAAAAACTGCCTGCTGGAGGCGGCGGACCCGTCCCGACCACTGGTCCAGACGAGAAGCTCTCACTCTGGCTTTGTTTTGAACACTGGAAAGGGACTTGGAAGCGAATAAAAAAAGTGAAGTGTTCATTTTTGGCCTAGCTCGCTTACACATACTTCCATCTGCCCTCTGCAATATAAACAGGAAATGACTGTAGCCAGCGACTTGAGCTCTGAACACTCACAAACAAGCATGGCCCTACCCCGTCCGCAATCCTTCCGTGTTTCCTGAAATGTTGTAAGGTTTTCTCCAATCTTGTTGTGTTTTCTGTGACGTTGTGTTTCCTATAATGTTGTAGTGTTTTGTGAGATGTTGTAGTGTTTAGTGGGTGAAATATCATGTTTTTAGGGAGCCTGAGAGGTACTCACATGCATTAACATACACTGCTCTCATGTGCTAAAATGCACACAGAGGAAGTGTGACATTATTATCTGTTCAGGATGCAATTACTCCACTATATCTTTACATGGCAAGTGTTTGCTGCTATGAAAAATTTCAAAATATCATATATCTACCCTTTATTTTGTGGCATCTGCACTAGCCCTCACCACGCTGTAGTTTTACTAGATTACTGGTGTAAAATGTTCAGCATCTTCCAAAACAGCAATGTTTTCAATTGATCAATTAATTATAAGATTCAGTGTGTATGATGGTTCATTTGAAGGCTAAAATATAGTCTGTGTCCATCACATCTGTAATTAGCAGAGTCACACTGCTCCAGTGCTGTTGGTTGTTGATGCTGTTTAAAAGATTGGCTCTAAAGTAATTATACTGATATACTGATAATTATACTGATAGCTGTATTGTATTGATAGCCATTGATTGTAGAGATGAAATTATTTGAAAATGTAGTTGACTTAATTTAGAATAGGAATAAGGAATAGTTATTTTCAAGATAAGTTTTATTTGTATGTCTGTGAACGTCTGTGTATGTGTGGTCCATTGCACTTTTTAGATTATTGTGAGCCTATAGTGTTGGGAAATTTAGATAATTTACAGTAGGCCTACTTAAATAAAAAGTAACAACGCTACTATATAAAAATACTTTGACTCAATGTTTATTTATGGGCTTACGTAACTTTTGTAGGTAGAGAAAAGGTCAAACCAGACCAAGTGAGGCTTTAGCAGCAAAAGCGGGGAGTGAAATAATTGATGCATTTCATTGATTATGGATTAAGCTTTTCATTTGTAAGAGGAAGACGTTATATATCATTCAAATAAGTAGATAGTATCACCTAAAGTAGTAGCAATGAAATGTGTGGGTGCTTTCACACCTACAGGAACTTGTCGGATTCAGTTGCCTGGTTATTGCAGCTTTTTTGGGTTGTCAGTTGAACTGTGGTGAGGATCAAATAATTGCACCAAGTCTTCTTGAGAAACAGGGTCTCGGTCTGATCCCAAGTGGATTTTGGTTCAAAAACTAAACAACTAGAACAACTATTTGCTGAGCAAATACCAATAGTTATTATTAATAATCAAGGAGACTGATAACCGAAATATAGAACAAATCTATATTTGCAGTAAAAATTTAAATCTTAGTGACAAAATTCAATACATCTAGTGAAATACAAAGTACAATTCTTTCAGAGTACTGTATCAGAGAAATGTAAAGAACCACAGCTAGAAATAGTTGTGAATAATGATAAAATACTTAGTTACTTTCCACCTGCAGGTATGGAATATATATTTGAAAGAAAGTTTGTCTTTTAGTCATCCATTTACTACTTTAATGTAAAACCTTTACTTCAAAGCTATTTTGAGCAGCTGCGACACAAGTTTTACCGCCCCTGAAAGGACACCAAAGTTTGAGGGACCTTGAGCGGTGCACATCTTCCTGTGGGTATGTTTATTTCAAATGTCAGTTTCAAAAGAGTGACTTTCTGAGACATAATGTGAGCAAGATAACAGCTATATTTACTAAAGTGATTTCATGCAAAATTACACACTGCCAGTGAAACACAAACACTGATTTGACTAAATACACAACACAGACACACATGCACACATTCATTCCAAAACATAAATGCACACACACACCACATCATACACACACATCTCCCACTAAATCTGGGAAGTCTAATCACACAAAACCATACTATTTGCCTCTCCAGTTAAAAAATAAGTCCCAGATTGTGTGTGTGTGGGTGTGTGTGTGTGTGTATACTGCTGGATCAAATGAACTGGAAAGCCAAAACAAAAACAGTCAGAAACATGAAATGGAGTCAAAGTAAAAAATGGATTGCAGACGTAGGAGGGGATAGAAGCATTCAGATTAAAGAGGTTCGCAGGGTCACCATTTTTTAAATACCTCTTGTTTTTGAACAAAGATGAGGTCATGATTATGGCTGTTCAAGCCATCTGAGAGGGATTCAAAATGGCTGCTGGCTCCAGAGACTGAGCCGTGGTTTTCGTCGAGGGTTTCTCCCGTTTCATTTGTGCAGGAGCTGAGATTAGATCGGCCTGATCTGTGAATCGTCAAGATTAAAGTGAAGATTGGGAATGATTTGGTGGTTTGTGTTGTTTGCAGCAAAGAGGGGGAAAACTAAAAAAAAAAAAATTACCAAAGGTTGAACATTAGACAGTATCTTTTTGAGTGATGCAAGTAATACATATATTTTATACATGCTGAAGTATGTATGGTTGTTCATTTACATCTGAATCTCCTTATTTTGTTGAAGAGTTTGGAGCAGATTGCATTGAATTCACAGTGAGTGTATAAAAGAAATCACAGTAAATAATTTTCCACAGAAATCTCATGATTAGTACTTTAGCTTCAGCATGTGGATGGTTTCAACAGTTTGCAGTTTTCAGGAATGGCAATACAAGGTTAGCTTCCTCATTACCCAAATGGAATAGCAAACAACTGTGAAACAAAGTGGATATGGAGATTTAAAACACAGAGGGATGACACTGATGTGAGTCGGGGCAGAAGCCATGAGACAAAGCTCTTAAAAAGAGCAGTGCACATTTAATTACAGGAGTGGGCAGCACATTGCAAGTGTAGGTGCTGTCGACACAGGAATGAACAAGAAAAGAGCAAAATAATGGTGTGAAAATAGTCAAGAGATCCGTGAGAGAGAGAGCAAGGCCAGAGAAGGGACTGTAAATTGGGAGGTTAAAGAAGGAAAAACAAACAATGTGAAAAGACAGACTGAGGAGAGTAAGAAAAGACTTGACTCTGAGTATAAGTGAGGATGAGGCAAAGATGGAGGACTGGTTGGCACAGGCTCCAGTCAAACCAGCTGTTCCCCCTAACATCGATGCTCAGCAGTAGACTAATAGGCAGAGTAAGTCAGTTGCTCCATCTCCTGTCTCCCGGGTTGCCTGGAGGGGCTGTATTGATAATATCCCAGCCTGCAAGGCTCAATCCGTCCCCTGGGGCGCTCAGCAGCCAGAGTCCCCGGACTGTCTTTTGGCTCTACAGTTAGACACTGCAGCAGAGGAAGAGATCTGAACATGATAGAAGGCAGGTACACAAGCATGCACAGACACACACACACACGTGTGCACAAACAGGCACACAGCCTGAATGCCTCTGCCACAGCTCATTCATTCTCATTTTGAGTCTCGCCTCTCACACTCACTCCAGAGTGAGGGGCAGAGAGCAGTGATCACAGAGGAGGAGAGGAGATGTATGATGGAGAGGATGGGGGGGTTTGAATGACAGTGTACGCGGAGGATCGTTCTCCCTTCTCCTTTCCCATCAGAAGTGCTAATCCAGCCAGCGGAGTTGCAGACCACCGCTCACACTCGCCTGCTCCTCTCCATCTTGTTAGGGACCAGATGGGAGAGAAAGTGACTTCCTGCTGCACTTCCACCACAGGGCTCATTCCTTCACATTAATACCTTTACTGCTCGGTCCCATTTTTTACACACACTCAAGACACGCACTCAAGGGGAGCCTGGGGCTGTGAATGATGGCCATATGCAGAACTGTGCTCATCTATAACCCCCTGTGGCTGGAACAAAGTACAGTAGACTCCTTGAATGTTGAAACCAAGGTTAACATTTGGAAGTGGTGCAGTGCAGTTTGATTCAGCAGCTCTGCATAGAAGTACGCAACTGGGGCCGACGGGTGCATAAAGGTTGGTGAAGTGGGTTTCTAAGTAGAGGGCCACTGGTTTAAATTTAAATTTGTATGCATGTGTAAAAATCTGGCAGGGAAGGTGAATGAGTAACTCGCTGGCCACTGCCCACGTTCTGTGACTGCACTGCAGCCAACAGCATCCAGCTGTCACTGCAGAGCTCCCAGGTGTAAAATTGTTAATATGTGAATGTGAGACAAAGCAGAGCTGGACAAGCATGCATGCTCAGCACAACCCTTTCCCCTAATAGAGGTAAAAAAAAACAAACAAAAACAAAACGATGATGGGTGGATCATAGAAGAAAACACTAGATGACTCCCAGGCACACCAAACCAATAACAGCTTACCATTAAAATTCAAACAGGGCAAACCAAGGATGTGGCGAGTGATGCACAATGATTGGTGTTTATGTTTGGCCATGAAACAAAATAATGGAAGATTTCCATTACACCGGATGCAACACTTCTGAGTTAGTTTGTTGATTAATGTACCCTTTTGTGCTGGTTGAAGAAAGACAAAAACATGGTGACCTCTGCTGTAATAAACACGTAACCTTGAATTAGCTCCATATTCAGCATTTTGTGTCTGTGCGTGCATACAAAGCTAAAGAAGTCACTGAGACAAAATGCTGCCAACAGGGATGCAATGAAATGTAGGTGTGGGTCACAGCTAGTTTCATCAGGAAAACGTGTCATTTTTTCAACTGTGCCTCGAATGTTTCGATCATACTTGTTATTTGATACCACAAATACAGCCCTGATTCCAAAAAAAAGAACGGGTTAGCGAGGTACGTTGAGTCTACAGTTTTCAATGTCTGGAAGATGGCTCTGTTTTAACCTGGCTAGATCACCATGGTAACTAATGCTGAACATATAACCTGGTCCGGAGGAGGTTAAATTCAGAGTTTCGGATTAAAATAGGCTATTTACAGCGATCTGTGAGATATACCTGTAGGTTCTCAGCTGAGGGGATATGTTAGATACAAACTTGCTGAGCACAGGCAATAAGGACGTACACATACATTAAAGTACATTACTTGAGTAATGGCACCAAAAGAAGGGGTGTAATTACAGCAGCGCAAATTATATGTATCACATGTTTTTTGCCACAGTAACATACATGCATTCAGTTGGTGATGTAGCAAAGCCTTTTTTTTTTTTTACTCTTTGCTTCAAATTATAATAAGACATTACATTTTACACAGCATATGCTAAACGAAGGCACAGCAACTACAGACCACTTTGGATTATGTGTTTCTGTTCTAATTTGCTGACAATTCCGTTTTATACTGCTGTTACTGCAGCTAAAAGAACACTGGTTATAAAAAAGTGATTCATCTGTTGGTATTTATCACAGATAATATTTAAACAATAAAAATCATTCCACTTTGAGTTGGCCAAAAACTAAAGTTATTTCCACTTACAAGGACACTGTCAGACCTAAATGCATTATAATATTTAAATATGCTGTATCAAGTTTAAGAGCTCTACAATGTCCAGTTGCCTTGTTAGAAATAAAACTGTAGGCTTAAGAGTGCATTTAGTGGTAAAATAAATATATTACAAGTTTACACGATCAGCACAAACGACATAGCAAACGAAAGCCTTTCTTAATCAAGCGTCTACTTGGACAAAAAAATAACGTTAATGGAAGTAAGTGAGACTGTCATTATGCATAATTTAACTATTTTGTAATTTTCAGGTTTGACAGTGGTGACGTTATATTTTTAACGTTATATTTCCCCAATGTTAGCAATAACAGGCATTTGCACGTAAATTAAGCTAGCTAGCTAGTTGCTTATAATCAGACAATATAATTTGGAAAAATTTGCAGCAGTAACCTGAACAGTAACGTTAAGACAAGGTCTGCATGTACAGTTATCTAAATTGACCTTTTTTCAGTGTGGCTTCAATCAATGCCTTCTTGTGTTTTCAGTTTCAGTTGATACCGACAGCTATTATTGAATTGTCAAGTCTCAAATTAAATGCTGATTGCTTATTTTATGATTATCATGCCTTGTATGTCTATGCTTATTTTCTTGGATGTAAAGAGTTACAGCATGTCACATCAGCATACAGCTCTGCAGGATCAGGTACTGTATATGCTATTAGCTAAAGTAAGGTGCATGCTTGTACACACATCCCCGGACATTTTATAGGTGAGATGTCACTCATGCTGTTTGACTGCAGGAGTCTCCATTTCAATTTATTATTTTCATTAAATCCTCATACTGTCTAGTTTACTCCATTTCCTGACATAATACAACAACAATCTGCTTACTTTCTAGACGATACTGAAAACAAAATGCAAGGCTGATTGGAAACTTAACTAGGTACAGTATGTGGTCTACTGTGTTTAATGCTAAAGGCTTGATGCACAGCAAAATATAACATTTGTGATGACTCGTTGAATATCTATAGATATTCACTGAAAACCCTTTTAGTAATAGTGGCTTTTGTTTTCACGCTTCTGTCGTATTGTGAAAGTTGGGCCCAATGAGGCACCACTCTAAATCTTTATTTTTCCTTTTTGTTCAAGGAAGCAGATGTTCTTCTACGGGACAAGACAGTAAAGTGGCGCAAACACCAAACATTTAAAGGCACCGTTTCCCTCCCTAGAGTAATTGAGATGGGCGCGGAAGACCGAATAAAAACCCTTAAAAAGTTGCAGTTGTATGATGGACTGGATGAAAAGGAAAATATTCTCCTCCTGGAACCTTTCGTGTTCTCATTCCAGAGTGATTATCAGACTTTCTGTATGGAAGTAGTTGACAACCGGCAAATAAAAGTCTTTGCCTCTTTTGAGGAGCAACAGTAGTCAAGTCATTCTTGTCTGCTGTGTTAATTGTCTTAATTGTGTTATGTTGTTAGTTAAATATAACTGAGATCTCACCTGAGATCTTTCTGCTAGAGCTGGTACAAGTTAATGAATAAAGTATATTACCGTGGCAGTATTTCTAAGTAAAATGTTATACAACAAAAAAGCATTATAAAGCAGTATAATGAATGGAGGAAACACGGCATTACAAACCTTTAAGATTTATGGTTGTATGATGACCAAGCGGCAACCTCCGGGGCTGAAAAATGAAGCCAATGCGGAAGTGCCAAAAACTGCAATTCCTCGAATGGCCACTTGAGGCTGGCTCCAAAAGGGAGTCAATCTC
>JBBPCS010000375.1:10144313-10168685 GCA_037974645.1 Hollardia meadi
TGTAAAAAGGTTAGAAAAAAACCCACCATAACAGACTGATTTCCCTTGCGTTCTCATCCAGAGTAAGCTAGGGCATATGCCTGCTATCTGGGGAGTTAGCTAGTTAATTTAGCAAACTATGCCATACGTTTTTTGTTTTGTTTTTAAACTGTAATCCCAATTCATATGATGGTCCTCCTGAAATAAACCAGTTCCATGCTTGTTTGTACCTTTGTATCGTATAATGTTATAGAGAAACTAGCTACTGGAAACTGTTTTTCTTGGTCAAGTTCTGTTCAGGATCTGCCAGGGGATGCTAATCAGGGCATAGCTAGCTAATGTTAATTCGCCAGCCTATTATTGTGCGCAAAATAAAGTAGGCAAAGGTTGTTTGATGAAACAGAGGAATGTAAAGTTGGGAAATACATTAACTTTACATTCCTCTGTTTTATCAAAGTAGGCTATATTATTATTATTTTACTATTATTGATCTCGACAAGTAAGTAAATCTGATAAATTTAGAATATAAGAGAATATAATATATTTAGAAACATTTAGAATAGAACCAAGACCCTGTGATGTATTGCTTTAATTGTTGGCACATTGGCACACCTTAGACCATTTCACCCCACCCATGTGTCCCTACCAACTTTCAAGCCAAACCTACACCCCTGTTATACAGTCTATGATGATGACCTGGAAAGAATTAAAAATATTCTTCTCATGGAACCATTAATGTTCTAATTCCAGCTACAGTGATTAATAGACTTTCTGTATGGTAGTAGTTGACAGCAGGCAAATGAAAGTCTTCGCCTCTTTTGAGTAAAGCCTTTTCTGTCTGCTGCATTAATGTCTCAATTGTTAATTGTAATATGTTGTTAATTAAAAATGACATAGATTTCCCCTGATCCTCTGATCTCTTTACTGGAGCTGATACAAGCACATACAGCTTGTCAGTATGTCTATATGGCACAGTCTGATAGTCGAAAAAAGCGGCTGATACATTTCATTGATGGGCTACAATACCCTAGAAGTGAAAAGCAGACGCCAGACTTCTTTCAAAAGGCTGCAAATTAAGTTGGCAAGTTCAAAATAGGAATTACATTAAATATGTTGTTTACTTACTGTTGTTTCTTAAATCCACTTTATTGAAAAAATGTACCAATAGGCCTTTTAAATCTTCTCTGTTGATTTCACTGTGCCGTTCTGTTGCTGCCCTAGTGTTACAACTCACATCGGTATTGGGATTATGTTTACTTTTTTGCTATGTCTTACTGTTAATAACTTGTATCTTTTACTGTAGCATGATGATGTAGCCTAATTTAATTCAGCCAACGGGTAAATTTGCGTTTGTATCCTGATTTCTTTATATCCAGTAATAATTTAGTATTTTATGCAGTATTGACATTTGTGAATGTGCTGCATGGCTTCCACCACCACATGGTGCCTTCCGTTCCGAAGCAGAAGTAGTAATAGAAGAAGAATTCTTTCAAACGTTTGACTCCGATTTGACACAATTTGCACACTGTAGTGAGGGGTACTTGTAAACTTAGCCAAAGTAACATAGACCTTGTGCATCAGGATATGCTAGATGTTATGTAATGATTGGTGTTGCTTGTGTTATTTTTTAGAATGATAGAATAAGGAGACAGTGATGTGCTGTTTCCTGATGGTGTGCCTGAACATTAATCACGTCTCCCAAAATGCAATGGAAGATTGTAATAATAGATAATGAATAGACTATTAGGTGATTTTTCCAAAATACTTTTTGTTGTCTTGTGTCGTCTTCTACAGTCTTTAGGGATGAGGTGGCCTTTTGTTCATTTTCTGTATGCCTATTGCATTTAACCTGCTGATTCAACGTGTGGTTAAATGATACATTTTTAAGTGAAACAGCTCTTTCAATGTTCTCATCAAAGTAAACCGATTGATGCGTTTAATCATTAAAACTCACAAAATTTTCTTCCTGGGAGCATACTCTTGTATCTGGTTTACTTTATCCACGCAATGTTCTAGCCCCTTTTACCCCTCACCTGTTTGCATGAAGCTGAGACAGCTATTTGTCATTTTTTTAAATTTTATTTTAAAATATGCTCTTTATTAATTTTATGATGCTCTACTATTGAATTAGTGGAATCATAATATTAATCCTGTAATTATATTACTTATTATGAGTATAATTTAAGTCAAATATTGCCACCAGGAGAATTATTAAATAAACGAACAACAACAAGAAATTACATAATTATAATTTTTGCTAAATATATTAGCAAAATATATTTCAGTGACATGGAAGTTTACGTTGCTCTGAGAATGTGAATGTGCAAAGAAACAGAAATATGTGTGTACAGAAAATAACCCAAGCCACCGGGACACGCTGAGTAAAGACCATCCAGGCTCCTCAATGTGCATGTGTTTATCTGTTGGGTTTATGTGTCAGTTCCATACAGGACACCTGCTGCGAGCAAAGGTGTTGTAAACGAGGCACCGCAGATAATGTATTGCAGCGGGTGCCACTGCATGTGTCCCTTTGAGAATACATGTAAAACACACACACGCACACACACACACACAAAAAAAACAACAACAACACACACACACACACACGTCAGGACACACAGGAACTTGTGAGGCCTGAAAAATCTAATATAACACAAAAGTCAACATATGTGAACATGCTATACACACACATACAGTACATGCTGATATTACACACAGTGGGCAGGAGAGATAATCTGCGCACGCACACACACACACACACACACACACTTTTTCATACACAGGCAGCATTTGTCTGATAAGAATAAGAAAGGTTGCTTTTGGCATTTCAAAGCACACACTACCCCTGACTCCACTTTTAAAAGCTTACTAGAAAGAAAAAAGGGCAGCCGTGCCTCTGGACACTTCACTCAGGCTGTCATAATTACAGAACAAATCACACCAGTCTTCTTTCCCTCCATGTTATTTGAAATAGTGGATTAAGAGCCAAAAAAAACCCCCTCCATATTTGTTTGTGTGATTATGTGTGTCTGCTTAGTTATCTCATCTCAACCATCCAGCTCTCACACAGCTCCCAGTCTCATTTTTACTCTCCAATCCTGAGAGGTCGGCTCAGGGCCCTGAAACTAGGTCATCTGGTGTGTCAGTTTATAAAAAAAAAAAGAAGATGGCTGGACACTTGCTGCAAAGCTGCCTGGACCACACACAGGTAGGGGAGAAAGGGATGGAGCAATTGATGGGTCTGAGGACAGTGACGAGTGGAAAGGTCAGGACGGAACAGCGCAGTCCCATTGCTGGGGGAGATATTTTTGGACAGCGTGGCGGGGTTGCAGCGCCAGACTGTCAGCCTCTGCTCTGCCGCAGCCAAGGCTGAGGTTGGAGAGCCTCAAGGTCATGGCCCGCACCTCTTCTGCTGACAGAAAGAGGGAAGGAGAGAGGAATGGAGGGGTGGAAAGGTCACAAGAAGCTGGTCGCCAAGCTGCTGTTAGAGGTCTAAATAAAACTCGCTTCGTTCTTCGTGGATCTGCGCGCACGCACACACACATCCAAGCGGGGCAACTTCTAGGTCAAGATGGTACAAGAAAGGGCTGCTTGGCACACACTCTGATTTCTAAGGCAAGTGACAGTTCAGGAGTGTCACCTGTCCACAGGGACCTCTGCTGTGTGAAATGAGATATCACTCAGATGCTGACCTACAAACCCCAAGAGCTGCCCAAGTAATGGATATCAGGTGGACAAGAAGTTTTAAAACCCATTAGAGATTGACGGCACTTAAATTCAATGTTTATAATTAGTTACGCTTGATTTTGCCTATTTATTTGTTTCACAGCTCCTACTTCTATTGATACTATCTCAGTCAATTAATAAAAAAATAACAAAAAAACAAAAAACAGAAAATATTTGCTTCATCAAAGAGCTACCTGCTGAATTTTAATGTAAATATCATAATTTTTTTGCAGTCAAGAGATGAAATATGAGGTTCCCAACCCGGCTAAATGGCAGAAAGAAAATATATATATTAGACATTTTGCAGCAATTACCTTGAACTTGGATCAGTCTGTGCTACAATTTCCCTGAATACCTGTTACAGACCGTTAATGCAATAATTATTCATCAGGTAATGTTTTACTAACGTTCTGTTATCCTTATGGTTCATTTGCATCCTGTAAACTTTGATGCCCTCCTCTCTCTATCCTTGTTTCTTGTCTTTACACTATCACCTATCTGTATTTTTTTTTTTTTACTTAACAAAAATAAAATTTCATTTTCATGTCTGCCTTCCCTTTCATACATTCTTGTTTCTTACACAGAGTTGAGGCTTGTGTGTGTGTTCAAAAGATAAATAGAGCAAACTGTCAATTTGAAAACAGTGTGCTGTGTAGTTGGGGTGCACCGATTTCTGCCTCGATAAAAGAAATGATAAAAAGAGCAAATGCGTTTGTTTAAACATTTTATTGCTTTGTAAAATTAAAAATCTCATACCTCTGATGAAAAAGTACTAGTCTTAAATAACACAAATCAAATCAGGCAAAATAAAAAAAATTATTTGGCATTGGGAGTTGATGTATGGAGAAATTTGGGCAGATTTAGATTAGAAATTATTGAATTATTTAAATTAGAATGAATGTTATAAAATGCACACTGTGTTGTGTTGTACAGCCTGCTTGACTGACAGACAGACAGACAGACAGACAGACAACCAGACAGACAGACAGACTACCATCTTTTAAAGTCTAGCCATCTCATGGGGTACTATACAGAGCCAAGTAAAATAGTAAACATATAACACTACGTGTCTCCCTATCAACATTTAATACTGTGTTTAACTGAGGTCCTTCAGTAGATTCATGGCATATTAACCTTAAATGAAACCCAATGGAACACATAAAGTAGATGTGCTTATTATTGGCACATCTATGATATCCCTGGCACTTATACGTATAGTGCGGTGAAGAAAAGGCTGCAGCTGCTTGTCCTAGGCAAACCTCTGCTGTTACACTGCAGTACATTTGGGCTGATGAGCCGAGTCATTCTACGTGCTGCACAATCTCTAAGTGATGCGACACATACGGTAGTTATTATCCTGGACACTTCCGCACTCGTGATGACAAATCTACAAGTGAAGTGTCTTCTTCCGAGCGCAGCCGATACAAAGACACAATAATTAATGACAACACAAAACTTCAAGTATATTCCAAATGCAGCTTCTCTGTCTAAGCACTAAATCTGGGTGAGAGACTAAAATCTAAGCATGCAAAACACTTTCTGTTTCCGTGACAAAATGCAAAGTGCATATTGGGAAATGGGCGAGCTCCAAAACTTACGTTTGACTCAGCTCGTTCTCTACGAGGCAAAGAGGCTTGGCTTTACTACACTGACATTCTAAACATTGTGTTGCTTAGTGCTGCACTTAATATCACACAGGTAAAACATGAAGCATTAGCATTCAAAAGTTAAACATTTTAAGTTCTCTGGGCACCACCTCACTTCTGTAACAGAGAACAGAGTGACTGTTGAAACATTTAGAAACATAAAGCCTCTGATATAAGTTAAGAAATAAATTAAATTCGGAAATAACTGATTACAGCAAGCAAATATAAGCTTCTTTTTTTTTTGCATCCACTTTCTCAAACAAATTATAGCTTTTTTTATCATTCCATATCTGCATTCTGCATCAGCATTCACTGCATTCATGGAATACCTTACAAAATAAGTAAATAAATAAATAATCCTTGCATTGTTTAGTATTTGTTACTCGTTCCCTTTACAGTACCATGACTTGTAACTGTACAGTGAGTAGGTATAATGCGGCAATTACAATGAGAAAAGAGGGGTAAACCCATTGTCTGATGGTACGAGGGCAAGAGGTAGGGGTCGAGGGTGCAGGTGGTCTGCTGGTCTAGGCAGGTCCAAACTAAACAAGGGCCTGTAGCAATCCAAAATCACATGGCCTTCATTTGTCGGTCTTCCACAGGGGGATTTGGCCAAGGTTGAGGCTCCATCCAAAGTCCAGAGCAGCCTCCAAATTCAGATCTATACCGGACTTGCAGATATTGGACTTTGGCTGGATGTGAGTCAGGGGAGGGGAGGAGTTAAGGTCAAAAGGCGAGGTGTCAGAAGCCAGGGTTGCCACGGTGACCTCAGAAGTGGCCCATCCTGGCGGCGAAAGGGCTGCTTGAGCGTGGCATGGCCGAGGAGATGCGGCCAAAGCTGGACGAAGGCCACTTCATGATGAACTGGGAAGTCACTGGCAGCAGATACCTGGACAGACGGACAAGAGCGAGGGACGGCGGGATTAGGGGAAAGGATGAACATAATGAGAGGATTAGATATGCAAAGGTCACAATTTAGAGGTCAGAGCAGCATTAGTGCTCAGCAGTGAGACCACATATTGCCCACTTTTCAAATACTGACTACCATTTATGGCCATCTCCATTTGAACAGTTCAGCTATATTAATGGCCTGGTGATTTCAAGATATTATGACATTAGCCTCCCCTTGAAAACGAGAAAAAAGAAAAGAAAAAGGCTGTGGCTTAAATTGTGAAATCCATATGATCTGAGGTATTTTGAGTAGGGCTGCAACTTATGATTATTTGAATTATTGCTTAGTATGCAGTTGTTTCCTAATTAATCAATAATCACTTTGTATATACAATTTCTTAGTTGTAATTCCCCACAGACCAAGGTGAGAAGTTTGAGAAGTAGAAATTGGCAAATGCGGATGATGTGATTATTTGATCATCAAATAGAAAACATTTCTTTTTTTGTGGATTGACTATTGTTTCAGCATTGCAGCTTTAGTTTTGTGTAACGTACTAAATCTAAAATTCCATATCATAGTGCCAATAGTTTAATTAGGTTATACTGTATGCAGCATCTATATAATTGCTCGTAGAGTAATAAATTGTAGGCCTATTTTTCTTTCAGGACTACTGAATGTTTCAACTTTGACCCTTACATTTTTGGAATCAGGAACATGAAATCCTCACCTATCATTCCGAGGCATAGACGTCAGTACCTTTCTAAGACTTTTCTATGACACCTTCCACCGAGACAGAGCAGTGAGGCAGCTCCTGCTAACAGCGTTCCAGTACCTGAGAATGAGACCAGCGTCAGGTTGAGATAGAGTCAGGAGGGGCTGAACCCTGCTCCCATACCATGGTTGTCAGAGCAATGTCAGATGAGATGATCGAATCCTGGACAAGGTTAACTGAAGGTTATGCAAATGTTGGGGCTACTGTTGAGACATGATACAGGGGTTTGGATTGAATTGAAGTTTGAATTCTTCCTGTCTGATCAGTTGCAAGAATGACTTACTGGGCTTTTGAAACTCACTCGTCCTATTGTGATATTACACATCATGTGACCTTCTTGCCACATCCGCAGCAAGGATCTTTAGTTAATAAAATATACATCTAATACTCATTTAGTTAAACGAGTACAGTGGTCAAAAGAAATGCTCCCTGTGGAAGTGTTTAAGATGTGACAATCTAATCAAAAGGGAGCCACTGGGGCTGAGGATTACAGAGTGAAGAAATAATATCTTCTTTTAAGCTGGTGCAGCGATAGCATACTTATTTCTCTGACAGCTCTTTCTCCTTGTGAGATAGCTCTTGGACAAATTAGCACAGCGGCTTCTTCTAAAGTTGACCGGAAAAAAAAAGTGCATGTCGCTGAGGGCATCTGCCTCAACACTGCTCCAGACCCAGGAGAGTTATGAGGGATTCAAATTAACTTCATTTAGTCCAACAAGAGTGACCTTGAAACGGCTTCAAGTGGGCCGTAGGTATCCCTCCAGCACATCTTCAGCTCTAACTGTACTTGGTGAAAGCTCAGTTCGACACTTCTTCTTAAACTCCCGCACTCAAACTCAAGAGAACAGGTGGGCATGATCTGCTTCGCTTTGATCCTTTTACATTTGCTTCTCTTACATAGCTCAAAGTGCAGTCTTCAAGGTGACATGTAGTGATTCCATGCCACAATTTCGTGCCACCCTTGGATTTCTTTCTTATGTTTCTCTTCTTCCCTCTGCTCCACACCTTATTCCATTAACTTCTTCGAAGAGATTCACCATACATCCATTGGTATTCTGCTCATGGATTTGTTGTGCGATTTCTCCCCTCCATTTCCATAAGGTTTTCACTGAAATCTCCAAGCCCAGGAATGGAAATGGCAGAAAAAAGGAAAGAAAATCAAATATTGAACATTCATTGGGGGCAGAGTGTGTGTTCTTCAGTGATCCTCTACTATTCACTTTGAGAATATTCTGCTCATAGAAAGAATCATGGTGGTGATAGTGGCAAGGGGTGGGCTAGAGGGGCTTCTCATGTCCAAGCAGCCGCAGTCTCTGCAGGCTATTTTTAATTGGACCCTCATTCGGCATCTTCCAGGTTCGTCCTCCTTTTGATCACAAAGAAGGTCTTGGAAACAGCGTACATGCTTGAACGCCAGGGGGAGGCTTGTGCTTTACTTCAATACATGTCAGTTGATGGGGAGACAGAGAGATACTCTCTTGCTCCATTCCTTACATGCAGAACTACAATCAACCACTGTAACTATTGACAGGCCTTCTATACTACTTTTAAGTCCTCCATCGAGACTGCCACCGCAAATTAAGAGGAGGCCAGACAAGATGAAATGCCATAGATAAGGATGGAGGTGAAGACTGCCATGATAGCTGACGCAATCCTAAACCAAGAGGTACAAAGAGGCTTAAAGGTTATCTGCAGCCCACATTATGCTCGAAACCCCAATTAGCCCTAATTACTGCCACACTTTTCAGACAGATGAAAGTTAATATAATCTGAAACTTCTGTCATCATGGGGAAATTGTCTTTGGGTAGTGGAGCTATTTTGCTACTTCCTCTCATCTGCCCACACAGACTGAAGGACTTTTCTAAGACCCATGAGGCTGTTGACACACCTGATCAGAACACTCCACAGAGGAAGGATACTTGAACAAGAGCAGGCAGGTGTGGTCAACAATGGAGACCCCAGCTAACAGACTCATTCTGACGTGTGCCAATGGGTGCCAAGAGCTCTGCGCCTATGTTTTTGTAGTGTAGTGTACAGTGTGGAGCCAAAATAGTCTGCAAATATGATCTTTTGAATTTCAGTGTGTGAAATAGTGGGGGTCTGCCAAACTGGGCTTCCAGACAATCTTTAAACTGGAAAATCTAAATTAAAAGGGTGAAACTTGCTGGTCACAGCTATGGATATTTTACATTTAAACCAGCTTATCTCATAGTAATCAATTCTTGACCCAACATTTATCTGTTGTCTGACATTCAGTTTGCATTAAAGGATTGTTTGACATTTTTAAAGCATGTTTTAAAGCAATACTCACATGCCCATAAATACGCTGAAAGGTACTGGTTGCAGTAATTTACAATCATGTCGTTGCAAATGTGATCCTTATCTAAGACTATATGCGCGACCCTCTTTCCATATAAAAACACATTATAATGCATTATCTGGCAAGTGCAGTTTGAGTTCAATCAAGCTGGTATCTTCCAAAACTATTCTTTTTAGTATAAAAATTTCCCTCGTCGCATTTCCCAAGACAATTGGAAGGCAGTATTAAAACTTTTTTTTTTCATTTGATACTTTTGATCATTGCTTCCTTTTACATAATACATGTAAAGCAAGAGATGTGAATCCAGCATAGAGAGAGTTACAGAATATAAATACCCTGGTATCTGCATAGACCACAAACTTAAGTTCAAATATCAGAAAGACAATTTTGTCAATAAATTGTGACAAAAAATGTTTTGTTTTGTTTTTATTTATACAGACATAGAACTGGAATTGTTGAAGCCATTTTTCTCTCTGTTCAGGATTAAGCAACTTGTATTTGTTTATCTATAAGGCCTTTATTGGGAAGCTGAGATTATTGAGATCTTGCATTCACGAGAATGGGACGTACGGATGTATGTATGGATGGACAACACATAAACATAATGCCTTTGCTATCGTTGGTGCGGAGGTATGAAAATGTAAACGTATCCTTCAAATTTACTTGTCAGAGAGAAATAGTTTGAGACTAGCTGAGTGTGAAACAATTAGGAGGCCCACAAAACTACAAACACGCACAGTTTATCCTCTCATATAAAGCTTACGCATCAATAAGAAAATAATCCTAATTGCTTTACAGCTATCTGTGAAGTGGAGGCTGGTTCTGACTGTTCCCTGCATGCCTGATGGAGAGACGTGAACCACTGGTGTTGTGAAACTGCAAACCACACAATGAAAAGCCGAGCCATTTTCTGTCTGTGTGAGACAAGAAGAGAGTGGTGCTTAGGTTGATCAGGGCACTGATGCGATACAGGTGAGGCGCTCAGCTCCCACTGAGCCCACTCGTACTGAAAATGCACACAGGGTAAGATGCTCTTGAGAAAAGCATTGAGTGAAAGGCATAGTTCAGCATGGGGAAGCAGGGTGATTGGCTTTTGATGTACAGCAAGCTGGTTGCAAACTGATACAGTGTTGACAAACAGTGATCCAAACAGTCTTAATATGCTTCCTTCTCCTGTGTCCCCTTCCGTTACAACATATTGTTTACAGTTTTGAGCCAAAACATATCTAATGATCACTGCTGTGTGTCAATCCAAACATCACTAATTAGGGAGAATTAGGGAGTGAAAGGAGAGGAGACAATGCTAGACTGTTGGTGGTGCAGCCAAAGCAACCATCATTGGGCAGGTGGGACCAAGCCTTAGTTGCAGCTGTGAGGTGGTGGGGAGCAGCAGAAAACAGGGAACAGCGACGGTGCTGGAAAATGGTGTGTGTGTGTGGGGGGGGGGGGTAGGTTTTAGCATAACTAAACCGAGCAGAGACCTGCGTCGAGGGGCGAAGAGACGGAGGAAGAGGAGGAAGAAGCAGCAGCGACAGCAGCAGGGGTGGAGCCATGGGTAGAGACTGGTCCAGCAGCAAATGGTAAGCTTTTTTACACAGACATATATAAACACAGAAAAAATAAGGAGATACAGACCAATGCATGCTCAAATTGACTCTCAAGGATACCTACTGCAAAAATGTGAATACACTAGTGTTTCAATTTGTGCGTCTGCGTTATTAAATCTAACTACAGTTATATCTTTAAATCCTCACATAGTGCACTGATAAATATATATTCTTGAACCTGTCCATAAAACAAATATGCTCAAGATAAAAAACAACAATAGTAACAAGTCAGAACATAAGCAGCTCTACAACTGTACACAAACCCCATATACTGGCGCAAAGTGATAGCCTGTTAAAATATGTGCAAGAGTTATGAATCATGTACAGCGAAGCCCCGGGAAAAAAGGAGCTCTCTCTCTCATAAGGTCATTTGCTGCATGGGCTCATCTGGGCTCTAATTGAATTAAGCAGGCCTCGGGGGGCCCCAGGCTAACCTGAGCGCTAATCTGTTGGCCATTATTTCCTGTTAACAGCACACTCCTTCTCTCCCTCTCCCCAGCCTTCTCCCTCACTGTCTGCCAGCCCAAAGCTTATGTGCCTTTTAAAACTTCGCTCACTACAAACCTGAGCTGCTCTCTCCTGCGGGGATCAACCTTAAAAATAGAATGAGGCTGATTTTTTTGTTTTGTTTGTTTGTTTTATCGAGTTGTGTGACGAAGACGATGGCTCTAAGGCTCCATGGAGGAGAGAGAGGATATGTTTCCAGAGAAAGGTTTAATGATGATAGCTGCTGTCTGTTTGTCAAAGCCTGTTTATTCTTTATTCTTTGTCACTCAATTTAGGTCCTTTTTTTTCTTAAGGGAGTTTTAACAAATGTATTATGAGACTTCTCTGTGAATTACACTGCGTCAACAAACTCAGCTTTACCCACTTTCCATCTGGACCTAAAGGAGGAAGACACCAAAATAAATATTCCGAACACCAAGGATGTCTCCTGTTAACACAGGCTTCGCATCCTGGTGGGCTTATTTTCCTTCCCTTCATATGTAGTATGTGTTGTGTTTTGATACTGTTATGACCACATATATTATGCATTAATTTAAGCTGTAAACTTAAACAACATAAACTTTGCAAATGATCTACTCATGGTCGTCCTGTGACGGTTGCTTTGCATTTAGATTAATGATCTTTCCAGAGCAAGAGCTCAACATGTTGCACTGCAAGGACACTGAGTGCAACTTTAACCTGGGACCTACTAGTGCACTCAACAACTCAAATTGTATCCTTGAATCTTATCCAGCCACTCTACTGTGTAATGATGTGTCCATTGCAGCAGGAATGCTACAAGAATCTTTCAAAAAATAAAGAGCTCAGTGGGAAGACATCAAATGGTCGGGTGTCCTTCTCACCTGGTGTCGTCCCATTCGGGGCTGAGTCCGGTCAAAGAGCCACGGGACTCTGAGACAAACTTGTAGACAACCAACAGGCAGTCTCGGCACAGCTGGACCAGCCGGCGACAGCACTGCAGCTCCTGGGGTGAGACCACCTCACTGCTCTTACTGAAGATGGTCTCCCACGATGAACTGGAGAGCAAACGAGCCAGCACACAGACACACATGCAGAGTGAAATTAAGTTGGCAGTTATAGATTAGCAACATCGTGTATTCAGCACAAACATATACAGTATATCACATACACATAGTAAGTTGGATACATTCATAAATATGGAAATATGTGCTCTAATGTATGGCCTTTACTGTAGATGTGTGCTGAATATACATACACACACTCTCACACACAGACATGCAGGAAGACAGAAGGGGAAGGATGAAACAAATCCAAGTACAGTTAACCCCATTTACAGCCGTGGACATACCCCCGACTGTGAGAGAGCTTAAACAACTGAGACACATAACTCCAGGGGGTACGTTTGATGTCAACCCCCTTTCACTCCTTGGCAGGTGGGTGGTGCCTCGTCTGAAAGGGTTCAAAACTGTGTGTTTCCATTCTCTTCCTCTAAGTCTTTTTCAAAGCCTGTTGAATTCATCACCCACAATAGTTGCGAGGCCGTTCAATGTTAAGTCCCTCAGATAAAATATCAAACAAGAGACAGGGAGGAGCAGAGGGGGCAGGGCGAGGGAGGGAGAGGGCTACACTCAGTTTTGGAGTGTGCTTTTCGAAGGTGCACCGCTTCACTGTTGCTACATGACATCTGGGGCCCCCTGTTGGGTTCTTCCATGTTTTGGCCATGGCCTGTTGTAGGGAGGGGCCAGACGATAGGATAGCAAGCTAGGTGGATCATCCAGGGTAGGCTGTGATCAGATAAAAGCATGGGGCACAGCATGCTGGTGCTGGGGATGAGGCTAGGCTAGGCTAATCCTGCCCAGCCTTTATCCCTCCACCCCACTCTTTTCTCTGCCGTTTTTTTTTTTGTTTAAATGGTGTCTAATTTTCAATCACTCGCGTCTCCCGTCACTGGGTTCCTCCTCTTCTCTCCCTCTGCTTATCATCCCCTTCATCTCCATCACCCGCTCACTCCCTTCTTCACGCTCCCTCCATTACGACTGCCAAGCAAGGGGGAAGAACAATGGAGTGCTTTGGGCTTCAGTTACACCCCCTGAGCCCTCTGTGTCGAGGGAAACACGGCCAGTGAACAACTGAACTGTAAAGAATATGACGAGGAGGAGATTCAAGAAGGTCACACCTTTATCAAAGCCAGGATGAAAAGCTACTAGCACAGCAGCTGCCTGTGTGTCAGTCAGGGCTGTGTGTGTGTGAGACTGTTTGAGGGTGCTAACGTGTGAAGAAATACGTGTGGAAACCAACTTCATGCATCTGAAGACATGTTGCTGTGTGTTTCTGTCGTCTGTCTTTGAGGGAAGCAAAATATGTGTTTAAGAAAGCCAATGTGATGGGAAACAGTAGTTTAGTGTATGCCGGTGTGTTGTATGCATGTGTGAGCAGTCGTGTGTCTTGTCTGTTGTTTTGGCATTTCTTTAGGGAGCAGAACAATCAAGTGGGCTGTCACTGCAGTGACTCATCTTGGAGGAAGTCACTTTTTTCCACCTCAAAAAAGTAGGAAAAAAACCCAACTGAAAAATCCAAAGTATCTGATAACAAACTAAAGTAAAGGAAGCAAGACTCCCTTATTCACCTTCTTCCTGCTTCCATTCCTCCCCACTCGTTTTCTCGCTCTCACCTGTGAAAAAGCCCTAATTAACCATTAAGCCAAGATTTGTGACCTTAATTTGCACCCCGTCTCCACAGAGTCACATGTTTCCTTCATTCCTGAGAGCTTGAAGGAAAGTGCAGCAAGGTCTGGTTGGTCTGTCACTCATTCTCTGTCATTCAATTGCCATTGCTTCCCAGGTTATACTGAATAAAAAAGCAAATTGTCCCTGCTGTCACTGAAATTGATATACTGACAAACACCGGGCTTGAGGACATGGTGCAGAGTGTCAACTATGGAGAAGAAAGAGTGACGTTGGTAATTGGCCTGTAGTACTTGTTTGTGTTGGTTTAAAAGAATTTCTTGCCATTAACATCTCTGTTCATTCAGTGGTCTTCTTTGTGATACTTAATGTCTTTTCATTTTTTGTTTTGCATTGTAAAATCAATTGAAAATGACACCATCTATGATAATTTTTTTTAGCTCCTTTGTAGCACAGCTTGGCGCCAGTATGTGAAAAAACCCTATCTAGCACCCTCTCCCAAATCTTGCATATTGGCCAGGTGTGCTTAGTTGAGAACGAAAGCAGGGTTTGAACTTCTCGCTCAAGCTCTCTTTTTCACTCTTCACACAGATACTTCTGTTAATTTTGTGTCTACTACCTTTCAGGAGAGACCGTCTGTATGTGTATCCCTTATCCCCATTTGTACAATTAATCATGCCTTCCCTCTCTCACGAATGGCAGACGTCTTGCACCACCTCTGACTGTGACACTTCGTACCAACAAGTTAGTTTCAATCATACCACAGCAATTACATCCTCAATTTGCAGCCTTGCTCAGACTGGCCTACCCAGTGTTGGGGAAGCAGTTCCACAGGCCCTGGCCGTGACTCCAGAGCAGCCGGTTGAAGACGCGGTTAAAGAGCCGGTACAGGTGGAGACTTTCTACGTCCGGCTCCCGCCAGATCCGCTGCAGTGCTGAGCGCACATTGGTTCGTACGATATCCAACACCTGAGTGACAGAGAAAGTAAGACGTGGGAAGAAAAAAGAGAGAAGAACAAAGGTTTAAATCAAGCATGGGATAATGAAGGAAATTAATGGTGGTAAAGGTGAGTGTATTTCTAATTGATATGCATAAGTTGGCATTTGTTCCAACTGTGAGATTTCTTTCTCCCCTTTTATTTAAATCTTGCCATAAAATTAGCAATCACAGAGGCTAATTCATTCACTCAGTAAAAGACAGGTCCATGCACACGCACGCATGCACACGCACACACACACACAGTATTTGCATAGACACATCCTGAAAAATTCAATCTTGCAAAGTTTATCTTTGCATTCATGTTAAAGCATTCACAGACATACAGCCTGTGTGTGTGGCAGGACAAAAACTGTCGGGGCAGACAGCGGAGAGCAAGGGAGAGGACTAATTGCTGCACCGACGTCAGTCTTGGAGAGAAGGTGTCAGAAGTTCCCAGGCGGTCTGAGGACACCTGCACCAGCCTTCCATCTTCCATTCTTTCTCTTCCTCCTTTTTCCTTTCTCTTTTCGCCCCCCTCAGAGTGCGGTGCTGTGGCCCTTTTGACTTTGATTCCTCGCTCCTCATTACTGACGTGCCTTTCTGACTGTCTGTGTGTGTGTGCTTTTGTATTTGCGATGCAAAAAGGCAAGATTTTCTTAGAGCAATGTGAAGCGAGCGCAACGCGCATACACACATGCAAACTGATAGATAAGTAAACACACACACACACACGGATACGTTTTGGTATGGTAATCAGATGGCAGAGCAGTGGGCGCTACATTCCTGACCTCTGCCTGCTGCTCATTAGGCTGCTCCACTCCAAATAAAACATCGGCTCGCACCGCCACAGCCCACAACAGAGCTGAGCACAGTTGTGCAGGAAGCAGCGGCTGAGAGATCACATCATTACTGACACGCCTACTGGATGCCATTTCACGTCTAGTCGTCTCGTCTGTTTTGTTTACATCCTATTTCGTGTCTCTAGCCCTCACTGTATGACACGATAATGACCTTCATGCTCGTCTTATTCTTGGATGCTTTTGATGTTTGATTCAGGATTATTTATTGTCTTTTATTATCTTAAAAGATTTTCAAAAGGGATAGCAGTGATATTTTGCTATATTCACCGGTTTTGACAATGTCCATTATATACAGGCTGATGATATAGACTGTGTGGCAGCAAGTGCAAAGACATGCAGTTTAAACAGGTGTGGCCCATTTTAAAGACTTTTTTAGTTAACATACCCACAATTAGAGCTGCCACAATAAGTCGATCAATTGAATAGTTGGTTGAGAGAAAATGAGTAGCCAACCATTTTGATAATCGATTAATCGTTAGTCATTTTTCAAGCAAAAATGTAATTTGCTTGTACCAGCTTCTTAAATGTAAGGATTTGCTTCTTTTCTTAGTCATTTACGATAATTAATTTGAACTTTTGGTTTTGGACTGTTGGTTGAACAAAAGAAGAAATTTAAAGACATAACTTTGGGCTCCTGAAAGTTGTGATGGGGAATTTTTTTTTTCACAATTTTTTGACCATTGCAGACTAAATGTTTCACTGATTAATCGTGAAATTAATCGGTAATGAAAATAATTGTAGTGGCAGCCCTCCAAATGATGAAGCATTATCTGAAAGCTGCAGCACTATTGTTAACCAGCTAATTTAGTTTTAATAACTAGACAACGCTCAGGTTAACAGAATCACACACAGACACCTGCCAGATCTTCACAACTATTTATAGAGTTGTGAAGATGTTACTCTCTGCAGTTTTAGGCAATATTTCCACCATCATTTCCCCTACAGCTGTCTTTCAAACCAATAGGCTACAACTTATGTGTCCCTTGATGTTTGGAATATTTATTTGTAACTATTTTTCTCTTGTTTTTGAAGTGTCTCTCATGTTCTGTTAGGGTTACTGTTACTGTAGTAGGAAGCACTGACTTTTGATCCAGCTTCTTCCAAACTCCAAATATGTTTAAAATAATCGGGTGTTCCTAAACAAATCTTTATCTACTGTACAATCAAAAAGTTTCAGATTTTCTGCTAAAAAAATTGATCGCTACCGAAGAACAAACTGCCTCCGGAGGGGCAGGTCGCATAAATTGGCTCCCTGATATCTTGCGATCTGATTCCAGCATAATACTCACCTTCCGTTGTTTGGTAGAGTCCAGCTTCACTAGCCAATAGGAGGCCACCTTTGATTTATGGTATTTCCAGTTGTCAAGGATCTGTGAAGGAAAAGTGAAGAATAATCTTTTGAACAGGCACAAAACATACAAACCACTATTCCTTAAGGGGTAGAATTAAAATAAAAAAACATATTTAAAAACACCCTCATTTTGTATGTATCATTTAGAACAAAAAAAGAAAAGTAAGTCTACTCCACTGCATTTTTATTACAATTGTTGTTTCCCAGCAATCCTCTGTCAAACCTCAGGGTTACTACAGTGCGATTACAGAGCAGTCGTTGTTCTGTCGCTGCTGAAAACAACAACAATAAAATCAACAGGTGTGGCTAAAAAAACACAGGGGAAATGAAAACACCTTTTTGACCTCAGGACAGAATGGGTCAAAGGTATTCTTAAGAGGTTTCCTGTACAGATGATACCATGTGTCAGAAATAGATGGGGGACATGTGAAGTCTAGAGCTCATTCCCACCATCACACACTCCTCCTTTTATCACACTTTAGCCCAGACATGAGATCCATTACCGTTACTGGGTTCTTCTATCTCTTAATGTAATGGGTTTGTCTTTCACACATACATCTCCATTATGGGAAAGTTCTGTGTTCGAACATGACAGAACTATCATGTACAGAGCTGCAATGCTCCTGTGATATTTTAAACTCGGCAACACAGGAATTACAGTGTGAGAGGAGGGAGAATGTTCACTGCAGCACATTACTATGCTGTCTGTTATTTGGTCTTCAGTGTGTAGAAAGGGAAAGGAGTTCCATCTTCAGAGTCAAATGATAATGATCCCCATGATCAAGGGGGAGAATTTAAAGCATAAATTCTTAATTTCTCATAACCTGTTTGGACTTTTAATGGAACATGACTACTTTTATTCACATTTGAGCCATGAGCCATAAGAACTAGAAAATACCAAAGTGCCTTCTTTGGCAAAATGATTTGAGGTCATTTTCAAACTTCATATCAACACATATACAACACATACAGTGCTCATCTGGAACAGACTTTTATTTAGCTATTTTTGCTGTAGATATATTTAAACGCAGTACAACAAAGGGCTAATAGAAAAATCGGGTTGTGATCTTTGGTTCTTTTGCAGGAAAACCCTATGGTGGGTGTGTCAGAAATCCTTGGGGTATATGATGTTATGCTGAAAAGCTATGCTGGATATTCCCATGGACTTGTGTCTCATGCCAACATCCCTGTGTACCTACAGGCACTGTTATTGTTGCTCTATTGACTTAGTCTACATCTCCCCACTGGTGCATATAAACCTCTCACATAGCATGCTAGATCCCCTGCAAACAGTGCTCCCATTGGGAAGCTCCAGTGTAAACTTTATGTTTACTCATACACACACACGCACGCACACACACACACACAAAAAACATCCACAAGGATCCCAAAAGGATTTCCAGAGACAAATCTTAGGTATATAGTGAGTACTTTCATTTGCTTTCTAGAAAGTTACATGTTTGGTTGTTTAGCATTCTCTCTCGGTAAGAATCTTATGAACCTTGTCTGGTAAGATGCACGCATGCTCATTTGTCACATTTGTTTCATATGTACACAGATTGCCCTCAATTAAAGCACAAAAATATGCACTCAAGGCATTTCACCTTTCAATGGTTCCACCTGCGACAGAAAAGTTTTGAGTGAATAAATAATATATAAAGGAGACAATTACTCAGGTAGGAACACATCATTAGCTCAATTAGAAATCAACTTTAAACCACGAAAAACATAAATTGGCAAAGATTGTTTTCATGCCAAGTGAGCGCTCCTTCTCTCCTGAGGCAAAGAGGGAACAGTACAGGCGCAGTTGCTCATCTGCGTTTCCATGGTGATCTCATTAGGCTTTGCTAACAGTACAGGTGTGATGGTAATTGTCTCTCACGACCCTGACACACCCAGATGCTGCACACACATATACGTTTTTGCTGTTCTTGTGAGGACATTGTATAGGCTTACATTAATGACTTGGTGGCTTGCCCTAACTTAATCTTAATCATAACAACTACATGTTTTACCGTTAGCCTTACATAACCTTGAATTGACCTGAATTAAATCAATACTAAGGACCACTAGGGAGATGTTACAACACATGTAATAATATGTAAGTTGCGCGTAAAATTGAACATGTCATGAAAAATTGTAAAATGAACATGTCACAAATTCTGAATATGAAGATTCACCTGTTATTAGTTCTTGTGGAATTATGAGAAACTACAATTATGTTTGATAGATTATATTGATAACATGAGAAGATATAAGGGCTGTCCCCATAAGTCAATGACTCAAATCATCTGTCAAGAATCTGCAGAGTCGGCACGCGTGTCAAAATGACCCAACTTCAAAACCAAGTGATGCAGCGTGTCTTGTTTCTGTTCACTGTTTTGAGATGCTCAGCTTCCAAGTCCGATGAACTACCTTGGAACCAGTTGCTGGTTCAACCTCCTCTCATGCTATCCTGTGGGATTGGCTGACAGCGCTCTCAGCAGCCAGGAAGACACCATGATGTGTGTTAGTATTTTACAAGTAAACTATGACCTGGACACACACTTTAATTCCTTAACTGTGTGAAAATCTGACATTTAATATATCACAGATAACGAGCAAAGGCAGTAAAACGTGAGTTTTACTGACAAATTAAAACAACAACATTGACCCAGCTTCGTCTGGGTTTCTCAGACCACCTTGAACAGCTCGCATATCATGATTTAATAGTTACCCTCTGTTCCGAACTGCTCAGAGTGCTGCTGAAATGCCCTATCCTGGGCATCTAGCTGACGCTGTCTAAACTAAATTCAAACAACAACTATACTACAACTATACTTATCATAAAGGCGACTGATTGTTTTTTGTCCATTTAATGTTGTTTTGGTGGTACTTCTGTCATTAGTCACCCTGGTGAAAATCGGGTACCTGGCTGCTGTCCTTTCAGCACCACGGGAGCCGTGGTGCTGAAAGGACAGCTGCTGATGACAGTAAAAGCCATTATGGAGGTCAAAGTCAGTATGGATAGGATGGATGGACGCTTTCATAGTACTTTTGTGCTCCTAAAGCGCTGCTTCTGGTGTGAATTCAAGCCGAGCCTCTTCCTCTCTTTGGGCTGGTTTCCTTTTCTTATTGCTTTGACAAAATGTAATATCTAGTTCAGCATTTTCTATTGTAATTTCCCGATAAACAACATATTGATGCTTGGAGAATACAAGTATTAAACTGGCCCACAATACAGTAACACATAGTGGGTGTTTAAAGAAAAAATTCAAATTCAATTCATAGATATTACGGCCAATTATAGGAGCCTATTCTTCTACTGTCTGGACAGTGTTTTACAAAAAAATACATTAAGCAATTGCTTTAGCAATAGCACAAACAAACAAGTACAAACACACATACAAGCACCAAATGAAAGGACATAGAGACTTGACCAGAAATAGAGGAGGCACTGATTAATACAAAAGAGCAGTGGGGAATAGTGCGGTGCTGCAAACTAACCGACAGGTTGTCACTGGGGTCGTTTGAAAGACAATGGGAGCCAAGCCAAAGCGGGCTGCTATTGTGGAGGGAGGTGAGAAGGTCTCTTTTAGTTAGGCTGCAAAGTGACCGCACCTGGCCACAGAGGGGACTCTGGGAATACAGCGGGTCCGGACTTCTGCTCGACACTTGTACTCCTACTTTCTTGTCCTTCTTTATTTCAGTGGGGGTTTTTTATGTTACTTTGTTACATTACTGCTTCTGCCTCTAAATCTGAATGATTTTGATCCACAATAATACACACTGGATCATTGTATAAGGTAATGCGCACACACATGTAATAGAAAATGTACACCCACCTCATCTAGCACAGACTCAGCCTCTTCTTCTGTTTTGCCCGGAAATCTGATCCTCATGGCAGTGAGTGCAGCCAGAGTCTGACGCACCAGCTCAGCCTCCTGCTCTTTACTCCTCAGGTTTATCAGTGGATCACCCTACACGCGCAAAAAAAAAAAATCTAAAATAAAACAATTGACTACATATTACAGTTTCTTTTTTTACAAAGGCTAGCATCCTTTTTTCCAATCTGTAGTTACATTTTAAAAACTCTAAACACAATTAACACAACATCCGCCTGTTTTGGACCATACCATTAACATAATTCATGTTGTTTTCACAGAATATGCAGCCAAGTAACACATTTCTAAAATGCTTCAATTTTCTTTACCTACAATCTTACCAAATACCAAAATTATGGATCTTTCTAGTCTAATTTAAAAATGCTTCCAGGCAGTATGCCAAAAATGAAAATCAAATGTTCAAAGTCTCAAATATAGTACAAAGCCTCCACTTCTGCAACAGCAGCAGCTCACAATCTATACTGAAATAGCTGATAAGCATTTTTGAATGAACAGAACATTGAAACATTGAGAAATAGCAGATTTCTGTTGTGTAAAATAGACCAACCGCAGCTGATTCAAATCTCGATCAGAGACAAAGCCAGATGTTGAAGTTCTTTCAATTACATGGACATAAACAATAAAAGGAGAGAGAGCGAGAGGACATAAGATGTGGTGCGGACGAGCGTTTGACCAAATGCCAAAGATCATATAGATTAGAACAGGACTCTGCATTTTTGTGGTTTGTACCGTATATGTGTGTATTTTATTTTGACACATTTAAAAACAGGCACTGTATATTGGATTTTTTTTTAATCACCAGCAGCAATTTCATGTTGCTAATAAAGCTTTTAAAGCAGAGAGTTGGCCATTTATTCCTTTTTGTACTATGCATTCTATTAAGTAAAGATGACTTATTCACTTTGTTGCAAGAAACACATGCAGTGGTTAATAGTAAAAGCAAACTGAATTGTAAATCACCACTACTGTATTGTCAAAACAATGTCATATTGTCTTTTTATTGCAGGTAAAACTGAAACATGAAGAGTAATGCAGTTTTTTTATTGCCATAAACTATTAGTGTTTTGAAAGTCACTATGCTATGATTGACTATACAGTATGTTCCTCTTGGATAGCAAACATCGGCTAGTGTTTTGAAAGAATTATTTGATATAGAGTTTGATATAGAGTTAGTTTTTTTTTAAAAATACAGAGTTGGTATATTTGATAAACAAAATCTGGTTTTGAGTGGAAAACTAACTATTTGGCTAATAGTGTTATGTAGGTGTGTTGCTGTGTTAAGATTTTTTTTTTTAAAGGATCTTAAATATAGGTAAACGCTTGTTAGCAATTGCAAAAAAACAACAACCCTGTAATATTAAGCAAATGGTTTCATTCAACACTATGGTATCATATCATAACTTTACACCACACCACCTAGATTTAGTTATCAAGTAGTTGTAATCACTTCAAGAACTGCAATTAATGATTATTTTATTCATAATTTATCTAACAATTAATGTTTTTTTTCCCTACTGACAATCAAGGCAAATTGACTTTTTTGTGAACATTTTACCATTTCCAATTTATGCAGGGAGCTCCTCCAAATCCCCTTGGCACAAGAGAGCAGAGTTGCATTCACAGACGAGTGTTTGTTAACATGTCAAAACAATGTGAGCAGGGTGTGATGTGTTATTACTGTATTATGCCCTTATTATTATTTCAAATTATTGAATGCGCTTTATTTTCACAGGCTCATTAATCTATGGTCCTGCCACCTCTTATAGTCACAGATCATTATTTTCTTCACATAACAGTTAGCACAGTGCAGTGTCAGTAACAACGCTTTGTATAACTTTCTCAAAAAACTGTTTTATTTTTGCTACAGAAATGCACTCACTGGTGAACCTATATCCTGTAACAGCATGTGTTTATCCCCACAAGTGTGTGATTCCCACAGGGAAGGGTGCAAGAAGGTAAAAAAAATAAATAAATAAATAAAAGAAAAGAAATAATCATTTTATTTTGTATACGTGTGGCAAGATACAAACATACAACCAATGCACTCTATGGTCTTTTTGAGTACAAAGGTTTCCACGTAGTCCTTTTCTCAATGTTAAAATCTATTCTTATTTATTTCGTTCCAGTGTATCCAAAGGTGTATCCAGCGTAAAGAATGGGAATGGAGGAGGCAGGCAGAAAGTAGCAGATGGAAACATAATAGAAGTGCATGTTGGGTTAGAGGAGGCCTATACAGAATTGAAGGGGTTTAGTGGGCTTACAGTATATGCCAGGTTGGGTAAAGTAAGGTAAAAGCTACGATTGCTGACAAAATAAATTTGTGCATTTGGTGAAATCGACTTGGAAATTAATTCTTGATTGTTTACTTTAAACCTCGTTGGAATAGTAGATCAGCAAAGTATTGTCACACTGAGCAATATGCCAGCTTGACGGTATGAATTTAGCATACTCTCTGTCTCCGTGCCTGACACACTATGAATTGTTAAGAAGGTACTGTGAGTGTGTTGAGTATCTTACTATGTTGGAGTGGATGGTCCCCAGGCTGTTGCTGTGAGGCACACGATGGGCAGAGCCACTGCGACTCAGCGAGTGAGAGCGCAGCGTGGCAGAGCTCGGCCTGACAAGGGGAGTGGCCATGGGAAATGTAGGCCTGGTGGACAACGCCCGCACCTCACTGGGTGAAGAGAGGGAGGCGATTGAGCGAGGGCAGGAGATGGATCGCCTGATTGGACCAGAAAGTGTTGGGGAAACAGAGGGGGCAGGGCTGGTTTTGAGCGACTTGATTGGAGGTTTCCAGTCCATTCGACCTGTAAAGAAACAGAAGAGAGGGAAGGTGGGGACACTGATTCACTGTCACACTCAATGTCTTTTCTTCCCTGATCCTGTCTCTGCACGCCAGTCATTGTCAAGCTCTCCTCTCTGCTTTCCATACCGTTGCTGGGTGGCTTTGGAGATGAAGTGTGGCATTAAAACTCCCATTGCAACACACTCTGGCACAGTGGCCCAGTCTTTATATGGTATTAATGGCTGCAGCATATGTAGTCGAAACCAGAAGCTAAACAGTTGTCCTGTCTGGTTTGGGGATGGATTAAAGAGCAGCTCTCCCTCTCTCTGTCTCACACACACATATGTTCACACACACACACACACACACACACACACACACACACACACACACACACACACACACACACACACACACA
>JBBPCS010000375.1:10168785-10184058 GCA_037974645.1 Hollardia meadi
CTAATTTGTGGGAATACTTGGCACTTATCACTCTCACTATAAAACAGGGAGTATTACAGCACTCAAGTTTTCTTCAACGTAAACAAAGAAATTGTTTTTTTTTCTCCTTTTCTCTTTCAATCAAATTTCCTCTTTTTTTTTCTTTCCTCTTTCTTTCCTGATTTTCCTTGCTTCAGCATGTGTGTGTGTGATCAGGCTGTGATCACCCTGTTTACACTTAAATTAAAATCCAAGGATCTACTACCATTTAATCACATCAATTAGGCACATAAATACTGGTGAACATATGTAATGTAGCACCTGCTAGCTCACATTCGGGCTAAACAATGACAACAATAACAATAATAATAATAATAATGCATTATTTTGACAGATATTGTGATTGTGATGTGAATCTTGATTTTTTTCAGTGCTAATTCTTTTACTAAGAAAAATATTTTTTAAAAGATGTGATTTTTCCTTGAATCTGTACTAAACAAGATGACAAGTCTAGAGAATATGATTTGTAGGCTGGGACATCTCTGTAGCATCAAAATTCCTCACTTATAATGGCATCTTGTGACACATTTTGCCTTTATCAAAAGATTTCAGCTCCTGGGATTTTGACATTGCACTTGGCCATGTTGCAATTTTGATAACATTTCGATAAGCTCACACCATCACAACCTACCCCATGCTGCTGCTTCAGAGTGTGTATACAGCATGTGTGCACTAAGGTACTGATCAAAGCTAAAATCTGAGCATTTGTATATTAAAAAGTGTATGTGCTTTTGCATGTACGTACTGCATATGAAAATGTGTTCTGTAGAACTATGAATATTTTTAAAACCATATAAATGGGAAAAGTATACCAGACATATGTGATATTCTCGGAGCATCACAGGGGTCAATTCCAGTTTCCTTATTGCATCATCATATACATTCACAATTGCTATCTCGGATCTGTTCTCGATGGGGCTAGAACAGTGACAGTACACATTGGCATCAGAAATAAAATTTGGCCTGAACTGAAAAATAAACATTGACATTAAAATATTTGTAAAGAAAAATAACAAAGGTGGCTGGTTGCTCTGTGTCATGCTGTGTAGACAAAAGAAAATGATATAGGGTGCTCCTGGAAAACACGGGGGAAAGGAAAAACTTCAAAAAACAAGAAAACCAAACCAGGCACTCCAAATATAATATATAAAATAATATAAGTATAAGTAAATATAAGAGAATGCACAAAGTAAACAGGACCCCAAGTAAGCAAGAAAGACTGCAAGAAAAAGGTCCACTGTTGAAGCTTGCCGCTTTACCTGAGCGTTCAGCCAAGTTCTTCTCCTTGCTTTCCCCAAGGTCGTAGGAAACTTTCTTCTCCCTCTTCTCTCCTCTTCCTCCTCCTCCTGCTTTTCTCCTCTCCTCCTCTTCTTCGTCTGAGGAGGAGCAGGAGTTATCGGTGCTGCTACCACTGGTGAAGTCAGCCAGGTAGTCGGGTCGTTGACGTCTTGGTGTCTGACTGCATTCTGGCATGGCAGTCAAGGGCTGGCAGGGAACACAGACACGGACACAATAACGCATAAGACACGCACATAATTAAGAGCAGAAACGCACATATAGATGCTTATTGAAGATGTCCTCCTAACAAAGGTCTAAAACTCACAAAACAGCCTCTCACAAGGACATAAGTACAAGAATAAACAAACACAGACACTTACACATACAGACATTGAGATGTTGTCAACCTTCCTCAGCCTCTCCTCACCCTCAGCCCATTAGCATCTGTCACTGGGAGACCTGGTGGTGGGACAGCTAGCCCACGTACACACGTGTATATTTGTCTGCAGGCTCATTATACACTTTTACATATGCACTCCTTTATAAGCCCAGGTTGTAACTATGCATTATAAGTGGCTTCATACCTTGAACAAACTGGATGTGATAACTGGATAAGTTAAGTTTATTTATGGAAAAATAATGACCTGGTCAAACACAAGTCTTTTCATTAGCTTACTTAGTACAGACGGAATGCAGATAGGGTGTCTATTAGCACTTAAACATGCCCTTCTTGTTCTTGGGTAAGGGAACTTATACATCCTCCTGTAAAATTAGATTAAAAAATAAAGCATATGGGAAATGCAACTGGGCCTGAAAACATTGTTTGCCATCAAGGTTATCTAATCCTGAGGCTTTGTTCCACTATTTATAGTACAGGGACATTTTTTTACCCTATTCATTTTAATTGGTTGAAAATCAAATGCACAATACCCATTTCTTATCAGATAGTCAACAAATAATTCTTATTTCATTTTTTATTTTCTCAATCTTACAAAATATTAATTAAAATAGTTGCCAGTATCATGAGGTTTTGTCTGCATCTATGAAGGAGGATGTATTATCCCCATTATATTATTTAAGGTATTCCACTGTGTCTTTTCATCATGTTTAATTTCATTCATCATATTTTGATAATCCCCATTTTTCTTTTTCCTATTTACTTTGTCACTTTGTTTCTGAGTGAACAGTATGACTTTGATGCTGTTGTATTACCAAACTTAAGGGACCCATTTTCAACCAGCTTTGTGTTACTACAGTATGGGTAGTACACGCAAATGAAAGTCTGCCAGATAACATCAAACTTGAAACCTCAAGAAGCAATTTTGTAAATCGTATAAGTGCTGTGTCCTCATTATTTACTGCACACACTTTATTTTTAATCACAGCGAAGTACAAGTGGCTGACTTCTGCACACATGAAGTAATCTGATCCATCTCTAAAACACAAACACACAAGCATCTCTTTAAGGTGTGAGTTAATGAAGTCAGTGTCCATTTCACATCCTGAAAGGGTGCTAGCATTAATAAAGCATTTATACATCTGTTATTCAACAGTTAGCTCGGGCATTGCTGTCAGGCCACCCAAATTAATAGGCAGGAAGTGATCACAGGGCTTACAGAGTCGCCGTTGGGTAGCTGTATGGGTGAGCGATAGAGGAGGATGGAGGCAGATAGAGATTAAATACATGAAAGGAAAATAAAAGGGAAGACTGGAACATCAGATTGATGGGGAGAGAAATAAAGAGGAGGCCAAGGTGAGTCTTGAGTATTGGAGAAACAGAGAAGAGGCTTTGAATAGACAAAAAGAACGGAAATGAACATAGAGAGAGAAAAGGACGCTGAACATACGAGTGGAGACAGACGATGGATAAACAGTGGAGAGCAAGGCAAAGAGAGCCAGACACTGAACAGATGAGAAGAGATAGAGTGGAGATGGAATGAGAGTGATTGGGCAAAATCCAGCTAAAGGGTAATGTTAGGAGAAAGGTAAAGGAAGAGGCCATAATCACGAAAAATAAGGTGTAAATCATAATTAGAAAGTCAACCAAAACATTTAAAGACAATAAAACAACTAAATGAAAGGAAAAACGAAAGAAGGCACTTGTTAGCTCTCCCTCGTTTCAACATTTCACTTCCTGCCCTCCTTGCTTTCTACCTCTTGTCCTCTCCGTCTGTACATCGCCTTAGCCATGACAAACCGTCGCCTTTCCTTCCCTCGAAATCCAGTCTCTAATCCCTTCTCCTCACTCCTCTCTTCTAGCTTTCACACACTCATTGGTTCAGTCTCGACAGATGGCTTGTGAGCACTACACTCCTGAGGAGTGAATCTATCCGTCACAGTTCTTTCTTTCCCCGTGCTCTAAATGTCTCTCCCCACACACTAAGCAACATCGAAACTGACGGGGTCCAAATTAATTTGGACAACAGTGATTGTGTCTGAACAAGTCCTCATTCTAGCCGAGGCCCTTCTAATACGCCGCTGAACTGCCCTGTCGAGTCCCTAACACGCTCTTTGAGTGTTACAGCCAATTTAGCCCTCGAATAAGGAATGGATGTAGATGTGCAGGGAGAGAAAAAGGGGATGGAGAGGGGAAGAGAGGGGAGTGAAGCAAGGTGATGGAGGGAGTAATGTGCTGTCGTGGGAAATCGAGTGGGCGTACAGGTGTATGTGACAGAGAGATGGAGAGAGAAAGAGAAGGAGATAGACAGAGAGAAAGATAGCATGGAGAGAGCGAGAGACAGCCTGACAGCTGTCCCCTAGGGGAGTTGGGTCTTTTCTTTGAGCTTCTTTTTGATTCTTTTCTTTCTCGCCAAACCCGCTACCCCCCTCTTTATTTTTCTCAATCAACTCCTATGTGCTTTCTGTGGGCGTTAGCTCCGAGCTCCGGGCATCTGCCTACCTGCCTGCCCCCTCACTCCCTCTTTTTCTCTCTTTCTGACACTCGTCTTTGCACTTTTTGGGTCCCTTGAGGCATGTGGCCCTTATTTTCCCTCCTCTCTCTTGGTTTCTGCATCTCCCTCTCTCTACCTCTCTCTACCTCTCTCTCACTCTCACCCACCTTAGGTCCTCGTTGCCTGGACGACTTGCCCATCAGCTTTTCGTCGTCCAGTTCACATTGCTCCAGCAGATCCAAAATGTCCTCCTCCTACACACCAACACAAACCGAAAACACTAGGTAGATGAGAATATGCCAAAGTTGGTGATTTTTGTGGCATAAGGAGCATACAGTATAAAAAATTATAAAGACTAACATGGTAGTTAAATATGGATGATACAGTGATAACAAATAATTCAAATTCTTTGATGTTTCATATTTCTAATTACTTTGAAGTCAAAATGAGGTGTGAGAAAATGAAAACTTTGCACAGGCATATGTGCCTTATCTGGGGTTAGAAAAAAAGGCCCTGGCTGAACATAGCGTTGCTATTTGGCAGTGGATTTAGAGGCTGGATTTGGAAAAGCCACCATCATGGCCATCGCCAATATACTAGGGCCTTGGCCATTTGGCTGTAGCTGAAAAGCAGGCAAAGGTGATTAATGTTGCTTCACGTCTGGGACCTAAAAGCTCTCACTTGCCTCTCAAATACACATGAAAAGTGCTCGTTTTCTCTCAGATTAGCCATCATGCTGCTTTCTGGGGTCTGTGAAAAGGTCATTGTGCCCCTGGTTCTCTGTGTTGGTGTGTGCATGAACATTTGTGTGTGTACAAGGTGGTACAGTGGCATATTTCCATGTCAGGAAGTCTTTGTTCTTCTGTCTAAAGATATGCATTCATGAACAAAGACTATTTTTATTTTCTAAAAAGTTAAGTTACTGTAAGTAATATACTTTGCGACTGTGCAAGCATTTCTGTTTGTGGTGGTGTGAACTTGTTAATGTGTCGACCTGAACCGTGTTAGGACGCACTTTGACACTTGAGCTAGTGTCAGATATAGAGGTGTCTCTATCAAGACCTCATACTTCAGGATGATCACAATATAAGAATAAACTGTACCACTATACAGAGAGACTACCCTTATAAAGGATTTATAAATATTTTATAATTAGGTTGTTAATGAAGACAAAGTATGCTAAGTAACCAATGAGATCTAAGGCTTAACAGCACAGATAAATGTGGGCTCATTATTTGGCAAACAACAGGCCACTGTTGCCTTTTTTATCTAATTTGTTATAAGAACTTATTAATTATTTTAAGTGCTAAGAAACTAATTAATAAACTAATTATGAGCCATCTATACATCCTTTGTAAGGGTAGTCGTATTGTTAATAAACTAATTTAGTTAGAGGTACCCAAAAACAAGTTTAAAAAAATGAAACATTGAGGATAGGATGGTGTAACATATTAGGTACTAAATGGATTGTAAGTGGTCCTGACAAGCAAACAACCAAAATCGGGAAATGTTTTATGTTATGTTATTTAAGTTGATGATTAAAACTGGTGAGAGAACAGTACTTTGCCTTTCTTTAAATAATTTATTTAGATATTAGACACTTTTCTTTAGTCCAGTAAAAGTCAGCCAACTCAATAATCTTTCAAGTGGTGAAAGCTTCCCCACCCACAGTGGTTTAAAAACCACTGGAGGCCCATTACTTTATTAAATTGCACCAAGGCAGATTACATGTATGTTTTGACATGTTTTACAGCATGGCAGAAAGCCAAACTCAATAGATATATAGAAGTTACAATGAACTCAAAGCCATTTACTTATTCTAATGTAAACACACTTTGTCTACATGAAATGATGCAGCTCCATAGATTGGAGACAGCTCTTATTGAGCAATCACTGTCTGCACTGTCACTATCAACTATATAAAAAATTACTCAGATGATTTTTTTAATGATCTTTATACCCTCTTTGTGTGTCAGCCTGGATAATGTGTAGCTGCCCATTACAGTACCTTGCGCTATTGCCAATTATGTCTGTACATGTCAGCTTATATAAAGAATGGGCATTTAAAGTCTGCCCTGGTGGCATCACAACAGCGCGTGCTAACATGCTAAAACTGCCAGCTAATGAGGTGATGACAGGTTGCCTGTTTCTCCACTGTTTTCTCTTTGTGCTTAATGCGTGAATTGCAAAACATCAGACTAGTTGTTCTATGATACACAAGCTTAAGGGTAGATCTATAATATCTGCTATATGGATCTGTGGCAGATATTCAGCAATAGCAGTTACATCATTGCGCCCAGTCTAAAAAAATGTCAATTTTTAATAGTGAGCAGGGTCAGTTTACTTTTATATTTATTATCTGAAAAAATGGTGGATAAATACTGACGTCCAAATTGAGGACGTGAATACTCATGCCCAGCCCTTGCTCATATTTTCCAAACAGAGTACTTTTTTTGGCAGAGGAGAGAAGTATATAGCCTTTTGGGGCGACTGTGGCTCATACACTAGTCTGAAGGCCTGTGGTACGATCCCCGGCCCCCACAGTCTGCATGTCAAAGTGTCCTTGGGCAAGATACAGAATCCCAATTTTCTCCCGACAGCTGTTCCATCGGTGTGTAAGAGAGTATATGTGAATGACTGAGCAAAGAAATATCGTGGGGCGCTGCCATCAGTATATGAATGTGTGAATGTGACACTTTGTTGTATTTTTATTCTTTTTAGTTGAAGACACAATATTTCTTTTTCTATTGCTTTTTATTATTGGTACCATGCCCTCTCTGACTATTTCTTGGCTGTCTGACAGATGGCCCTCTCACATCCATTCCATGGTGATGTAGTCAGAAGACAAATAAAACCTGGTCAGGACCTTCCTTATTTCTTCTTTAAAGCAAGAACAGTCTTGGTGAAAAGAGGATCAACAGTGACACTGACTGACTTTGCAGTGCTCTCTGACGACACTTGCAGGTTGTGTACTTGCGCTATTTTATTATATTGGCAGAGCACTACTGGCCAGCTGAGCATAAACCTCTTAACAACAATTTTCTATTTTACAAAAATGGAGGACTGGGAAAACATCACACAGTAAAACATGGATTGCTAACAACAGAACTACCAATTGGATGCATACCTGTCAACCTGAACTGTAATGGAAGTGGTGAGATGGGTGATGTAAACCCTTCAGAAACCAGTGTAACCCATGGCTGCATTGTCTCTAGCACAGCAGTGAAGCCAAAAATTATGCTCTGCAGTGTATTAGCATGTTAAGATGATAGGATTACAAGACACGATTTATTTTATTTGATAATGCCATAATGACAATACATGACATTTTTTTCAGTTCATGGCCATGAGAAGCCCACAAAGGCAGCAAACACAATGACTGTCAGACTTCACAGATTTGTTAATAGTATGCTGGCAAATGAACTCTGACCCCTTGCAACAGAAAACATTAGCTAACTTTAGCAAGCTCACGTCTGTGCTTTGTGAGCAGAGTCAATGGGGAACAATAGAAGCAAAAGAAAGGCTGGTACAGGCAACTTGAACAACTTAAATAGCGCTCAAACTAATTCCACAATTAAAATAGATTAAAAGTGCAAGTCACGCAGGCAATAAATAAGCTAAACTCTCCAACGTCAATGTGTGCAGTCATGGATGATAATTAAGCAGAAGATGTGTAGACAACAAACAAAGCCATCTGCATTCTGTCAAGAAAAGTAACTCAAATCATGTTTGTTTTTTTTGTTTTTTACAGTAGATGTAAAAAATGTAAAAAAGTAATGTTAAAAAAAGTGTGAGGAAAAATATTTTAACTAAATGTGTTATTTGCAGTCTGCTGAATATCATATTCAAATTCATTCATTCAGCATCCTGTCTTTAATATAAATTGCCAAGATTAGTGTCTCACACTGTCTCTTTGTCCAGTTGTCACTCATGATCATGTTGTTAGATAGCAAACTCCAGAGTGTCCTTTGTTCTTATTATCTTCCTCCCTACTTTGAACGAGAGCCACATCTCTGTTTCTTGACTAAATTAAACATACCTCAGCCTGGTGTTTCGACTCTGTCTTCTGTCAATCTTTGATTGGCATCTCTATAAAAACTCCAGTCTTGAAAAGACACACTATAACTTTCTGAAAAACAAATTGTGAAGGGCTAGGCTGTTGAGGTAGGTTTTTTTTTTATGTAATGTCAAAACTACTGTCAAAAATGTCCATTTTCAGTATTCACAATTACTATTCAGCTTCCAAAAGCAGTTACGTTTGTTTCATCTGCATCTTTCTTCTGCTTCTTCCCTTCCCTGTTTTTATATTTCACAATGCCTTCCTCTGTCTGTTTGTTTCATTGATTTGTTCTTTCTGAATACATAACCAGTCTTGAAAACATAAAATTGCCTGTTTCTTAGTTTTTGTACTTCACTCAAGCCTTCCTGATTCATAGTGTGTTCATAATAAGAGTCTGTCAAAATGCTTCAAAAAGTATTTTCCAAAAAAACAAAAGTGACAAAACAACTATCTCTATCAGTATCTCACCATCACCTTTTCTGCGTACATACGTTATGACCATTTTTCTCATCCTTCCCTCTACATACCTCTCTATTACCCGCTCTCTCCCCTTCGTTCCCTTAAAGTTGTGTGGTATGGAAATCAACTTCTCGCCTTGTCATAGCTTTACTTTCAACTTTTTTTTTTTTTTAGCTGAAACTACATTCCTCCAGGTACTAGAGAGGCTTTTGCAATTACTGTATTACTTACAGTGACTTCTACCCTTGTACAAACATGCATATATCTTATTGCATGGCCACACAAGTTTGTGTTTGAATGTGTGTGTGCATTCACATGTATATACTGTAGTCAAATCAGTGTCCCTAAATCTTTGTCATAAAATATATTATTTACCTGTAGGCAGATACATTCAAATATGTAGGCAGTGGCTGTAATCAATTTTGAAGCCTCTTGACAACTAACATTGACAGAAAGAAGATAAAAAATGAAGACTGGAAACCGAAGAGTGTCTTACTGTAAAGAAACAAAAATGACATTGTTGTGTGGAATTTGATTTGCTTGTAAAAGCTCGTGAACATGGCACAATAAATATTTTTGGAGTGGCAGTAGCAGTGGGGAAGTAAGGCAAATAAAGGAGGAGAAGGACATTCTGTCAGACTTTCAAACAAACATGAAGGACTGCGGAACACTTTACACTCTATTTGCACATCCTTTTCTGTGTCTGTGGGCAGAATCTTAATAGAAATGTGTACGTATTTCTTTTCTCTGGCATTTTCTTGTCCACAATTGTCTGCATATTGTGTGTATATGTTTATATGTGCATGTGCGTGCGTGCGTGTGTGAGTCTGCCACTGACGTACGTGCCTTCATTCGTTTCAGAGGATTATTCATTTCCTTTTGAAGTGAGGCAGCCCGCCCGGCGAGGAAGGTCTGAAAGGCGGCTGAGAGCAGGCTTTCATACTTCTCCAACAGCAGCTTGTCGTCTGGGGGGTAAATACGCCTGTAGGCCGCAGAGACATAGGGAGAAAAGCAAGGAGAGTGAGGGAGGAGTGGAGAAAGAGGGAGAAAGAAAAGGGTCATCAATGCAGGGAGTAAAGGGATGAGAAGTGAAAAAGAAGAAATGATGAAATAGAGAAAAAGAGAAAATGGGTTTGGGTTAATTAATTAATTAATTTGGGTTCATAAAGAAGATGGTAGGAGTGATGGGGAGGAGACAAAGGAAGGTGGGGATTGGGGTTCAGCAAAAGAGGGGTACGAGGTGAGAGGAGGAGCAGTGGAAGAATTGGGAGGCAGACAGCAGACATGGATGAAAGGCAGAAGAAAGGAACGGGCATAATAAAGGTGTGGAGAAGGAGGGTTGGCATTGGCAAAGAGATAGCATGATGAATAAAATGGGCAAGAAGGAAATGCAAAAGGAATACAAAGAGGGAGAGAGGAGAAGAGAGTGGATGGAGTGAGGCACAGAGAGGTCAGGGCACAGCAGGTGAGAGTAAAAGAGCTTGGCGGGTGAGAGCATGGTGAGAAACGCACAGATGGAGAGAATTAGAAGTATTTCAAAGAGTGGTGTGAAATGACGGAGACAAAAGAACAGTGAGTGGCAGGATTGAGGAAGAAGAATCAAGGAGGAAGGAGCAAAGATAAAAGATAGGCAGATGTATTTTTAAAGACCTTGAGTTTAAAAAATGTACAAACTTCAGTCGGTCTGCATCCCTGAGATGTGCACTTCAGCGTTTGTGGCAGTCTTTGCTAATGTGCCTCTTCACACATTCCACATAGCTCTGCTGAGTTTTAACAGTGTTTATCTTTGCCCTGGAGGGATTAAGGAAATAGATAAACCTCTGCCTGGTTATCCTCATAATATATCTCCAAACTCCCCCAAGTCATCATTTTAGCCATCAAGTTAAAACACTGACATTGTTTTAATCAAAATAAGCATTAGCCCTTGTGGAGTTTAAAAGGAGGGACATATTTTGGGGTGCACAGACATATTTAGAGCCAGATTCCTCCCCAGCTGGCCGTTTGAATCAACGGGGAGATCAAGTTAAAGGATTCAAAGAACAGACCTCCTCTTTAAAAACACAAAGATATAAAGTTAGATGAAATGTTTATGCAGTGGGAAATTTTCTGCCCTGATGACCGGCAGATTTTTGTAAATATTGTTTACTAAGTTATTACTACTAAGCCAGGCACACACACCAGCATCTGAATTGTAGATTTTAGCACAAGTTCAATGTCAAGTAAAGTTTAACATTGCACTGTTTCACCATTAAAACTTTTACTGCACCCCATCTGCCATTTAACTATTTTATGCAGAGATGCTGTCCTGAGTATAGGATTTCCATATTCCAGAAGTTGACCCAATTTTATGCATTACTTCAGTTACTACAGTTCAAATCAAGCAATTACTTAATGTTGAGAGTCCTGAGATGAACCAATCACTTCATTTCCTTCCCTTAGCACTAACCTATGTGAAATTTTATAGCTACTGTACTTTTTTAACCAGACCAGACCAGATTATTTTCCTCGTCTTGAGAGACACTCTGAGAAATGTGGAAGAAAAGCATAAGGTCAGCATTTTAATAGTGGGTGTTAACTGCTTCCTCCTTTTGGCACCCTCCATCTCTGAACATATGGATGTTTTATTTGAGGGTGGTTTTTGAAATAAAATGTTCACGCTGGGTTTATTTTCCTGCCACGTGTACCGAAAAAAACAAACAAACTAATATTCATATTCCATTTGCATCAGTTTAAAACCATCTTTGTTTTGGTTAAGAGTAGTCTCCTGAATGCATTTACTGAAATGATATTAATTGAACATCAACAATGGAATCAACCAGATGGGTTTTCCCTCTGATGCCACAGGGTGCTGGCTTGTCTGTACCTGAGTTTCATCAAATGGCCGGATGGAAGTAAGTTCATTACCCAAACTCATATAATGAGAAGCAGTGTGTTAATCAGGCTCCAGTGATGTGCCGGGACACCATTTGAATGCTAAGAGGTCTTTATTATGGGTACTCCAGAAAGACGTCAGCCTGTCTGATTGACTGTCTGGCTGCGTGTTGGAATAGAGGAAGGAGGTGACAGTACATCATGCAGGCAGGGATCAGCATTCTGACTAGCCATTCAGTCAAGAAGTCACTTACACTTTGGGAGACCAAGTGTGTGTGTCTGTGTGTGCAATGTGACCAAGAGAGAAAAATAAAATCAAGACCTGGAAATAGGCATGTTGGATAATGGAACAGAAGCAAGAAACTGAGGAGGTGAAGGATAATTAACAATTTGCAAGGGATAAGCGGTAAATCAGAAGTTAGTGTTGCTGAGTCATGCTCTCGGATTGGATCTGCTCCGTCTGTGAGGTGACTATTAAAAGCTGACCCACTCGATGTTTTTCAAAGTCCCGACTGGAGTTGCATGAAAAAAGAATAAAGGTGTGGGGGGTGGATGGGATGCAGGATGACAGGTAGACAAAGTATATGTGCTAATTCAAATTTTTGAAATGCAGAAAAGGTAACAGTGCGCATAGAAGAGTAACAACTTGAACCATTTACTTTCTCTTTTACATATTAATTCTTCTGACTCGTGCTCTCAAAACATTGGGTGTTGTCTCTTGTTTGTTCTCTCTGCAGCAGCAGTTATTTATTCTCCTGAGAGCTCGGCGTTCTGCAGATGACCCCATAAATGTAAGGGGAGCTGGGACCAGTATAGTTAGGAGTTTGTTTGCCTCTTCCTTACCTGTAGTTCCCCAGATGTTGCTTTTCATGCTCCTCCCGGGAGATCTGCTTGCGGACCTGTGCCAGTCGCTCTTTCTAGAGATTGGAGCAAACCAAAGGAAAAATGACTAAATCTCTCAGGTGAAAGTCACTGACACCCCTACCTTATCTTCCATTAAATAAAGAAAGAATTAAGTCTTAAAAACCAGTAGGCATCCATCATCCAACAATGACTCCAATAATTTTTGAGGCATTCTTCCATCTACGGTATAATTGTGGAGCTCAGTTGGCCAATTTGGCACAAAGCAGAGAGGAGGGGTTCATTCCACTACTGGCAATGCAGTATCATCGAGCTCTGAGCAATATGTGCCTTCAATAGACCTGAACCTTGTCTTACACTTCAGCCATAACAGCACTTAAAGGTGAGGTAGTGCCCTTTTTAGAGTAGTGCCTCTGCGCCATCTATCCTTATTCCTGCTGATTACTGCTGTGGCTGATCAAAAGGCTAATCAAAGAGGGAGGGAGGTGTAAAGTACTAGTAGCTGCCACTTTTCCCCTATATAGATGAGAAAAGCTCCCCCGACTCCTTCGTTTCAAAGAGAAAATAATTACATGGTATGCTTGTCTCAGACAACTTTGACTCTTTTGACGTAGAGTAAGAAGTAAGTGAAACTGAGTTTCTGCTCAGGCTTTCGACTTTTCACTTTTCAGGTTTCAGTCTTTTGGAAACACATTGGTGAATTGTTTGGTTGGTAACTGTAGTGAACATGTCTTATAACATAATAATTTCTAATTTACAGATTAATTTGTTAAGAAATGTGTCTGGTTATATTTTTATTTATCTAATGAGCACCTATCCCTGAATTGTTGAAGAGAAAAGGTAGCTTACCTTTTGTGCTAATTCTGGTGTGGCCTAAGAGGCTTAAAGGGTATCTCATGATTTAATGACTCATGATCAGGGCTTATGTGTATGTACAGCCATTGTTTTAGCCCCTAGACTGGTTTTGAAAGTCTGGGTGGGAAAATGAATGAGTTTTGCTCTTAACTCCCTTGACCACAGTCAAGGTGCACCACCTTGTACAGGTGCTTAGCATCCCAGATGCTCCACTGCAGTTGGTCAGTTGCCAGCAGAGAGAATTGTGGTTTTACTCGGAAGATCATCAGTGGGAATATGTGTAACTGTATAAATGTGAAGCACAGCTTTGCTTAGCAAATCTTTTTGTAATGAATAATAAGGTGTAAACCAAATGCAATGGTTTAATGATGTGTTTGTGCCTTACCAGCTCTTCTCTCCTTCGCTCCAGGGTGTGACGTTGTTTCTCCCAGTCCGAGGAAGCAGCTGAGAGCTTCTTCATGGAGCTGTGTCCATAGAGCCTTCTCTGAGCCTCTGCCTTTTGCTGGGCCAGGTTGCGTTTCTTATCACTTGCTCTGAATCAACACAAACAAATACAGAGTCAAGAGAATGCACATTTTAAACAAATGGAAAGGGTGCAGCACCATTCAAGTAGGTTATCTAAGAATACAAACGTTACAGTGCATTTTTGTTGTTTTCCCACAGAAGCTCTGACAACTTTTGCTGTTTTCCACTTATACTTTGCATGTTTAATTAGTTTTCTGTAAAAGACTTACAACTGTATCTGCTGTTGAAAAACAAATGTAATATGTCTGAAATTTTATTGCCTTAAACCTTTTAAGTGTTTTTTTTTCTCTTTATCTATTTCATATACTGTAATAGTTATTTGAGAGTACACAAGTCTTACTCTATTTTATCATTACATAGTCTGTTAAGAACATATGTCAATCGTAGAAAGAGGGTTTCTTGAATGCTTTGATACACTTTGATAAAGTTTGACAGCATGCATATCTCACCCCTAACTGATGGATTGACCTAAATTTGCCTTTTGATCATATCATTGTGGTAGTTAAAACAAACAAACAAAATGACAAAGAAGACAATTCCTCATGAAACATTCAACAATAGAGAGATGAAACATAGAGCTGAGACACAAACAAACTGACAAATCCAGGATGAACAAGACCAGACAGCTAATCCTGAACAAGTGGGCCATTGCGGTCTGGAGAAAGGGCAATTCATTTTAGTCAATCGCTGGCCCTTTAAATTGGATATTGAGTGGTGTTGGTGGGCTGAGGTTTATCAATGTCCATGCCCGGCCGGGTATGAATTGATCCCATGTTGATACAGTTGGTTTTGTGAGCAGAGTTGTGCGTCGACCCTACCTCTACGCACCACCAGCCCCTCCCTTTTAGGAAGCAAATCCATTACTATATAAGGAAAGAGTGAGTGAGATAGAACAAAGCCCTCATTCACTCCAGCATGAGTATACGCACTCAAAAAGAGCTCCCCACTGCTTTTTGAGGCCTCCTGCAATTTATTTGTCATGAAATAATCAAATCTCCCCTTTTAATCTGTGGGAACACAGCAAAAAATAGCCACGGAACAAATCATTTTCATAAAAGATTTGTTTGAGCCAGCCGAAGCTTGGCAGGAGGATTGAGCGAGTTTTTATGTAGGATGGCTGCACCACACTCCACACTTGGCCAAACTAGACCTATGCTGCTGCATGTAATTGATCCAATGTGTGTGTGTGACCTGTCGACTTGAGACTAAATTTAGAGTAGTAAGAGGAGGACAAGCACAGAGAGAGACAGAAGGAGAAAAATAGAAAAGAGACCCAGAGGTCTGAAGTACGATGATCAATCAGTGGACAGATGCACTGTAGCCAAAGCGCCAAAGCATGAAAGCAAACACACACACACACACACACACACACACACACACACACACACACACACACTTACAAGTATTACAAGTACAGCAGTTTTTCTTTTGTCC
>JBBPCS010000375.1:10191506-10215401 GCA_037974645.1 Hollardia meadi
ACACAATTTTTATATTATATATATATATATATATTATATATATATATGTAAAATGGTGAAATGGGGTGAAATAGATTTAGTTTGCCACAAATGTTGCGAAGTAATCTGCTGAAAATTTTAATTTGGACCTGAGGGCTTGCCATAGGGTACCATTTGTGTCAACCAGCCTATGGGCCTGGCTGCATGTTGCATCCCTGCTGAATAGGAATGAACGTCGACAGGCTAAAAAGTGGTAATAAAGTTATTTTCAGGCTTGACAGCATATACAGTGAGGATTTGAGAAGGTGCCTCTATGCTTGCAACTATCACTTGGCTAATCAGTGGAATTTTGAAAATAAATTATTGTTGCTGTAAATGTTGCGTGAGAGAGGAGCATGGTTGTGTGTGTGTGTGCGTGTGTCCATACGTGTGTGTGTGGGGGGGGGTGTTAATTGATGAGAGTTATAGAGAGCTGCTAGTAGCACAAGGGGGATCATTACTGCTGGAGTGGAACAACTGCATTCACGGCTGTTTGCCATGTCTCATACACATTTACACACACACACACACACACACACACACACACACACACACACACACACACATACACACATACACACATACACACCGCCACAGTGCACCAGCAGTCAAAAGGAACACCATCCTCTTGTCTTGTACATCCTTTTGTCATATAGTACAACTGCTCAACCACACAAAAAGACTTGCGTAATTATAACACCCTAATTCCACAATGACTCTTATGAAAACATCATCCAACTATAAAATGTCACTTTTTTTTCCTCTCCAAAGCAAACACTTTTGTAAATCACAAGCTTTATTTTGGGCTGGCATGATGGGGGGAAAAACAAACAACAATTATTCCCATCCTTGAGTCAATTTGTCGGAAAGGTGGGGGGAAAGGCGCACAGCCACTTTGGGTTAAAGGATTTAGGTCATGCTTTAACTGACTGGCTGGCATCAGAACAGTGGGACAGAAATCCTGGAGTGGAATCTGAACTCGAATCCATCTCCTGAATGATTGACACTTGAGAGATCGACACTGAGAGACTAAGGGGTGAGAGTCTTGCTAGTCAACCTGTCGCCCTGACCTATACTTTCAAACTCTGCATGCGTGTGTGTGTGTGTGTGTGTGTTTGCCTAGGTATGAGGAAGAGATGTCTCTGGCTTGTCTATGCATAGGTTTGTGCAGGCGTCTATTTGTATGCGTGGGGGTGTATGAATGCACACATGCATGCAATTGTGTGTACGTGGTTGTGGTTGTGTACGACTCTTTCATTGTACATGGGAATGTGTCTCTCCTTGTGCTCGGAGCTGCATAAATGCATACTTGAGACTATGTGGGTGTTTGTGTGCGTTTCTGTGCTCCAGGGACGACAGCGTGTAAGCAAAATCAGTGTGTGTTTATGCTTTCTGTCAGTGTGGGGCAATGTCTTCCTCTCTCCTGCTGATGCCATGTTACTTCAGTTTAGGAGCCGCTGTCACTTTAGTAGCAGCGTAGACAGGTGAGAGTCCACAGACCGCAGCCCTCCTCTGTCTCACTGACAAACACCCTTGTGCAAAGGAACATTTCATAAATCACAGAAGTAAATCTCCTGGACTTTAATTATTTTTCATTATGTTTTAAAAATTAAAAACATTATGTTCAACATAATAAATAAATAAAAATGGAAAATGTATTAGAATTATACACACACACACTCCATACAAAGCTTCCTCTTACCAGTCAATTAAAAAAATTAATTTTAACTTTGAATGAGGTAGTAAATACACTTATTTTCAAAATATGTCTAAAAATGTAGTTGAATTGCAGGTTTTGACAGCAATGGCAAGTAGGACTAAGAAAAAAAACAAAAAAACTTACAAAGTTTCAAACATGAACACACACACATATAAAGAGTTGTACCTCCAGTAGCCAGGGTTTGAGTTTGCGGTCCAGGATGATGTCAAAGCCCAAGACCTCAAAGCAGACACTGTCGCTCCCTGGTGGCTGGCCAGGGCGACACATGCGATAGGCGTGCAGCACGTGGGGCTCAGCCACAATTAAAGTCTTCACCACCAGCTCCTGGCAGGACACACAAACACAAAGAGAGACAAACAGAACTTGTGAGAAAGTGAGAACTTTTCTTTTTTTTTTCTTTTTTTTAAAACTTTTTGTTCTGTTTCATTCATCCTAAAAAGCCACATGCTGAAGTTTTTATAGCAACTGATTAAAGGTCTTTTAAACTGATAATGGTGTAATTAGTTTAATTGGAAGCTGCAACCACAGACAAATGCTTGCACCTTTAGATTGAGGACTAAACTCTGACAATGGACTAATCAAGACATATTCTGGACTGGCAACCTTCAGATCTGTTTTAAAGAGGTAGGACTACAATCCAGATGATTCTCAATCCTGTTAATCAAGATGCAGTTTAAATACCGAGAAGAAATGGAAAGTGTTGCTGGTACAGAACCTTTTTTTCATTTCACTCACAAAGAAACTCTCACCCATGTTAGTTGTTGGCCCATCTGTGTGGGTAGTGGCTCCCAACCTTTGTTAATGTGTGTTTGCATGTATGTTTGTTGGCCGCTACCTTCCTGCCTACTCCAACTGTGCAACTGGGGTAAACAAGCTCACTCTGACTCTCACACACACACACACACACACACACACACACACACACACACACACACACACACACACACACACACACACACACAGCTTCCCCTCATCAGTCAAGCCCTACACAGTGCTGCTGGCCTGCAGTTTGCTCAGTCCACTCTGACTGCTGGGTGCAAGAGAATGGGTATGGTGGTCTGGCCCTGGCCTGATAAGGCAGCAGCCCCCTTCCTATTCTATCTGTCTGTCATCACACACCTTCATCCATCTGTCTATCCATGCACCCATCTGACCCACAGGCTGCCCAGCACAAACACCTGCTCCTGCTGCCACTGTTTATGCCTGAAGACCTCAGTATTGGCTGGTTTGTGTCTTTGTCCATGCCCACATCACCTCCCTCCTTATCCTGAGCCCCCAGCACTGGCCACAGCCTAGCACTGTGCATGTGTGTGCATGTGTGCCTGTGTTTTGTTGGGCTTAAATGGTTTTATAAGCCTTTTTTAATTGTTTTTAATCACACCTGCATAAATGTGTATGTTATTTTAACTATTTTACATGTGTATGTATAATAAATGTATTTAATATCTGTTCTACAGTCATCTGTTTTACAGTTTTCCTCATTCGTTTTGGCTCAGTTTTTAAATGAGAATAATTTTTCAAATAAGTTCAACAGTTATTTTTCCAAGTGGCATAAAAAACTCTTTATTGTTTTGGAATGTCCACCAAAAAGATCAATAGACTCAAAGGGATCAGAAAATCAGCATTAATGTCCAAACTCCAACTGTTCCATCTGAGTGGACAATGTGTAACTACTACATTGTACGGGCTACTTCACGCTCACTCCGACACACATGCTCTGCGAAAAGCTTCCCCTAAGCAGTCAAGCCCGACACAGTGCCGTTGGCCTGCAGTTTGCTCAGTCCAGTCTAAATGCTGGGTGCAGGAGAGCGGTATGGGATAGTGTTCTGGCTGTGGACATAACTAGCTCATTTGTAGTCAGACATTGCTCTCAAAATTACATGCACATAAAAAATCTGTGGCTTTGCTGGTCCAACCTTGGCCACTCTGCCTCATGCAGCACATCAGTAATACATCAATATGAAAAAGATGTCAGTGTTTTTCATAAAATAAAATAAAATAAACAACACAATGTTCCTAACCCCCACAGATAATGTTTTGGCAAACAAACTCTCTGACCTCTGCTAGCTTGTATGGGAACAAAAAGTATACTAACACCAAAGTGGTGCAACTTCTGAATAAAGAGCAGAGGGGAAAAAAGGGTAAGAGAGCAAGAGAAGAGAAGGACATTCTCACTGAGTCAGAGGCCGACACTCTGGTGTGTTCGTGAGGGACAAGAAAGATAGGAGAAAAAAACGTGAAGAAAGGGGGAAAAAAAGTAGAACTTTCATTCTTTGACAAAATTGAGCACATAGATAGATTGCACAAGTTGGACAAGATGGGAGAAAAAAATAAAGGAAATATTACCTAAACAAGAACTTAGCCAAACAGGTAAAGCACTGGCCACAATACCGACAGCACTCTCAAAAGACATTTTGTTTAACATGATCATAAAGAAAAATGAAAGCTAATGGAAAGGAGAAATAAAAGATTGCCTTGAGGAGAGTAAAATAATCAACAGGATTTATTTTTGCAGTTGAGCAGTGGTAGCATAAGAACAGACAGTAAAGCAGAGAACAAGCACTGAGGGACCATACAAACCAAAAGACTGCAGACAGAGGGACAAAGAGTCAAGATGAAGAATGAAATAAAAAGGAATAGAACAGAAGTACAACATTAACAGAACCATGGCTAAAGAAATGGGCAAGGAGTGAATGGAAAAGGAGTAAAAAAAAAAAAAAATAGTAACACAAAGATAGAGGGGTGTAGATGGGATGAGTAAAAAAAAAAAAAGTACGAGAGTTAAAAGTATCTTCCAAAAAGATGATGAAAGAAAATGGTAGAAGGTAAAGGTCCCCTCCAAGTCACCCTCCAGGAAAAGTGTTTTCACTGAGTTCTTCCTGGAGTTAAACAAAGCTCTGAAGCTTGCTGAATTATTGTCATAACAAATCATATCAAACCATTCCTGGTCCGATTGTGTTCTGTGTGGTGGTTAGTAGAAGGAGCATGTGTGGATGTATGAGTGTTCGCTTAGAAATTATACGGTCAATGCATGTGTTGTTTGCATTTGTGTTATGTTATCGCTTTTATGGAAGTACACATTCGTCACAATATGGTTGCATGTGTCTGTGCTTCTGTGTTTGTGTCTGTTGTGGTGGACTACCCACGTACAGAGACGTCTCCCCAGAACTTGGCCACGTCGTAGTCGTTGCTGCGGAGGAACTCGGTGAACCAGCTGATGGACCTCTTGCTGCCTTTGTCCACCGTTTCATCTCGTTCAAAGTTCTCATTGTGTTTGTTGACTGAGTAGTTTGTCAGATGCATGTAGAGCTGGCTCTGTGGAGAAAAAAAAGGCGTAAATTGATTGATTTCATTAAAATAAATTAAAACACGGTACACAAATGTGTATACAGTACTAAAATTCATCAGAATATCACAATAAAGTGGCATGACTTATTTTCATTGCAGTCCTGAAGTCCGAAAGAAGCTAGTAGGCAGGCAGAAAAATGCAATGTCATGAACAAGGAAAGAGGCCTTTTATGCATACAATACAATAACATATGCACGTTCGCGGTTTCTAGCTTTACTTTATGTGATAACAGTGCAACTAAATGGGACAGCTCTCACACAGCAACAAAGATCTATAAGAAATTTTACCAGATGTGGTTGATTACTGACTTTGAGGTCTGTGTTTTAACTTGTAAAACAGCTTCTTTTTATAAGCTCAGACGACAATAAAAATCTAATGTCATAACGACAGCCGATCATATTTACACCAGATGGCATGATTTGTTTGTTGTTGCATAAAAATCAGTCTCTTTCCTCTGAATTCCTATATTTACTGAGCTGTATGAGAAATTAAGATCTTTTCCACCTACGTCCTACTCCCAGTTAGATGGATTTATACCTGAGACTTACAACCACACTCTAACACTAATGGTTACAAATAACTCCACTGAAGCGAGGGTGGTGGCAGCGCAATAGTAGATGCAAAGAAATGTTATTTTAATACATAATGTATATTGTAAATAAATAACTATGGTACCTGTGACTGTGCTCTTTAGTGTAATTATACCTTTGTCAGCAATGATAATCATCACAGCAAAGAACGTCCTCAAGGGTGTTCAAGCTTTTACCCCCACAGAGCAAATACCCACGTTTTAATGTAAAACATTTTCTCAAAAAGTAGTATAGGTAGACCAGAATAAATGAAAAAAACAAAAACATCACAAACTAGTCCCCTGGCAACAACTAAAGATGGCAAGAAATGGCCCAGGAAAAAAGTAAAGTGCAGCTCACTGTGCTATATTGAATTGATTACCATATAGCGGCACGAGCTTGTTCTTAAAAAATGGTTCTTGGGTGATGCTCTTATGGGATTGACTGATAATGAGTGCAACAGCGGATCAAGCTTACAATCATAGATCACCAAAATCTCAAGCATTCAGTGATGAAAGGAATCAGAGTAGTAATACTCCACTGTTCCCACAGTGCATGGCTTAATGCATAATTGAGCAGCTGACTTTAACTAGCCATCGTGTAACCCTTGCTGTGTCCCTCTCTTTAAACATCCCTCACAGTTTACATTACATCCTTTTCCTTAACCTGCATGGTAATAACACTGTGGCTGCAGGCCACTCCAGTCCCTGATAACTGTCTGAGAGCCACTCTCTGTGGGATTGAACATCCATCTCCATGGCATGACTCACTCCATCATGTGTCACTGACTGGGTAATCCCATCCAGCGTGTCCATGTGTGTGTATCTGTTCATATCGTAGATAAGCGTCAAGCTTGATGGGAAGCTGTGTGTGCGCACAATACATCCCATCAGCAGCAGCAGACTGTGCTTCAGCAGGTGCAGAACCTCAAGGCAAATATGAGCGGCTTGATATTACAGGAGACATCTGGCATGTGGTCATTTACGCTCAGCTGTGTTCATACAGTATGCCTGCACATTCTGTGTGTGTGTGTGTGTGTGTGTGTGTGTGAGAGAGAACAATATCAGCCTTACAGTTGTCAGCATTTGGGCACTGTTTACTGTGTAAATGAGTACTTGAATGTTTTGTGATCATATGGAGATTACACAGTGTTTCTGAACCTCTGTCCTTCTGTGTGTTTGTGTGTCCAATTTGATTATGTTAAGTTGCACAAGCCCATCGTCAAACTTGTCTGGTCACACTTGTCAGATAAAGTTATTAGTTGCACGATAAAGTGCCTACAACCGTTTGTGTTTCCAAGTGCATGTGCATGTTCTGTGAAGGATTTTGTAACTTTGCCTTCTACACAAATAAAGCCTTTAATTATCATTATTATTCACAGTATTAAAACATGCAACTCACCAGGTTGGCCTCACTGGGTGCATGGTACTTCTCGGTGCCCATGCGAACAAGACCGTCATTGTAGAGAAAAATGCGCAGTGGGTCACAGGAAGTGACAAGGATGTAGATGCGCAGGTCAAACTTGTAGCCCTCCATCAAGAAGGGCTTGTCCAGGTATTCCTGAACAATAAAGTGCTCCTGGGCTGGCAGCTTCTCACAGTTACGGATAAGCGAGATCCTGGAGAGACAGGAACTTTATTAATCCTTTGAGGGGGCTAGGTTGTCGTCACCAACAAAATAAAATATGACATAGTAAAAACAAAAAAGCTAATTTAAAAAATGATAGATTGGAGCATAACAGAGGTGGGAACATGACAAATGACATTGAAATTTTTTTTTTTTGCCAAACAGTGTACAAATTTTATGGATTTCAACACAATATTTCATTGGGAAAAGTTGGAAGGCATATTTCTTGGGTTCCACATCTGTTCCTTATGCTTATACTTTCAATCTTGACATCCAAAGATTAAGTTTGCCCTGCTTCTGTTCAAAGCAATGGATAATATGTATACTGTTGTACAGGAGCAATAGATGCAACCTGAGGGAGAAGATATGTCTTTATTGAGCATCGAATGACGAAGTTAAAGCCACGGAGCCCTAATGGTATTCGTGTGACCTTCCACTGCGACAGAACCTTTCCTGAAATCATATATACAATGAGTGCGCTGAACATAACTTAGGCCTAGTTTGAGGCCTAGTTTGAGCAGGACGTTTCACTCTGTGGGGCATCAAACTTTTCAAAGTTTTGTATGTCTGTTCATTACCTGGCCATATAAATAAAACAGTCGAAAAACAAATGCACAAAAAACAGGCAGGTTCAAAATAAACACCTGTTTGTTTGAGCAATACTCCACGAGCATCTGGAGAAAATTGCGATTTTCCAAAGCCAACTCCACTCTGTCTGAATGGCACAGTGCATCAAATGCTCAGACCATATAGTATGCAGGTCATTGTGAGCGAGACTCAAGAATGAGTTGTGTTAAGTTTGTGTGCATTTATGTGGCTGTGCAAGAAAGGGTAAGGGGCAAAATTTTTGACACGAATGTCAAAGTATGTATGTCTGTCCCTACGTGTGGGTGTATGTATGTGTGCAGGGAGGGTGAGAGGTCGTCGTTAAACAATCTTCCACTATGTACAAGCATCGCGACTGACCTATATCACCATCACTCATGGTTAAGGCAGATTTAGCTTAAATTGCTTACATGCACAGGCTAGAAGGCTCCATTATTCACATGCAAGCAGGCATACCACACACACAAACACAATATTTAGCCAAGATGTCAAGGCTTGATTGTTCCAAAAGTACAGTTTGAGGAATTGACATATTATGACACCAACCCACCAGAGGGCAAACATTGTTCTGCTTCTGTAATCACAGCTTCAACATACAGTATCTTGGGAACAGTGCAGTCCATGTGGTTTGATTTTAACCAAAGAATCCACCTGCTGAGTTAACGCTAATGGACCAAAAACAGTGGAGCATTGTTGATGAACTTGTGTGAATCTAGACTGGGAACCATTTATTGCCTTGCATGTTATTATGAAATAAGATCTTAGTTCAGCAGTCATCCCTTCAGAGGTTTGATAAACCGCTCCCAGCCTGTAACTCTGCTTTTTTTAGTGTAATATTTTTGTTACTTTCAGGTTTATCAATTACTCCTCATCACCACGTGCTCCTTACAAACAAGCATGCCATTGGCCTGCTTATTACAGTACTTGAGCATAAGAGAACGGGGATAAGTTGATGAGAGCCTGACCGACGATGTGAGGGGCCCTCTTAACAGGCAGACAGCAAGCTGAATGATGAGGACAGGGTTAACGGTGTTAGTTAGTCGAGGAGGAGTAGACGACATGATTGATGAGCTGTGGTGTCAGATAATCACGGCCCACTCTCCCCTGCCTACTTAATTTGCCACCAGAGGGGATCTCGCCTTTTTAAGCCCTGCACGCACTTTTATTTTGTTTCCCTTATAACAAGCTGCACTTCAGACACAAACAATAACTTCATTTAGTTGGCTGAATGAAAAATAAATTACACGGGGTAGATATAACTTAATTTCCTGCCGCGTCACACTGTGCACAAAAAAAATAGAGAAAAATCTAATCTTGTGAGCCGCCCGCTGTTGAGTGGACGAGCTAAACTCATCATCTTTCATATTCTTAATGTATTGCAATAATTCAGCCCTTGCTGCCTTTTATTATTTAATAAATAAGGGCTTAGTGCAGCATGGAGTTATAAGTAATGCTCACATTATACCAGAAAGGACAAATTCAAAGAGAATTAGAGGGGGAAGTGAAGAACACTGAGCCATTAGTACGTCAATATCCCCACCTATTGGTGCCAGTGATGAATGCACTCTGAGCTACTTCTTCTTACATGCACTTCTGGGATCATATTTTCAAAGAATTGGAAGTCAAAAGGAATAATTAATGAATGTTTTGCAACCTTAAAATTTCTACGTATTCTGGAGTGCTCAAGAGAGCCGTGTGCAAAGCAAAAACAAATTATTTTCAGAGGACCCTGTATCTTGGCCAAACCATAATATACACAGATCAGCCTGACGAAGTTTTTATTTCATCTTATGAAACAGAATAATTTGTAAAAACCTATTACACTGGAATCTTTGAACTTGAAACCACTCGTTATTTTCACTTCATTTTAGTCTTGTCCTTGACCTCCACACAGGTCACATTGTAGCTGAAGAGAATTCTGTTTCACGTGCCAAATGAGCGGGTTGGACTCATACCTAGCCTACCTAACATTAAAGTCAGTTACTGGATAGGAAACTTGTGTTGCTGACTATTTGTGAATATTGACTGAATTGCCCCCCTTTTAAGTCACTTATAAAGGTAAGTGTTGTGATGGCATAAGGCTGAGCAGAGAAGCCCAAATTGTCCCCAAGGTGCTTCCTAATTTTAATCAACTCCTCCTGGCAAGGTGTCATTCCTCCAGGGAATGACTCTGTCCCAAGATCTCCTCCCAGTCACAGGTACCTGGAACTCCTCCTACAGTCAGGGAGCCTTCTTAATAGACAGCCAAATCAGCTCAACAGGCTATACTGTCAGCTCAACAGCATAGGAGTTTAAAATTGAAATTTAAACTGACGTTTTATCAAAGGTGCACTTAACGCAGGAATTTTATATTTGTTAAGAAAATAAGGGTATACCGAATAACCCATCACATCATGCTTGCAGTTCAGAAAAAAACAGGGTTTCCCTAAATTCCCTCAATACTTCATGATTGCAACTGTCATGATAGTGACAACATATTATAGAAAAGTGACATCACAACCTGAAATAGAATCTCACCCATTGGGACTGCAAGTATGAAATATGCATTCAGGTGCCACAGCCTGCTCAATTTTGATAAAGAGATGATATTGATGCTATCTATTCTGACTGGTCTTTGTTGATTGTCCCTCATAAAGGAATCCAATAATCACATGCAGAGACCTTCAGGGAAGGAACTAATTTTCTCCTCCACTCACTCACTCACTCTCGTTTTCTATCCTCTGCTTCAGTCACTCTCTCTTTCTTGCCCTGACTCTCAGTAAAATAAGATTGCTCTGGGATACTTGCTAGCCTCTGACCTACCCGTGACCCATAGCTCCATTGGCGGGTTTTACAATAAAGGTCTTCTGCTTGCGTTTCCTGCGTAGCTCCTTGACGTAGTTCTGGAACTGAGTGTACTCAGCAGGGAAGATCCAGGTTTTGGGTATGAAGCTGTACTCTTGAGGCTGGCACTTGATCATTCTGGAGAAACAAAGAAAGGGTGTGTAAGGGAGAAAGGTAACAACAATTTTACACTTTTAGAATAATCTTAAGTCTTGTACTAAATTGTATAAGTTGGATTTTGTATTTTTATTACAGTAAAAATTAATTATGTGCTTTTACAATAGTGTCTACTACTTATTTGGTTTGCAATGGTGGAGCGCTACAAGTACCAAGTTGTAACTTAAAAATGCCAGCTGGCTGAATACTGAGCTTTAAAATGCTCTTGTTTTCACACATGTGCAACTGAAAGTACTTTCATAGCTTGTCTTAAGAGAGACAGAACACTTACTTGGACATGTTTCTTGCTAGGCAGTCTTTCCGGCAGATTTCGCCCATGCCAGGGAAATGGTTAATTCTCTGCAGAGGGACAAGCAGACATAATAATGTTGTTAGGGCCATTACGCCACTCAATTCCACCCCCTCCTCTTCATAAAAATGAGCACATTAAAGGCAGCAACCTGAAGTGAGCTTACAATGTTCTGACATTTATGCCCAATTATGGACTCAAAACAAAAAGGTGACGCTGAGACCTTTCTCAACCCTTATTTAGTTTACCATGTTTTTTTATACTATTTAAAGGTTGGGGAGGGAAGAGGGGAGGGGGAAAAAAACGATCAATCTCAACTCAGAGGGGCCGAGGTAATTGGTTCTGCTTCGCGAGCTCCTGCAGTGACAGTTGAATGAATTGCTTTGAATGCGCCGAAAGGGAGGTGGGGGGGTAAAGGAAAACTCTGGGTTTTATGTATTCTTTGACCAAATGAGCCTGAACAGGGGCGTTAATTAGGCTTGTATGAACTGAAACTTGACAACAAACTCTCACAGTACACCAAATAGAAAAAAGGAAAAAATTAAAAGAGGGAGAGAGAGGAGAGGGGAAAAAAGAATGTAGAATGTAAAAGGATCCTGTGATTATTATCCAAACAAGACAGACGTAATAGGGATTCGGAAGAGATTGCACAGTTATGCCAATGCTGCGAGACGACTTGGCTTGTGATGGGAAATCAAAACCAAATGTTGAGGGACTTCTACTTTTCCACATAGAAATTATCCCATGAAATGTCACAGAAGTGCGACAGTGCAAGTGACAACGACTGACAGCAAATCACCAGTTCCTTGTGAAACATTACCTTCATTGCAACATCTTAAACTGTTACAGTATTTTTAATGCTCAATCTACTTAGGTGCACTCTTGCTACCCCTGTCCTAACAAGCATCCTCTTTCTAGGTTGTGTTTTAATCAATCATTTGTGCCCAGTCTAATCAAATAAGCACACAGGAAGATGGATGGCTAACGCTCAGCACAGCAGCAAGTTCACTCAGCAGGACAAAGAGGTCAAACTGAGGTAAGATCACTCTCAGATTAGTACACAGAACTCAGAGCAAGCATTGTTGTTTAGGCCTGTCTTGTCAACATCACTAGTGACATCTGAAACCTGACCCCCCACTCCATGCTGCTCACAACTTGTCAGTCTACCTGTCAATCTTCCCAGCAGTCTCTATAGCCCTGTCCACCCCTCTCTCTATTTCCTGCCTTACCCTTACCTCCCAGGGTCTGAAAAAAAGATTCAGAGTCTTCCATACATCTTCACTTTTCTCCTTTCTTTCTATTTTATTTCATTTCATTCTGACATTTAGTATATTTAATATGAATATTTTTCACTTTTAATTGCTTTCCCCATCTCATCTATCCCAAATTCCTCTACCATGCCCTTTCCATCTGTTTTCACCTTTTTTTCCCCTTATATTTTCCTTGTATGTGAAAAACACATTGTATAGCAGGGTGGTTTGCAAACATGCAATAGGTCCCAGGTGTGGTAGAGGAGTTGAATCAGAGATACCACATTACAGAGAAACTGATTAGGGCAATGATTAAGTGTATTGTCCTGGTGAGTTAGCTACCTAAAGCTAGCTGGTTAACATTAAGTTTTCGTTGCGTGTTATTTTACTTTGAGAAACATGGTAAAGCAAAACCAGTCTGGATGTAACATTTTGTGTGATGTGAAATGGGTGTAAGTATGGTTGTTGTAACTAGTAACTATGGCTGCAGAGCTAGCTCTAGTAAAACTCATAGGGCAATTTGTGTGTATTTGAGTTGTGGTTCAAACTAATGAATATGTTCTGTAAAAATATTGAAGCCTGATGTGTATTATTTTGAAACTGGAATAAAAGAGAAAGATTTGTTCAAAAATGTTATTTTAGTTATTGTAATGTGTTATGTTAATTACGTGGACAGTGAAACAGGAATTCTGTGTGAACATAAATTACTTGCCCTTTTTTCTGGGATCTCAGATAATTTTTTGTTGGGTCCCAAACTATTAAACCAAATAGTTACTAAACCAAAACCATTGTAAAGAGGTGAAGAGGTGAATTGAATTTATGTACAGGAAAATCATTTCAAATTCTCCAAATACAAAAGAGCTAGAGAAGATGTCATGTTCACTTTATAGTTTAAATAAATTTCAGATGCATCTCTTTCATCTTTTCTCTTACGGTAACCTTGGCGAAAATGCTACCTTAGATTAGATTACATTAAATTGGGTATGTGTGATTGATATGTGCCTGTGCATGTTGGTGTGATGAGTATAAAGAGAGAGAAGAAGTGGGATATCTACAGCAAATTTGAAGAAAGAATGCCATCAGTCAAATTCATCTTTAACTCTGTTTATTGTGTGTTTTATCTCTTTTTTTGGTAAATAAATTACACTTAAAATAGTGTAAAAGTGTGTAGGGAGGTGAAGAGAGTCTAAAAGCATAACTGTAGAAAAGCGTACAAAGAAAAAAATTACACCAAATAAACTGATAAACAAAATATCCACAAGGCCTCACATCTACACTGGATTATTTACACGATATTTTCATATGTGTATTATTAAACAATATCAATATGTCATTTTTGAATATCACGGATATGGCCAATACCAGTATATTGCAACACCCCTACTGTAAAGGTTAGGATCCACATTTTCCTGTTCAGTGCAGCAATAAAATCTGGCATCCTTATTTTTAAGCTCTCTTCCCCAACATCTAGGCTATCATACAAGGCGGCCATGTAATGTACCTGATAATTCCTGAGCTCAGCGATTTTCTCGTGCTGCACGGCCGAGTCATTCCAGATGAGGTTGGCGGTCTCATCCTCATCCCGGGTCTTGATGAAGTCCATCTCGTTGATGGCTATGCGAACTGGGAAAAAAGAAAACTGACATTAGATTGTATTCTATTAACAGAATTAGCTATGCAGCAATTTAAATAAATTAAATGACAAAACAAAATGTGTCTTGGACACACATATCAAATATTTCTCCTTTGCAGATCGATGTTTCACTCAAATGTTTTGCTAGGCTTAAATTCTATTTTTGCATACATTAAGAGAGAAATGAATCCTGGAGATTATAGATCAAAAAGCTCACAGCAATATTTACCATTCATGGAATGGTTGCAGAGCAGCCAATCGTAATGCCTCTCTTCAAAAAGATAAATTAATTGTCTGTAATGCATTCAAATCCCACTGGAAACCCCATAGTATGAGAGATAGGTAGCAAGCCCATTTGGACATTAATCCAAGAACTATTCATTATTCAGTGAGTAATGAAAAATTCATATGCCCCAACTAAACGAGGTATTAATTAATTTCTTGAAAGCCTTCACTAAACTGGAGATGGCTTGTCTAATGTTGCATGATGGCACTTCAATGGGAAAAAAGGTGTTTCCGATGTAACTTCATCTGTCTCTTAACATTGGCAGAGGCTAACAGTGTGTGGCTAACTGCAACATGGAGGGTTTACATCACAGCAGGCCTATGCTTACAGTTACTGGTAGGGTCTTGTAGTACAAAGCTATAATCAATCATTCCTTACACATCTCACCAAACAGACACCCTTAGGGCCAGAGTTTACATTCCCTTCTCAGTGGGTGTAAAGCAAATTTCAAACACCAAATTCCTTGAACTTTAACCTCTATCTGTAATACTATCAATTCCGAAACAAAAAAAAAAAAGACAGCAACAAAAAACGTAACAGCAAAAACGAGCCATCCATCTGGCCCTTAGGGTTAATTTTCCTTCAAAACAGCCCTGCACTACCCTCAGAATGGCCACTGTGAGGGTCTCATCACAGCAAGCAAACTGACTCACAGCTAGACTCCCATCTACCTATAGAATCCCGGCAGCTCCCAACTTCTACTTGCTGCTGCTGACTCCTTACTTTCATAGGTTGTAGTTCACCCCTGAGACCTGTGCTGCTACACAATATACCGAACATGTAAGGAGTGCTTACTATGCTCTTTTGGCCCTTCTCAAAAAACCTCACTGCTAAGTTAAATTACCTCAATAAAGATTTATCTATGCATGTAAGGCCAAGCTGTCTCTGTGTGAACGGTGTGGCTGCACTGCAACTCTATTATGTTTAATTTAAGACATTAAATAACAACGGCCTCCTTCAAACTATCTACCACAGCAAATTAGATTTTATTGTTAAGACGACATTGTGATTGGATTTGCTGTGGTTTGAGGGACCTACTGAGCCATACTAAGATCTGTCTCCAAAATTAATATGGAATTTACTGTCACAGTGAACTAATCTTCCCCGCAGCAACACCTGAAATGTTGGTCTTTCTCACATTTAAAATTTTCATGAAGAAAATCAAAATATAAATTCAGAAGTTTGAAATCTGAGGCTTTGTTGTAATGTATGCACAATGTAGCAACATCTGACATAAAATTAGCTTTCGAACCAAGACCAATGACCATTTACTGTCAAATACTACAACCGAAACTACAACCACTTACACTAAGAAAACATTTCAGGCATGTTTTCCTACAAACATCAATGTACACCAATGACAGGATTTCCTCAGCCATGTGAAAGACAGCCTTATTTCATCCTACACTACCTTCTCCATAAAGACGAACTCTTTCATTAAAAGATATCTTTGCAGACCAGACATTTCTGTAGTGTATATACTCGTTTTATCTCCTATTGAAGCCTTCTTTAAAAATCTTCACTAAACCATTTTGGGTGTTGTTGTCATAACTGTAACTTTAAAAGAGTTTAATATTATTAGTAATATGTTACCGTACCAATCTCGTACTTGGTGCCAGAGACATTGGCGGTGATAGTGCCTTTCTTCTTTTTGGTGCGCACTTTCCTCTTCCCACTGCTCTGGTAGGAGCCTACAGATGGCCCGTTCACGGGGGACGCTCTTTGATCCTCTGGAGGAGGAGAAAGCATACAACAAAACTAGATACAGTCACAGTTTGTGCTCCAGACTAGGAGGGGAGCAGGAGTATTTTAATATATTATCCTCATTTCTTCAGGGGATTTAGTGGGGTTTGTTTATGGAGCTCGGGTGTAAATGAATTAGGCATCTACTTTGTTATAGCTGCATGCATCATGATCCTTTTATCAAAATATGTGTGCGTGGCTCTATGCAGGAGAAAACAGCACTAATGAGTAGGCAGGCAGGCACATACTCTATATGAGAAGCTGGTCAGGTGTATGTGCTTATGAGTGAGTGCCACAGTGTATGTACAACATTTAACAGAACTATCCTGTCAGTTCGGAGAGAGTTGTGCCTCTCTTACTCACCTCCATCATTGGGAGGGGAGGGCATCTCAGGGGCTGGAGGAGTGAAGGGGCAAGCCAAGCTTTCTGCCAGGCTTGGCGGGCAAGTGGACCTTGCAGGGTACTAACAGCACCCTCCAAGGGCTTTCTCACACTCGCAGTAGTTAGTCTTCCCTGCCTTGGGCTATATGGACGATGTGGTTCAGGATGGCCCAGTGGATCATCTGAGCATCTCCCTGGTGCCTTTCAGCAGCATGAAGAGCAGCAGCCGAGTGGACAGGGGAGTTAGAAAGGGGGAGCAGTGGTAGTGAAGAGTGGGAGGGCCTCTCAAGGGTCTACACAGCCCCAGCTTATTTACAGCCCCAAGAGGAGACAGGGGGGGAAGAGGTGGACAGAGGGATGGATAGGAATGCCTACAGAGGAGAAGAAAAAATATATTTTACAGCTGCAGAGGGTGACTACAGTGGATTTGTGTGTATTTTCTCACTGGACTGGAGTACAGTGGACATGCTTTTGATGTAAAGCAGCAGCAATAGTGGCACACAGGTCTATCACAGAGTCTATCAGTCAATCTGACACTGAGCGTAACAGTTCGGTGAGAACTCTGTACAGCTCTGACACGGCAGTACTACTAATGAAATAATCTAGCTGTGTGATGTCCACAGGAGTAATTGGTATTCCATGGAACCATTGTGAAATATTCATGTGGTTGTCAAGTAAAGGGTTTGCAGCATTTCGTGTCTCATGATTGTGTCAGCTGGGTTTCCTTGGCTGATAAGTCACTTCATTCAAACAGATGGCGTCTTTACAGTGGTTTGTTAAAACGATGCTTCCGGCTATGAACAGTGTGCGAAATTAACACCAGTTATCAGCCAAATCTTGTTATTGTTTGACTGTGGCCTGAGAGTGTGTATTCACACCACTTTTGGATGAAATACGCCATTGTTGAGATGTCCTATCACAATTAATTTTTTGCAAGCTGGGGCAGCATAGTGACTCAGTGGTTAGTGCTGTTGCCTTACAGGACTGTGCTTGGGTCTCTACATTCTTTGTGAGGGGTTTGCATGTTTTCCTTTCATCACTGTGGGTTCTCATGTCCAGGTACTCTAGATTCTTACCCTTTTCATAGACAAAGTAGGATTCAGGGGAACTGCCCACAGGTTTCAATTTGTGTGACTCTGTCCAGTCATTTTTTTCCCCAACTTACAGCATGCTTGGACCAATTCCAGTGGTTCATGATCTTTGCGAGTCAAATAGTGCATGTAGCTGCTTAATTTTTTTTAAATATATATATACTTTATTGTGCCAATACATATCATTGATACATTTCCATTTGTTTAACCATTGTGACACAATTTTTTTAAAACATTTTTACTCTTTGTTCTTTCACCCATGCCCAAAATAGTCATTACCTGAATAGTGCATAATGCAAAAGTAAATAAGAGAAAGAAAAAAAAGGAAAAAAAGGGGGAAAGAATTAAGTACAAAATAAACCATGAAGATATTGTTGATCATAATGTGCATGTCCACACATATTCACATACAGTGCCTATCTGTACATTAATATACCTCCATGTTGTACACATATTTTAAATAAATAGTAATAATAAGAAAAGTAAATAAATAAATAATCTAGTAAATAATTTAGGCTTCAATATTTCATTACAGAGATAGGGGTGCTACTACTGCAGTTTACTGTTACAATTCCCCAAAGCATCTTCTCAGACATAATCCATCTAATATTTCATTATTTCTTTAATATCTTCTCCGTCAATTGCCTTTACTTAATTTAAAGAAAAGCCATCTTTTTTCAAACAACTTTTCGTTTTTATTGATTTTGTAGGTTACCTTTTCCATACTATATATGTCCTCTACTGTTTCCAGCCACTTGTTTATCTTGGGAGTTTCCAATTTTTTCCAGCCTCTCGTTATTTGTTTAAGTGCTGTAATTCTCAAAATCCAGAAGAGATATAGTTCCTCCTTTAATAGGCTTTTGGGACTTGTTCCAAGGAGTATATTGTCTTTTTCTAGATACAGCACTTTCCCAAACATCTGATCTATTATATGTATCATATTTGACCAGTAGGTTTGTATTTTTTTACATGTAAAAAATATATGTGTATGGTCAACATTATTTTCCCCACATTCCCTCCAGCAACTAGAGTTGTTTTGCATATACTTGGATATGGTTGATGGTGTTCTAAAATATCTTATATTAATCTTCCAAGTATATTCTTGCCAAAAGGGTGATCTTATGTAGTGGTAAAATGTCTTTAAAGCTTTAATTCCACTCATCGTCAGGTATAGTTATTTCCAGTTCTTTCTCCCATTTGTCTTTAATATAGTATAGATTTTCTATTTTGCTTTCCCGGAGTATTTGGTAGATTTGTTTAGTTGTATTTTTGAGATTATTACTTTGATGAGTTTTTACCATGTATCTCAGAAGGGGGTGTAGGTCTCCAAGAGTACTAATTTGAAGTTTTTCTCTCAAATGGCTTCTCACTTGGGAGACCATATTTATTTGCAATATTTTCAAAGGAATCCACTCCTCCTTCCTTATACATCTGGTAAAATCTTGTGAGGCCCTTACCTTCCCATGACTTGAAAGCGTGATCAATACTGTTTGGGGTAAAATCTGGGTCCCATGCTATTTCTCTTAAGCAGGTATTATCTTGAACCTTGACCTTAGTTATATTACATATTCTTGTCCAGATTTTAAATGTATTATATATGGAGTAGTTATGTGTTTTTATCTGTGCTATTTTAAAACCAGAGAAAATCAATGTGCTCAATGCTTCCACTATATTGGACTCAATGAGCTTCCATTTGGGCCTCATTTTATTATTCATCCATACTAGGATTGGTTTTACCTGTGCTTCATAGTAATAATTAATTAGATTCGGTAATGCAAGTCCCCCTCTTTTTTGTTGTTGTAGGACTTTGAGTTTGACTCTTGGCTTCTTTTCGTCCCATATAAATTTTCTCAACAGCTCCTCTCAAACCTTAAAACATGTAGGTGTTATATATAATGGCAGATTCTGAAATAGAAATAGGAAACGTGGCAGAATGTTCATTTTAGTTATATTAATTTTTTCCAGTAAGGTAAGCGGCAGAATTTTTCACCTACTTAAATCTTGTTTTACAGAATTTTCCAAAACTCCATAATTGCAATGATATAAGTTGTCCAAATTATTGGGTATAGTTACTCCCAAATATCTCACTTTGGTCCTGTCCCATTTCAAATTAAACTGTTTTTTAAAGTCTTTCTCTAAGTTGCTACCAACTTCCATGGCCTCAGTTTTGTTCAAATTTAGTTTATAGCCTGACAGAACACCATATCTTGTGATTTCATCCAATAACACAGGTACTGAATTATGTATGTCTGTGAGATATGCTATGATATCATCTGCGTATAGTGCAAGTTTATGTTCATCCCCCTTAATTATGAGACCCTTAATCTTCCTATTTTCTCTAATGCTTTCTGCTAAGGGTTCTATACATAAAGCAAATATTTGTGGCGATAATGGGTCCCCTTGTCTTGTTCCCCTTTTTAAAGTAAAAGATTCAGAAAGGGTCCCATTCACTCTTACTCTAGCATTTGGTACTTTATACATTCCCTTAATCAATCTAATAAAAGTTTGATGAAATCCAAATTTCTCACATATTTCGAAAAGAAAGGGCCATAAGATCCGGTCAAAGGCTTTTTCAGCGTCTAGCGTCAGTGTCAGCATTTGTTGCTTTGTTTTTACAGTATAGTCTACGATGTTAAGTGTACGCCACACATTGTCGCTTAAAAGACGATCTTTGACAAAACCTGTTTGATCTAAGTTGATTATATTAGGAAGTATATGTGAAAGTCTGTTTGCTATAATTGATGTAAATAGCTTTTGATCCACGTTCAAAAGGGATATTGGTCTATACGATGAACATTCTGTCGGATCTTTCCCTTCTTTAGGAATAACAGTAATAATTGCCGAATTCCATATGTCAGGCCAATTCCCTGTTTGTAGGATCTCATTGAAGACTCTACATAGGATGGGTGAGATTAGGTATCTAAACTCTTTATGAAATTCATAAGTGAATCCATCACTTCCAGGACTCCTTCTGTTTTTACTTTTCTGGGTAACCTTTAAAATTTCAGCCTGTTGGTTGTATTAAGTCGTTATTTTGTCTATCCGTCACTGTGGGAAGGTTTAAAAATTTCAGGTACTCTTTCATTTTTTCTGTGTCTACATCTGCTATTTCTGGAGTGTACAGATTTTGATAGTAATCTCTAAAACATAATGCTATTTTCGATTTTCCCCTCTTATATGTGGAGTTTTTAATCTATAATGGTGGCTATTGTAGTTTTTTCTCTCTGTTTCTTTAATTTAATTGCTAATATTTTCAATGCTTTTGGACTATTATCATAATAGGTTTGTCTACAGAACATGAGATTCTTTTCAATTTCTTGTATTTCTATTGTTTCCCATGCCTTTTTAGCTGCATTCAATTGTGTCTGTATGTCTTTATTCATCATCATTCCATGTTCTACTTGTAATTTCTTTATTTTGTTTTCCAAAACTATCTTTTCTCTTCCTCTTTGCCTCTTTTTCCAGGATGAATATGCAGCTGCTTAATTTTGAGTCGACAATGATCCACACGAATGGACTGATGAGTTAGAAGAACCCGTCCCTTCCCTCAAGGGGTAGCAAGATAAATCTGAAGGGTTGAGTAAGATGATTAACAGGAGAGAAACAACTAATTTCTGCTGCACAAAATTAAGTATATTTATGTGTGTATCATAATGTGTTTAAAAGCTTTTTCTTTACAATTATAATTGTGTTTTCAATATTTTCCATATGATGGCTGCTCAGCCTCTTCCTATTTAAGAAAAAGAAACACAAATTTTAACCAAGATGTTATTTTACGCAGAAGAAAAATAACAGCAAAATTGTGGACTCAAAAAGATGCAAACATGCCAAGTCCATGAAGTAACAGATAAAACTACATAAATTATAAATCATAGTATACACCTTCTACATCTACAGTAGGCTGGCCTATGGTGCCTCTTTTTCATTTCAAAAAGAGATCAACAGTAGCCTCTAGTGGTGGGAACATACTGAAAAGCCCAATCAAGATCTAAAAAGGTTTACTCCACACACACACACACACACACACACACACACACACACACACACACACACACACACACACACACACACACGTACACCTACAGTTAAATATGCAAACATGCTGACTTGAAAAGCTGCCCTATCGAATCGATCACCATCCTCCAGACACATTGGAATGGGGAAACAATCCAATCGCATTACTTGATCACTCAGTAGTTTTCACTGTCAGCCTCTTGGTCTGCCTCTGGTAAGCGCAAGACATTGATCCTGGGGTGGACAGAGACTGGAATGAGATCAGTGCAAGAGAGGGAGAGCAACAACAAAGAGTCAGAGTGATGAAGTGAGGTAAGGCATGCCGATGACAATCTGCTCCTAACTCCCAGTGTGTACTGGTTCTCTGTACAGGATCAAGGGAACACTATCTCTATAGAAGCACTGGCCCAGAGGGTCTGACAGGCACACATGATGCAACTAAACACCTACAAACACACACATGACAGAAACACAAATGCATACTCTAAACCTAGTAATTTCTGAAAAAAAATAAATAAATACAGATGCCAGAGAAGGGCTCTGATGTTATTCCTAATTATTCTGCACACTATTGCAGAACTATTATTCTTCATAATTTAAAGAAAATGTATTTTATTGCTCTTTATTTTATGAACATTGAATATAAATTAAACATATTTTTAATTTAATTAAATTTTAAATTTTTTAACCAATGACAACTGAAAGTGAAGCACATTTGCAAGCACTTGAGGCACTTATCGCACTGATGGATGACCCAGCAAAACGAGGCTCTGTTGTGTTTTGCTAGTTTTTCTTAGTGGTAGTGATCGTTATCGACTATAAGATGGACTAGTTTTACTTGCATTCACGTGATAGAAGTGAGATTTCAAACTAAGTGGAGATCAGATTATGTTATCACTGACTGACAGAGGGACGCGAGCAGGACATCCTGTTGTGAAACAGGTTTGAATTGAGCTCAGGGCACGACTGTCACGTCCTACGCTTCCTATTGCTTCAGTATTTTTAAGGTTTCCTGTCTAATAAGATAGAAAAGATCAGATCTTTTAATAGAGGCTGTACATTGTATGCTTAACATCAACAGAAAAAAATTATGTTTATGGCATTTACTACGCTGTCATATATAGTATACTGCATTATGCTGAAGCATTTGCGAGCTGCTGTCCTGAGATGTTTCATTGTGTTTCCCTCTTTGCAGTTTTTATAAATCTTCTGGTTACTTTTCGTAAATATGTTGGGAAATATAACATAAGAATATCCACAAAATGAGGTTCAGACTTTGTAAGGATTACTTGGCCATATATCCTACTGCTGGTATCATCACAATTAATCTTTCAGAGAAATATTACAGACAAAATCTTAACTAAATCCCTTTGCCTACGTATCTACCATTAATCCTCTGATGCAATGACATCTTGTCTCCAACAGAGTGAGCCAGAAGGCCACCACAGTCAAATGGAGCTGAAAGGGCTGAACTCCTATGGATGCTGAGCTCATACACGTTCTCTTTGCCACACACAATACAAAAAGGCTTCATTGTAGAGAGCCTGATCTTTGTGCTGCTCAGCTGCATCACTCTCTGTTTTACAAACTCTAAATGCATGACAAATGCATGTCTGTGCTTGAGGGGATTTTTATGCAAAATTTCTCCCTAATTTTCCAGCAGACGTTGTTAATGTCTATATCACATTACTGTATGTCACAGGAACACATATTTTGTTTGCATTTAGTTTATGTCACAAACATTTACAAAAAAAATCAGGAAGTAAAATACTTCTAGTTCAAATCTACCAAGATATCATCTTCACACAGATATTATCTCACTATCATAAGACAATGGCAATTTAAAAATATGGTACTCCTTTTTATATTAAAAGCAAATCCAAAAAGACAGCACAAGTAACTTTACAAGAAGTGTGCCAAAGGAAAAGATGAACGAAAGCAGTAGACTCTTTATTCATGACAAGTAGTGTCACACCTACTACGCAACAACCAGCAGTACATCCCTGAGGGGTCTGTTTTATGTTCTCCCTCCCTTACATGAAACTACATCTTGAAAGCAGTCATCAAATACAGCATCAAAAGAGAGGCTTGGGGAATCACCACTTAGTCTCATACTGGCAAACACAAGTTATTTTCTGTACATGCAGTATGAGCCAGTCTTGCCATTGCAGCAATGCCGCGACCATGGTGTATGTATAACTATTCAAAAGGGCAGAGACACTGGCTAAGAATGGAGACATGATGTAATACTACACACCCTTGACCGGAAAGAAAATGTAAACAAAGGAATTGACATTTTGTTTCATAAAAATAATTACCC
>JBBPCS010000375.1:10220784-10236450 GCA_037974645.1 Hollardia meadi
TCTTAGTGTGGCATTCGTTTTGATGCTATAACACCAAGGTAAGGTCCCCCCCCCCCCCCCCCCCTCAATTCAAACTGCACCTGTTGAGCAGCAGTTTTGCAATCTTAAGTGCTCCATCAATCACTTGAAAGCAGCAGACACGGGGCACTCAGCTGTGTTTAGGTTGTATTTGTCAGTAATGACTGAGGTAATCCACTAAACTGTACCATGCCTCGTAGTCTGTCGCACTGATCTTGACCTGCTTTTCTGATTGGCACTAGTCCATCCAGTTCTTGCTTCCTTGTGACTTAAGCCACCTGTATTTTCTGCAGGGAGGGGGCTGAGGGTTGTGCACAATAACACTGTGACACAGACAGCAAGCTACAGAAGCGCATCGTTCGCAAACTTTTGTTTTACGTTTACATTTTAGGTATTTAAATATCCAGAGTGGCCCAAGTTGGCGTAATTTCAAAACAAACCCACATTTAGAGTAAACTACATGCAGCATGAGGGTCATTGCGCTAGGGTGATGTTAAGCACAGGAAAGCTTGATGAAGAACTGCACTGTTAAACTTAACCACCAGGGAGCACGATAACCTGGACATATCCTCTCTCTTCATCAGTCAGTGGGGGTTACAGACCAGTTTCCTTATCAGCACTCCAAATGCACCACAGCTGTGCAATGTTTTTGACAATGCTATGAGGTTTTTGAAGTGTGGGTGCTTTTCTTACTTGTATACCTTTGTCAAAACTTCATCACCATTTGCATGGGAGACCAATAAGTGTTTCCCAATGACACCACATAGAAAAAAGAGTAGAAATGTAGCTAAAACTGAACAGTTGCACTTGAACAGGAAGCTTCACTTTATGTGGTTAGCCAAGCATTGCAGTGCACTTGGCTGTGTACAGGAAGCCAGTATCAGTCATTGGTCTTCAGTCTGAAAACGGTTCCTTAGCCTGCGAGCCTGTACAGTCACGTATCAAGGACTTAATCACAAAAATGGCCCAGGGTTCCTTTGCCAGCCGTATTTTCCACAAATATTGTAAGAACAGCCAAGAGCACAGAGGACAAGACAGTGAGCCGCCTCGTATTTCGGAGTTCACCATCATGTGGGATAAGTTGAGTAAGTGCAGTGTTTTGCCTTTGCACTTAAAATATGTCGGCCACCCTCTGCAGCTGTGAGCGGGATAAGTCTCAGCTTGCATTTGCAGTTCTTTGTTCGCAAGAAAACTGAAGATTTTACAGGTCTTTTAATGGGTTTGTTGAGCCTTAAAGTTTGATTGTGTATTCTCTTCACATACAGTATTTTGTTATTCAGTCGACAATGATTAATTTGTCAGGTCTTAAAACCTCAAGCAGCAGCCCGGTTTCACAACCTTTATGTTTAGTATTTCTCCTTACCTTCCTCGTTAGGTTCACTGTCGCTGTTTTCACACACGGTCTCGATCCACCAAAGACATCAATAAATGCAGCTTAGACATAACACTTGAACAGGAACAGAGAACAGAACAGGCCATTTGTGGTGCTTCACTCGCTTACGTCATCTTAATAGTTTGTCTCTCTTTTTTTGTACTGTTTTTTAAGTATGAAATGTGTTAATGTGTGTGCCTTTTACAATGTCTTTTCAGTCACTGTAGTTTTATATTATTTGTGATGGCTGTTTAACATAATTTTTTTCAGTGTAGGATAGTGAAAGCCTCCTCCAAAAAGAAAGAAAGAGAAAATCAGCTCTAAATGTGTGCCTACTGTGCAAAATAAAAACATTATTATTATTATGATCAGAAATATCCACTTTATTGCTTAATTGTAAAGAACTAACCAAAAAAATCTATTTTAATAAAGATGCTGTACACCTGTATATTAATATCCTTGACAATCTGCTACAGCTAGTTTTTAGACTCCTCCGAGAAAAACAGTCTTGTTGTTTTAGTGTTTTAGGGATTCCTTATGGCGTCGTCTTCAGTGTCATTTTGTTGTGTGTTGCATTTTAATCCACTTGAATCTCAAATGTTCTTGTTTTGAGAACTTCATAAATGTTTCTTCCTCTCTTTCTCTTCTCCATCATTTCCATCCATGTGGGTGAATGTTCCTGCAAATCCTTGGTGAACTGTAGAGACTTTTGGTATGCTCATATATTCCATGAGCCATCCTAAGTCACAGAGAGAAAGTTTATTTTGCTGTTGAGGGCCTACCAGACTTGTATTATCCTATATATAAATATCACTAGGCTCGAGGGTAGTTAGAATTGTCTGTTAACATACAGCTTCTACATATATAGCAGTCCCTCAAGGCCGGGTATGCACTTAAATCAGCAACCGCATACCAAGCAAATCACCAACTAGACATTAGATACTTGCCATGACTCTGTGACTTTGGACATCTCATGTCTGCTGTGACTTCACAATGCACTGTCTTTCTAATGCCTGCACTGTAGCCTCAGTTATGTCTGCATTTTGTGTGTTTTTGTTTTTCCTCTGTCTATTATCACTGCCTCCTCCCTTTACTCCCAATTACTCCAAAAAGCGATGCAGAATAGCTTTAAATTGGTCCACAAGAGCTCTTTGCATCACTTTATTTAGAATTCTCTACTTAGACCTGTGGTTTTGAGTTTTTTTAGGAGATTGCTGTTCTGTCTAGTATAGTCCTGCATCCCCAGTACTTGACATTTGCCTGACCTTTCTGCTTTTCCCTGAACGTGTAAACTGCCTTTGTTTATTTTCCTGAACACATTAAACTGCCCCAGTTTATTATTTTCATCAACATGTTTCCCTACCTTGTGTGAGTGCCAAAAGCACCTTGTAAAATTGCACTTTTTGTCTCTTTTCATAGTGAAAGAGTTCTTAGCTAAAGCCAAAGAAGATTTTCTAAGAAAATGGGAGTGTCCACAACAGGTAAGTTTTTTTTTTTTTTTTCCCTTTACACTCTGGACTCTATGAATGTATGTATGAATGCTGTTTTTGTGAGGCAAAACATTTTGTATGATGGTGCTCAGCCACTTCCTGACTCAGATCTTGTTGATTGTTGATAGCTGATTGCATAATTGTACTGTGTCAGTAAGAGGTATTTAATGTAAAAACATCTCTACAGCAAATTTTAATCAGAAATGAAGCATTTCAATCATCAGCTTGCTGTCTCACTTCCAGAGCACAACGGGCCTGGATGATTTCGATAGGTTCAAGACTCTGGGCACTGGCTCATTCGGGCGAGTTATGCTCGTCAAACATAAAGAAACGAACCAGTTCTACGCCATGAAGATCTTAGACAAACAAAAAGTAAGTGTATGGATTTTAAAGAAAACAGAATAAAACAAGAAAACAGAACACAAGAACTAGTGTTGCAAATCTTGGTTGTCTGCGAAAAGCAAACTGCCACACGCTTGACAAACGCTGCAAGTACATCAATGTAGTGCATCTCACAGAAGGAAATGGAACATTTCCTCTAGTGCAATTCCATGGTGTTATCACCAAAACCTCAGAGACGCTTAACGTGAGAGTTTCGATCTTTAAATACTGATGTGAGAGTCGTAGGAGGAGGTTAGCGGGTCCTCAGTCAGTTGCTCATGTAGCAGTACTCCGTTGCCTTGAATTTCACAGCGTTGGTGTCAGAAGTGTTTGACGTTTCTGTTTCAAGACTTTCCTTTTCACAGTTTACTGCTGCTCTTAACTTTTTTTGATTCATAAAAGCTTTTTAAACTTTTATTAGATCATCACAGAGGTCTTAAAGGATCATTCTATGTTTTTGCATTTTTGTCTTCCACATTCTCCTAATAATGTACATTTCGCATTCCTGCTGACCATTTCCAAAAGCATGCCATGCATTTGCAGGTTTGTGAATGTCTGGCATCTCAGCCTTTAGATTCAGCCTGTGCACACCAGCCTTTTAAAACCAAGAACTAACGAATTAGGACCTTCCTCTCCATGATGACTGTGTTTGATTATCAACAGCTCAAGTCATGTACAGTATGTCCGAGTTTCCCACCAAGCCATGAAGGCACCAGACTGGCAGACTTGACAGAAATGAATTGCGCTTTCAACCATGCTACTGTAACTCTTGACAATAATGAAACAGAATATGTCACAGAGTCTGTGCAAGTTGATTTTTTTACACCTTACTGAAAAAATAGTGTTATGCTTTGAAAAAAAAAAGATCAGTCATAATTGGGCTAAAACATGTAAAAATCTCTGTTTGCATTAACGTTTCAATTAAACATACAGAGCTCTCAAAATCATGAAAAACTGTGGCTTTGCTTTGCACTGCATTTATGTTGTATTTTGGAAATGATGTACCACTAAAATAAAAAAGCGCATACTGTGCTTAAAATGCCAATAATACTTATATTGTGCCTTGTTTTATCAGGTGGTGAAGTTGAAGCAGATAGAACACACATTAAATGAAAAGAGAATACTACAGGCCGTCTCCTTCCCCTTCCTCGTCAGATTGGAGTACGCTTTCAAGGTACATGCAGGCACCCACCTCTTACCACCAACTACCTGGTTACCACATTACCAGCGTTTTCATGGTTTACCAATTAATTCTAACGCTAACCGAGCAGACCTTTTGCGTTCACCTGTCACAGCTCTACAGGTGATACTTTTAAATATAACCAGCAAACGACATCATCACAGGAGACCTGCGATCTGCCATCTTTAATCTGTTTGGGGTGTTTTATTTCTCAACCTGAAGAGCACCTATCATTTAACATGTGATCATGCCCCTGCTTAAAAGTTTCTTGCTTTGATTAACAGGACAACTCAAACCTCTACATGGTGATGGAGTACGTGCCCGGTGGAGAGATGTTCTCACACCTCAGACGTATTGGAAGGTTCAGGTAGAGTGCACATAGAATTTTACATTTTATTCATAAAATGTTCATATACAGTATTACACCTACGGTCTGACCGTCCACCCACCCTCCCCTCTTTCAGTGAACACCATGCAAGATTTTATGCAGCTCAGATAATACTCACCTTTGAGTACCTTCACTCCTTGGACCTCATCTACAGAGACCTGAAACCTGAAAACCTGCTCATAGATCAACATGGGTATATTCAGGTACACAATCTATATAAAGTTTTAAAAATTTTAAGTTAAAAAAAAAAAAGTAAACTGAATGGAAAAGTATCACTCATCAACAACTGCATGTAAACTATTAGTTTTCCTGTCGGTAACAGTTAAGAGTGTATGGACCTACTGTTTATGAATATAAAGATAGTTAACGCAAACAATGGCAAATTAACACGTTTATTTGGCTTGGCGCAAGTTAGATATGAGTGAAACCTGATAAACAGACCTGACTCTGTTAATGGTTCTGAAGTGTTGTACATGTTAACTTTGCCCCTTGCATACTTACTTTGACTATCACGCTACTATTGTTCTGTCTTTAGGTCACGGACTTCGGCTTTGCCAAAAGAGTAAAAGGCCGGACTTGGACATTGTGTGGAACTCCTGAGTACCTGGCTCCAGAGATTATCCTCAGCAAGGTGAACCCTTTACACCCAATACAGACCACTTGCATGTCAGTACAGCGCAGTTAAAAAGTATTAAATCAATCAAACGGCTAAAAAGGCTATGATTCTTTCACTTTTCTCCAGATATGATGTGATGGCCCTTTAAAGATGAAGATAAGCACTTACAACATCACCTTTAAGGGTCTTCACCTTCATATCTGGAGAAAAGTGTGATGAATTGTTGCTCGTTTTATGCGTAGCATGCATGCAGCACAATGATTCAAACACATATAGACATGACAAACAGTAAGTTTTTGTTGTCAAACAGTGGATTGTCCCTGAGCGTGTTTCACTTGATGAAGATATTGACTCAGAAGGAAACAGTAATTTGAGCTGGCTGCAGTTTAGGTCTGACATCATCACCAGAGAAGATGCTTGTCTACTGATTGTTTACATCAGCCAGTCATTGAATGCAAAGGATTTGCAACCAAATGTTAATCATGAATTATGTAAAGTTGTTAAATTTCTTTTTGTGTCCTAATATTGGGGGACTGTAATTTATAAAAAGGGATGTAATGACTACACCAGTCATATTTAAATGTTGCGAAGCCAACACAAGTAACGCCTTATATTTCTGACTGCTCTGTATGTCTCGAGGCTTACTGACTCATCACCAGATGTTTACTTTACTACTTTACCAAGGTGGTTTGGCGTGGATATGGGTAACCCAAAATACCTTTGAAAATAATGGACTTTTTCTGTCTCTTTGTGTGACTCTTCCAGGGCTACAACAAAGCTGTGGACTGGTGGGCACTTGGAGTTCTTATCTATGAAATGGCTGCTGGTTACCCTCCTTTTTTTGCTGATCAGCCTATCCAGATCTACGAAAAGATTGTGTCCGGCAAGGTGCGCAGAGTTAATCACGGGCAAATTATTTGATTTGATCATTTCTTTATTTTAAAGATTTTTAATGCTCTGTCATTTCTCTGCTTGCCTTTCAAGCACAAGCATCAACTTGGCATTGTTTCTCTTGCGTTTCTTGTCTCTTGTCTCTCAAGCATGTGAAATGGATTGGGTGAAAAAACGTGTCTTTGTGTTGATGGTGCTTGATAATCACTTCTTCCTTCATTCCGTCACCCCTGTAGGTACGATTCCCCTCTCACTTTAGCTCCGACTTGAAGGATCTGCTGAGAAACCTGCTCCAGGTCGACCTGACAAAGAGATTCGGCAACCTGAAGAATGGTGTGAACGACATAAAAAATCACAAGTGGTTCTCTACAACAGACTGGATTGCCATATACGAGAGAAAGGTAGGTATTTACAACGTTATAATGTGTATCCGAATCAAAAAGTACGTTATGACTGATTTGTTACTCTCCACCATTTGGTTCAATCTGCATCCCATTTATCAGAGCATCCTGAGATCTGTCGTATTGGATTGGATTGATGCAAAAATAAGCACAACTTGAACAGAACATAATTTACATATATAAACGTCAGCCCTTGCCTGACATATTTAAATTAATAATCAGGAAAAAAAATCCCAGTTTCCTTCTCTATTCTTAGGTCGAAGCCCCTTTCTTGCCAAAGTGCAGAGGACCGGGAGACACAAGTAACTTTGACGACTACGAAGAGGAGGACATCCACGTCTCACAAACAGAAAAGTGCGCAAAAGAGTTTGCTGAGTTCTAGTGAGTGTGCAAGAGTCCCGCCAGGGCTCGCGTGTTTTGGGAAATTTGCACACTCCTGAGGGTTAAGGTGGAGCAGAGGCTTCATATGTTCAAAACAAATGCCTCGTTCCTTCATTCCACACAGCTGAATGAGGTCCTACTTGCCATGATTCTGCGTGCAGTTAGCACTAACCTATACACAGGCACATTATGCAGACACCCCTTGTGCTGCAACACAAAAAAATACTAGACCACGTTCTCATCTTTTGTCCTTTTGGGGTTTTTTTATGTTTGTAACCTTTAAGTAGCCTCCCTCCTCCTTATTTAAATTCAAATGATTTGAAAAGCGAAATGAAAAATAATATACCCAAAGAGTGATTGATTGTTTTAGCTGGTATTGCACATGTGTGATTTAAGCTTTGGGAAAATAGAAGGGATTTTTTTTATTTTTTTTTATTTCTAACATTGAGTTTTGCCGTTTATCTGTTACTCACCCGAGTGTGTTTTAAGGTATAGTTTATTATTCATTAATCATGACCACTTTAACATGAAATATAATTCATCATTACGGTGTCCGTAAGACCTAGGACCGTGTATTTGTGCATATAGAAACATACATTTATGACTTTCAAACACTTTGTGTTGTTAAAGCATGACCAAAATTCAAAGAAAGGAAGTGATGTTTCGTAAAGGAAAACAACACTGAGGAAGTTTCTGAGTTTAACACTCGGACATCCAATTCTTGAGGAGATTGATCAACAGTGACAGTGAGTCACAGTGTGACGCAGAAACTTGTCAGTGCTGTATTAACTGATCAATTGAAGCAGTTTTATTCATGTCTGGTCGAAGACTTTTACCTCAAATTAGTTGCGGTATTAAATGAATGAAATGACGATATTATTTTCAAGTACAACTCTGTTTCACAAGAAAGGAAAACTGAATCTGTGTTTGGTTTGTCCAGAAATGTATCATTTGCATTGACTAAATTTTTCAATAATAGAAAGGTCGAAGAGTATGTTGCTGAGGTTTCGAAGCAGTGTTGGTCACGGATATATTTTGTCCAGTTTGGGGTGTTTTATTTTTGTTTTGTTTTTTTAATTTTGTTTTTTTCATACTAATTGTACTTCAGCAGAGCACTCAGAAGCCATTGTGTAACTGCCATATTTGTTTTATTTTCATTTTTACTTTTGCATGTTTGTTACGTTTGTGCAGCAGTGTCACACCAAGCTAATAGATCCATGAAAGTGTTCCCATCTTTCTTTCTTTTTTTGTTGTTGTTTTGTTTTGTTACCTTTTTAAATTGTTTAATAACCTGGGGTATCGATGCATCAGATAGGCAATTTCTATCTGACATATTCCTCTGCATAATCATATAAAGACAAAAGTAAATCATTTACCATGAAATGACGACAAAAAACTGAAATATCATAACCTTAAAGTATTCATTCATCTTGGTCTCTACTTGGTTGAAACATATATTTACCTCAACTATAGCTTCTAGTCTCTGCGCATCATTTTTTTTAGCAGATTTGTACACTGTGATGGAGCAATATTTGCTCATTCTTCCTCACAAAATTGCTCAGGCTGAGTCTGGTCAGTTAGAGAATGCTAAAGGACAAAAATGTCACAGATTTTAAAGGGAATAAGTCAAGAGTCTGACTTTGAAGAACATTGTTTGTTTTTTTTTATTGTTAAGCACTCCTGTTAAGTTATTGTTATAAGTTTTTATACTGGGCACCATTCTTTTCCCATGAATTCTGACACATGGCCTGTCCTTGCTGCTGAAATATAGTCCCTGCCTCTGCAATCTCCTCACCTGCGTGACGGGTTGGCATGTGTATGTAATAGGTGATCATAGTATCTGTGTGTCTAAGATGCAATACCTATAAGGCCAAGGTGTCCTTGTTTAACTTGTTGAACTTCCAGATGTTAGAAAAGCCCTGATTGCTCCTGCGCCTGTTATCCTTTGTTTTGTTGTTTTTAGAGGGGAGGTTTGTCTCTGCCGTCCACATGGAGCTCAGAGTTTGAGGACATTTCTGTAGGTCGGACACTCAGGGTTGTGGGGAAATCAAAGTTCTACATTTCACATCTTATTGGATACCATAAAGCATTTGTCTTTTAATTTAACATTTCTTAAGTCTTCTAAAGTTTTAGATTATTATTTTACATGGTGCTCAAGTGTTGGTAGATGTGAAAAATGAAATCTAATCAAGTTCAACAATCTTAGACAACCAAATGTCAAAAAAGCTTTGGGGACTGAATGCTCTTTTTAAGGTACTCATGTACTGTGTATGGATATTGGCTATGCCTGAATTTAACTTTGTTCGTATATTAAGCACATGCTGTGACATTTTATTTAGCCCTTATTTTATGTCAAAAGGCACAACTGTTTCTTATGCTCATTTTTAGATGTCTAATCAAATTTCGTTTCAAAAGTTTAAACCTGCATAGTTGTCAGTATATATATGAGACACCAACTGTTTTAGTCACAAAAGATATAGATTTTTTTTTCATATGCCCTTATTAAAAAAATCATAGGAATAAACAGATTTACCAGTTAATCAACCCTCCCACACCCTTTTAAAAATGTAGCCTTTATATCTAACTTTTTTTTTTTCTTCTTCTTCTTGTTTTCTTTATGAACTGAAAATGTTATCTAACATGTTCCCAGTCTGAAGGGGTGAACAGAACAGAATGTAATTGCAGAATCAATGGCATTTTTTTTTTTTTTGTGGATATGTACGAACTTTGAAAGCTACATCTGAGAATTCAGCATGTTTCAATCCAAACTGCCTGTGTGTAAATGTTCCCAGAAAGTGTGTAGGAAAATTCACAGCTCTTCTTATGTGTCATTTCTCCCCCCATGTGTGTAACAATGTTTGTCATATTTGATGTAAATGATGGCACTTTTCCCTGAGCCACCTCACGCTCCTGACTGAAGGAAATCAGTTTATGAGTTCTTCGTAGCTAGTCACACATGCCAGTACGGGATCAATAATCTGAAATGTGTCTGTATTTAGTTTGTGGGATGTTTTGCACATCGTTTAGAAGGCTGACACGATTTTTGTTTTTTGTTTTTATGTTTTTCCACCCACACCTACTTGTGTTTGCAAGGGGAATATACTTTGCTGTAGCAGATTTTATGTAACAAAGGATATGTCACTATAATAAATTCTTTTTATTAAAAGAAAGCTGTTATTGTTGGTATTTAATGTGATGAGAGATATTGCTGTATGTGTAGTAGGCCTACTTGCACAGCATGTGGCTGATGGGTTTGAACTACAAACGGCGTTAAAAATAAACTTCATTGCCCATGATTCTCTGCTGTCACGTGGGTGAAGGAAGCAAAACCGATGAAGAAGGGCTAGTTGTCTTTACTTGATTAAATCTTTATTTTATCAAATTAATATCGCCGTTTCTTAATTTGTTTAAATAGCTCAATGACTAGACTGCTATCTGTTATCCAAAGTGCGTGTATACCGTGGAAGAGCTGCTGTTGTCGAGCAGGAATCATCTTAAATAAGGTAACGTTAACTGTTAAATTTTGTATTAGCGAGCCCAGCTAACTGTTACTGTTAGCTTAATACGAAATACGAGGAGGTAGCGATTAAATACCAGCTATCATACACGTGTTTCGTCATTTTATATTGTGCTCTACTGAGCTGCCATTTTTTTTATCGTATTAATGTGTGTGGCAATTAAAGGCAATTTCATGTTGTGTGTAACGTTATTCTGCCATTCGTAATCCAGCTAACGCGAGTTTCAGGTCGTCATTTTGACACACCTCAGTTGTCCTAACAGCTGCATGCGATTGACACAGTTATAGCATTTAGCTATGTTGTGGTTATAAAGTCTCTTTTCATTGTCTTATCATCTGTACTACATTTTACTGTTATTGCAGTGAATACATCAAGTGAACGCCAGGCTGCGAAAGAAAAACAATGATGGTTTTTGAGCTGCCAACCCACTGAGTTCTTCGAGGGGAGACATCTGATGAAAACATACTGCAACGTTACTGATTGTAAGAAACTCATTTAGCCTATTATGGCTGAACTGGTGTGAAGAACTGTCTCAATTAAAACGCAGTCATTCAAACTAGCAGCATAGTTTCTGCATGAAAGTAACCATCGCTCCACTTACCAACTCAAGATGCAGAAATTAAGTATTGTAAAGACGTTTAAATAAATATACCAAGTAGGCTATGTCCGACTTAATAACAGATAATGTGTATAAAATGATTCACAAACCACCCAAAACTTAAATTTGATATGTTTTCAAAAAGATCATCTTGAATTGGAGTCAGAGACAGGTTTATTGCCAAATAGGTTTTCGCATACATATGGAATTTGCCATGGTGTTGTGGTGAGTAACAGTCAAAATCTGCAAAGCAAAAGAAAAAACAACTTCTGCAAAAATCAAGCAAGAATAAATGAAAAATCTACATTAAAAATGTGTAATGTGCAAATGTTCACAGTATAAATAATTATGTTTTTAATAAATGTACAATCAATGGAAAGTGTTGTACCTGTTTACGAAGTTATTTTATGTACAATTATTCATGACTAATATTGACCTATTTTAAGTTACTACTGGATGCACTGCCTGTAGAAGTTATTGATATATTTAAAAAAACAAAAGTTTTCACGTAATTGTGTAATCTGTTAAATGTTTGAACATTGCCCAAAGTAATGACCCCAAGTGATGTGTTTTGTCTTAGCAACAGTCCAACATCCAAATATATTGAAAACACGATGATGTGGGGCGCCCCATATACAGAAAGGCTGACTCATTGGCAGTGGCTGGGGGCTTGATTCCAACCAACAAAAGAATATATATATGTTGATTATAAAGCAGAGAAAAGCAGAAAGTCCTCACATTTGAGAAGCTGGAACTATGCAATATTTGGCATTTTTGCCTGGTAATTGACTTAAATTGCTTTGATTATAATTGACTCACTTTTCTCTGAAAGTTAAAGAACAAATGTCAAGCGAAAAGACAGCAATATGTTTGTAAAATGATATACAAACACCAAAAACTCCAAGAATATTGAGAACATTTGGTTGAATTTACTACGTCTTGTAATGCCTGTTTTGATTTGATGATAATTTTTGTATTGTTATTTATTTATTTATTTACTTACTTACAGCCAGCATGGAAGACAAGGCAAATGGCTCTGTTGACATCAAAAGGTATCACTTCCAATTAGTGTAACACATTCAGCAACTGTTATAGTTGTTTGTACATACACATTAAGATGAATCCATTCACTGTGACCCCACAGCCCAGTGGAGAACGGTCAGCTGCCGGACCCTGCCAACTGGGGGGTCGCCGATGTCGTCAATTACTTTAAAGCAACAGGGTTCGAGGAGCAAGCCAAGGCTTTCCAGGATCAGGTTGCGGTGCTCTTCCTGCTCAAAATTCCTGTCACGTGGTTAAAAACAAGCTAGGATGTCAAATATTTATTTCTCCATCTGACAGGAAATCGATGGCAAGTCCCTGCTCCTGATGACGCGTAACGACGTGCTGACGGGGCTGTCGATAAAGCTCGGCCCTGCACTTAAAATCTATGAGTATCACGTGAAGCCGCTGCAAAGTCAACACCTGAAGACCAACGCCTCATAGCACCACAGGCTCATCAATGAATATACCCACCTCAGTGACAATCATTGTGTCAGGAGACTCCAGGTTAGCTTCAGCTTCACAAAGACTCCTCTGGCCACAGTGGCACCTTAATGGGATTTGAATGCTGTATGTTTTTATAAGCGTGGACCCCAAAAATGAGTTGCACATGGAGTCCACTCAGCTGTTTACCCTTTCAGCCATTCTTATTTCTGCTGCTTGAGATGTGTAATTTTTATGTTGTATTTAAAAGGACATTTTTAATTTGTGTGTGTGTGTGTACATACAGTACATGTGTGTTTGTGCGTGTTTGCAAAGTGAATTAACCTATGTTGTTTTGGGTTTTTTTTAAAGTATTTGTATATAAGATGATATATATAGTTAAAAACTGTGTTCTGTCTTACCTGAACATTTTCATACATGCAGAAAATGATTCTGCTGCATCCTGTTTTGCCCGAATATCCGTTTTTTTATGCTCTAAACTGCGCAGCTGAGTCCATGAGTCATTCTTGGCATGTAACAATGAAGCATTTTGTTTTCCCAGACACAAGGAGCCAACCGAAACTCTCTGTTCCTGCAAACCTACATTATTGAGGCTCAAGGCTCTTGATTAATATTTGTGTATATATTGTCATTATGTTTCTTAACCTGTGGTGCTTTCAGAATTTCAGAAAGTCGACTGTATTGACGTGTGTAAGACCAATGTATATTTGCAACATAACACTGGAGTTGGAATATCTGATTCAAAGATTTGCAATAAATGGTGCTCTTTTCTCACCAAAGGACAATATTAGTTTATGAATTTATTTATAGTGGCTTTCTTTTGCTTTTATTATTTCTACATATTCACATTGCAGAAAAACAAAAAAAGTTTAAAAGTTTTTTTTCCCCTCAACTTGATTTGATACGTAGATCACAGCAGTGGTATTTTCTTCACAGCTTGGCTCGCTGTTTCCTGCGCACTGTTCCTGTGATGTTGCCTGAGGGGCTATCCAGGGGTAAAAGAACCTGTGAGGGGAAAAATACGTGTCAGTAACTCAGTAATTACACGACTAAACAACTTCAATATTAGTTTGAATAGCTGAACTTACTTCATCGTTGTTGATGAGGCCCATTTTTGTCATATCTATGGTGAAGTAATGCTGGTTGGGCATGACCATCTCTATTTCATCCACCTAGAAGATAATGCATGTGGCCAAATTTTTAACTTCACTTTGTTCTATTGAATGTTTCCAAAATAATGCTTTGTCCTCCCAGGGATTCATTCCCTCATCTGTACCGTACAGTGACATTTGTAAGGCTGACAAGGTGGTCTGTACATGTCCTTTTACATTTCTAGCTTTATTTTCTCTTTTCAATGAAACATTGATGCTACGACTATAACAGATTTAAGCAGGGCTTTGATAAAATCTTATGTAAAATGTGGACTTGCCTCAGGAACTCTGTCCAGGACCAGAACCTGTGTATTATAAAGTGTTTTCTGCACACTCGGTGAGTACTCCCCACGATCGTAGGGACCAGCAAACTTCTCAATAATCGTCTCCTTCACACATTTCCTATAAAGACAATGAAAGTATATCATTCCACTTTTAGGATTTTTTATATGTATGTCTCATTCATGTGAAACAGGAGAGATTTTCCTTCTGTCTTGTGTTGAGAAACCTCTCTGGCAAATTCAGTTATGGATTCCTGCAACTAAAGATATATAGTGAATACAGTGTTCTTCATGTCTTTAACAGATAATTACCATGCAGCATCAAAGTTGACATCCTGAATCATGTTGTAGCGCCACCTAGCATAGACAGAGGTGCAGAAACATCTGTCCCTGGCGTCCTGCAGAGTAGTGAAGCGGTCTCGGAGGAAACCCTCAAAACCAGACTGGGTAGTTTTCAGCACTGTCATGTTGCTCAACCCACTGTGAACCACAGGGATGCCTGTGTGGTGCACAGAGTCATCGGAAACATTTTGACAGAAATGTGAAAGGCAGGCCTTAGCTCACATTGAGCTAAAATGGAACCTATCATCAAAAGCATCAGTGACAGGCAGCATTGCCAAGGGTTTAGCAATGGTTTTTTGGACCACATCTAAACCACAGAGGATTTAATCAACAAGCCTCATGAGTTAAACCTGGAAACAGATGAAACCATCCAATAACCCCACATAATTTTTTCACATGTACACTTAATACTGAGTTAGTGAGGTAGCCACAGGAGAATACCAACAGACCTCAGCCCGATCAGGCGTGTATCCTGCCTAAAATAAGAAAATAGGCCTACATATTTCCTCTTACTTGTAGTGCTATTTATCCATCTAGATTCTTTTGATGTGAGCTGCCTAGTTTTGGAGATATCTGCTGTAGAGATGTCTGCATTCTCTCTTAAATATAATGGAACTAGATGGCACTTTGCTTGTGGTGCTCAACGCGCCAAAAAAATGCATTTCAAAAACGGTTACTCAAGATAATCCACAGACATTGTTGTGATCATCTCCAAACCTAGGAAACTCACAAAACAATCTAGATGGTGAACTATGTCGTTATGCCTCTCAAAAGCTAAAAATAAATGAAAAAAATATTTAATTAAATACAAGTAAATACATTTTCAACTAGATTGATTTTAAATACTGCCTGTGTGTGTGGTTGTGCTTACCACTGAGATTCTGTTCAACGTCACAGAAGCGACAAACTTCTGGGCTGTAGATAAATGCATGAGCATGCTCTACCCCATTCTGAGGAAAAAAATGACAAACTGGGTGGAATAAATAAATAAATATATATATATATATATATATACACACAGCGAGTAAAATAAGTATTGAACACGTCACCATTTTTCTCAGTAAATATATTTCTAAAGGTGCTATTGACATGAAACTTTCACCAGATGTCGGTAACAACCCAAGTAATCCATACATACAAAGAAACCAAAACAAATAAGTTCAGAAATTAAGT
>JBBPCS010000375.1:10236550-10254673 GCA_037974645.1 Hollardia meadi
CTGACTATGCACAAGTATCTCACAACCCACTTCAAAAAACCCAAACTATCCCTTATTTATTTGTAAACAGAACTGATCGGCAGGCCAGTCTGAATTGACTGGCGGGCCGGCCCGTGGGCCGCCAGTTGAATGGGCCTGGTTTAGGGTTTAATTTCACACAGTTTATAGGCATATGTGTGTATACTGTATACATACTTTTTCATTTATAATGTTTTTTTTAAAAACTGCTTATTTCTTACTATACCTGTTTAAAAGTCTTTACCTGTTGGTCTACCTACCTTTACCTACCTTTACAATACTAATAATCTGATTAGATTTGAGCGCTCAGAGATCAAAGGTCAAGGTCACTGTGACCTCACATCTGTCCCATGCTCGTGAATGCGATATCTCAGAAATGCTTAGAGGGAATTTCTTCAAATATGGCACAGACGTCCACTTGAACCCAAGGATGAACTGATTAGATGTTGGTTTTCAGAGGTCAAAGGTCAAGGTTACTGTGACCTCACGTCCGTCCTACTCTGGAACGCTTTGACGGAATTTCTTCAGATTTGGCACAAAGGTCCAATAGATGGAAGGTCAGGGTTACTGTGACCTATTAAACAAATTTTTGTCATAACTCAAGAATTAATACGCTAATTATGGTAGAATTTCACACAAACTGTGCTGATTGTATAGATCTTCTATGCTGCCAGGTTGAACATGTGTGTGACGACTCCGTGTTTCAGAATTTGTAGCTTCTTTGCAGCAACATCCATATTTGAATCATTGTAGTCCACCACAAGCTCTTTGATTTTTCTTCATATTAAGCTTCAGGTGATTGTTTGCACCATGTGACCAAGCTCTCTGTCATTCACTACATATATTATATGAGTCTGGACTGACATGGATGTAAACTGCAACTTGACTGGTGTGCGGAGGTATACAACCGTAATTCTAGTTTATCACATCTTTGCGTATGATATGTTATCAGTTAAACCAACTAAAGATAAAATCAAAAAGTGGTTGATAATCTCCCATTGCTCCTTTTGGTAAGCTGCTTTAGTATATTGGTGATAATGCACTCTGAAGTGTTCCGACATAGAATATAATGGACTTCTTATCATTATGGTGTTCTTCATCTCCATCTCACTCATTATTATGTTGTATTGGTTCACTTATCCTGCACTTGCTTACAAGGTATATTAAAGCACTGGTTCAAAATGTAGCCATTTTACCTCATGTTAGGTCTATGTGATAGATTATTTCTTGGTTCTGAGGTAACCAGCTGTTACTGTGCCTGCCCATGTGATAGTCCAGCACAAAATCTTGACATTTTTCACATTTTGGCTATAGAGCTGCCACAATTAGTTTATCAATTGAAAGAAAATCAATTGCCAACTATTTTAATAATTTTACTAATTGTTTAGTCATTTTTCAATAACAAATGTCAAACATTTGCTGGTTCCAGCTTCTTAAATGTAAGGATTTGCTTCTTTTCTTTGTGATTTACGATAGAAAACAGATTTTGTGTCTTGGACTGTTGGTTGGACAAAAGCAATTTGAACACATCACTTTGGGCTCTGGGAAATTGGGATGAGATTTTTTTTTAATTTATAGACTAAATGATTAATCAATTAATTGTGAAAATAATCAGCAGATAATCAACAATGAAAATAATCATAAGGGACTTCCCTGTTTGGCTTTTCTTTGGAATAAAGAAATAAGATATAACGCGTTAGTGAGTTTTAGAGGTGCTGATGCCAATTAATTCCCTTTTAAAAGTTGAACCATGGACCGCCGAATACATCAAAAAACCTGCTACCTAGCTAGCCTGTGAACTACTTAACACAGAAGTAAACAGAACAAAATTAGCTTGTGTTAGCCTCTTGTTTTGTAATCATCACGTTGTTTTAACAAAGTGACAATTCAAGTAGCTGGCTTACATGACCAATCCACCTCTGAGGTCGTATTCAAATGATCCGGATCTTTTTATCTGGATCAAAGGCAGGATTTGATTACCAGATCTGAATCCAAATCTTCAGGACCAGAAATCTGGATCTGTGGATCTGCTTTTAAGTGCAACTTTCAGATCAGATCAGAATTTAATCCAATCCAGCCATAATCCTGTGAGACCATTTTGAATAAGTGGCCCCTAAAGTCTATACACTGCTGGTGGTGAAGTAAAGCCAGCAGATGGAGGATGAAACCTTTTAGGTGACTCGCCTGTATCATCCTGAGAGACCAGGCGGGGATTGAGTCAAAAGAAATGCAGTGATATTCAACAGCATCTGTTCTTCAAACACTGCTGAGTGCAGTCAGATAATACCCTCATTAAGTGCATTGTGCAGTACAAAAATGTGGTCTTCATTATGCACATTATAAGTGGCCAATTCATGCTGATGTCACAACTGCTCTGTGATTTTATATTCAAAGTAGAAAATTTTGATTGAGAGGAAGCAGAACATCTCACTAATCCAAAAGATGTAATTTGAAGCCTCTGAAGCCTTTTGAGGCAATCACACCAAGAACTCTCCTTATTTGTCTGACTGGGGCCAAGAAAAGAACACTGTGCCTCTAAGATGGACAGTTGCACCATGTAAATGTCCCACATGTACCATCATTTCTTTTGGGGGGCTGGCATGTGTAACAATATCCTGAATTGAATATTTATGGGGAAATTAGCAAATTTAGGTGCAGTTTAAGGATATGCTTTCTGTTTGAGCTTATGGTAAAAGTAGATAAATCAAAAGCATATGACTAGAATGTAAAATAATCAAATGTTCAGATCGATCAGATGAATCATGCCAGTACAAATTTATGAGCATCATTGCTCATTCTGCAATCATGGTTTATACTGAAACGTTTAATGCCCTCATAAATTTCCTTGGTAAGATAAGACAGCTTAAGTAGCCTAGTACACTTGAAATTCATAGCATTTCAAGTTAGACCGCTGAATGTCATCATTGAATGTCATCCCAAATGGGATCTCCATGAAGCTGGCAAGTAAGCAGCAAAAGAAATGTTTGATTACATTGAATTGTTTACTGAAGGGCACATGCCATGAAATACTTTTTGTTTTGCCTTCATCAGAAAATGTAAATATGTAACAGCGTGTAGTGTATGGGGCAATTTCTATAATGTGAATCGATTGCATAATGTTCTATCTGACACATGCTCCACCCTCTACTGGACTCTATAGGTACTACTCTCCTCCAATCACGATCACGTATTAGCCCACTGAAATTTGGCCAATCAGGACGAGCCTACACGAAGACGTACTCAGCGTATATAAGGTTGCGTCTCAGCTGCCCTCTCCTTTTGCTCTTCAGTATTCCGCGAGTTTGCCCACTGCATGTTTTTTGTCCTCCTCCCCACGCTGGGGACAGGGAGGCAAAACTGTATCCGCTATGCCCAGTTTGCGCATTAGCATGCTATGTTTTACTGTCAGACACATGGAGCAGTTGTTCGGTTGTTTCGGGGATGGCATGGCTGGAAAGGCCTTGTCCAAGAAGTGCCTTGCCAGTTGGTTATGCAAGTGTATCTTTCAGGCCTATAGGCGGGCGGGTCGTGACCCTCCCTCTGTGGTCCACACACACTCAACACGCGGTGTTGCATTGTCAACAGCCCTGTTTAGTAGGGTGTGTGTCGAGGACAAGCATGGTGGCGTTGTGAATGACGGCATGTCCATTCATACGGTTCTACCTCCTGGATATGTCGGGCTTTGCTCATGGGGACGACACAGGACTGGTGAAGATGGTTGCTGGGTGTATAGGTGTAAGTTGAAACTGCACCTGAAACCCTTGTCTCTGGGCATTGTGGGCGACCAGATGTCCCCGTGTTCCCTGGATGACTCGGGGCATAGGGTCTATGTGGTGTCGACTATATGTTGATACATGGGGTTATAGCCATGGCAGCCTGGGCCAGATATTTGGGCCTGGGTGCAGTATTCCCCCACTTCCTCTCGATGATGACTGAGATATGAAGTAGGGGGGTTGTGGCGGTTACCCCTAGCCGGTCAGGCTGGGTGTGGTGGGGTGATTTTGGTCGCAGCAGGATGCTCATTTATCAGGCTCCCCCCTCTGTAACCATAGAGCCCAGTAGAGGGTGGAGCGTGTGTGAGATAGGACATAAGGTTACATTATTGTAACCCTTGTTCTGTAAGCACAGCAGAGCCCTCTACCACCGGAACCTTGGAGGAGAGTAGTACCCATGGAGTCCAGTAGAGGGCTCTGCCTACATAGAACAAGGGTTACAATGTTCTTTATATGTTCTGTTACAGAATATAATGCAGTGTATGGTGCATTGGCTATTTCATTTCTGATGAGCTGCTCTCATCTCCTACAGAACATGATGCCTCAGGAAACTGTTAGCAGATAGGGTTGCTATTACCATACAGTCAGGAATTACAACCCTGTTGCCAGACAAGAATGTCGATACTGGAAGATTCAGCAAAACACCTGATTACGTTCAATGCCTATGTTAATAAAATTCTAATATCAGCATATGGCAACTACAGTATGGTTAAGGTTAGACAAAGTCATGGTTTTGATATAGTCACATGGTTAGGGTTAGAAACGGATGTTAGGTCTGTGATAGGAAGTGAATGATGTACTGCTGCATGAAAGTCACATGTGCTGAACACCTCTCCATGATCCAGACTTCCAACCTTACTTTTCACCACTCAACATAATGAGCTCACTTCCTGTCTGTTCTATATGGCTGTAATTGCTATAGGGAAATCATGCTACGAAAGAACCAGAAGATTAGTTGGGATGTGACTATGATGCGACAGTGGCTGAATCCAAATAGCTGATGTTTCCTACACTTGCAGACTGGCAAACTGTCTGTCTAGGATTGTGAGATTATTCAATTTATCACATCTGCAATTATGCTCATGTAGACTTTCAGCTATGAATAACACAGAGCACTTTTTTAGTGCACATTCGCTTGGCATATTACCAGAATTTTAATGTGTGTTCAGACTGAATGTGAACCATGCTTTTGCAGTCCGTGATTGTCCCAAAGTGTACAGATGTTAGCTGTATTTGACTATGTGTGGAGTGTGCATGAAACTCCGCACAGCTAGTACATACTGTATGCTTGTGCAACAGTTCAGCCCCTTCCTAAAGCTGGAATTATTTCTGTCCAGGCTGCATATAGGCGAACATGCACTCGGGTCTGTTGAGTATGGTTGTGTGACAATTTTTATTTATTTTTTATACTTGTATGAGTTTACATTTGTCTATCGTTTTCATTTCAAACCTGTCTCCTGATAGGAGTTGCCTCAACCAATCAACTTGGTTTGTCTTCATTTTGAGGAAAGGCCAGGCCTAACTCTAGTGTGACTACAGTTTATGAACACACTGACTGAAAACCATTGAACTACCACAGTAGTGTTGTAGCAACTACAAAACAAGGCAAGGCAAACATGGTTGCACCAAATTATCATTATAATTACAAATTATCATTACGATTATTATCATTATCATTATTATGTTAAAATCTCTTACTATATTACAAAACAACAGTTCCTAAAGCTACTACTATTATTAACAGTAGTAATACTTCTGCTTTGGTAAACAACTGCTCACAAAAACATGGTGGGTTTGGGGTCATTACAGACTGTATAAATTAACAGAACTCAAATGTTGCATGCTTCTGTCCACGCTATTATATATAATCTCTTTCTGGCAGATTGTTTCACAATTTACTGTCAATCACAGTCGAATGTTTAATTGCACTGTTTGGCCTACAGAGCAAAAAACATTTCAATTGTTTCATGTTTTTTTTCCAGTCTACAAAGCAATTACATACTTATGCTGCAATAGCTAAAAAATAAATAAATAAATAAAATGGGAATATCTATTTGCAATTTAAAGTATATCTTGTTTTAGTTCCAGCCAAGAATACTAATGCAAGTTTTAGCTTGAGTGAAATCAATCAGCTGCTAAAAAACTAAAAAACAAAACGCATGAAGACTGAGACTGAAAACTTGTTTTATCACACAAGATTACCATGACCCTGCTCACGGCATTGCATTTGACAACAAAACAGTGACAGCTATGAATCCTCACACACAGTGGAAGAGGAATAAATCTGTGTGGGTAAAGTCAATGAACCCCTTCAAATAATGTCAAGGAGGTGCCAATAAAAATTGTTGTTCCAGATCACCTTGTACCAGTAGTACACACTGGTGATGATGGTCTAACAGAGCAGTCAAGATACATCCATTACATTCTGCCTGAAGTGCAGATGGAGGTTTAATAGCAACTAAAATTACCCTGCACTGCCTCTAGCACTGCTGATTTTGTCAGCATTGAAAGGTATGATTTATTTTTTAAATGCTTCCCAAGAGCTATTCCCATTATAGTTCTTCCTTTAAAGTGGAGGCTGGAAGTGCTGGCTGGAGGTGGAGGTTTATACCTGTGAATCCATGTCACAAGTAAGAAATGGATTCAGTGGACTTCCAAATAGCAATGCCAGGTGTGGACTGGCTACTTTGGACCTTTTGTTTTCCTCTCCGCCATGACTCTGTCTTGCTGCGAGTGTCCAGCAGATTAGGTGTATAGTTTCTTTGGTTGTGCTAAATAAATTGCACTTCAAGGGAGCTTTTTAATGTTTTTCAGGTCCCAGAACAGAGCCATAATGCCAAATATAACTTACTGCAAATTGTAATTTAAGTTTCTTAGACTACAGTGGTCCTGACTGAAAGGAAGCATAGCATTAGTTCCAGGCACGCCACAGAAGTCAAGCTCAGCTCACAATCCCAGCTAAATCAGCTGATCTCAAGCCAGCCCACATCAGCTGATAGCTCAGGTGATTCCCTTTTATATATTAGCAAATCTCATTCAGGGTGCGTTATTTAAGCTGCTTTGGCCGTCTACTCTTCTTGCTTCCATTGCAAGCTGCTTTGCAACCCACCTCTACCCCAGCTCCTCCTTTTATATGTCTGACTTAATGTCATTTCTGTTGTCATTGATGCATGCTCTGTTCTGATCTTTGCTGCTACTCTTTGTACTTTAGCCAACTCCACCCCTTTTGGGACTTTCTGTCTTTGTTAACTACATTGCGTCAAGCAATTGCTTTTGATCATCTCATATTGACGCTGATGTGTTACATGAAAGCCCAGTGCAACTCATCCAGACATTACAGATGTACTCTCTGCATCTGGATGAGACACAGAAGGTACTGTGACTTCATGGAAAAGCATTTGCTGAAAGCTTATAGTTTGCAATCTGTTGTGTGTGACCTTCCACCTTTAGGAGTGTCAGAGCTGGCCAAACATGGACCTTTCTTTACATGGCCGCACTAAGTAGATCACTTCTCACACACAGCACCATTTTGAGCTGATCATCGTACTGTTACAATAGTTATGTTGACTGATCAGAATGTGTTATTGTTTGTTATTGTGTTCATAACAACATGAAACCACGTGCTAATACAATATTTCTTAATCCAAATTTTTTTCTCTGCCCAGCTATCTTTACAACCCAGCTATCTTTACAACGTAAAGATAACATATCTCAGTCTCAGCAATATTGACCAATTGTGTTGATGAAGATTCTCAATCACCCATGGTCATGGTATCTAAATGCTGAAAGAAGGCAACTGGACTTGCTTGAGTTTCTTTAAGATGTTTCACCTCTCATCCGAGAGGCTCTGACTGACTGGTGGGGAGTACAGGGTTTTAACCCTGCGGGGGTGTGGCCCCATCAGAGTCATTGAGGTCATGTGAGTTCTGGATTTCAGAGTCGTTAAAAGTCACATGTTGGTCATAGACCCACTTGGCCATGATGTGAGTCGTTAGGGGTCAGCTGAGTCAGGTGTGCATGGGTGTTGTCTGGGGAGGGAATAGTTATCAGTTACCAAAGGATAGTTGGTGTCGTAGACCACGTCCTCTGTTTAACGATGGTCGTTCCAGTTTGACATAGATGGCTTCTTTTACTCCTCTTTCAAACCATCTTCTTTGGCCAAGATGTGTACATTGCTATCCTCAAAAGGACACTCTTTTGAGTGAGTTTCCAGGAAAGCTTTGAGGGAATTTCTTCAACTTTGGCACAAATATCGACTAGATTTTTGTGGTCACAGGTCAAAGGTCAAGGTCACTGTGACAATGAATATTAATTATATTGTACATGAAGATGAATTCATCTATTTATCCAAAAGGTCAATGGTCAATTTCACTGTGACATTATAATTTAGAACCAGAAGGGGAGATTAGATTGTAGTAACAAAGTATAGTAACAAAAGTAACAAAAATTACTTGCTGCAAACCATAAACGTCATTTGGGTGTTGTTAATGATGAATGGTAGACAGTAACACAGACAAATTGATTATCAGAAGTTTTGTGTTTTGAATGATAATTGTAAGATGGGGGAAATGATAAAACATGGCTCGATAACATAGTACTCCATTTTTCATTTCTCAGCCATTTTTATTTCCCTAGTTTTCAATTCACATACAATTTTATCACCTCAATTTTTATCAATTAATTTTTGTTACTTCCACCTCTCATTTATACCAGAAAGATTTTTATGGTGTAAACAGGCTGCAGTTTTCAGAAACATTTAATGAAAACTCAACTTTTCGTGGCCACTATCTTTGAACTAATTTAAAAAACTTGGAGAGCTCATCAGAATTTCGTATGACTTGACTTGTGACTTGCTTGAACCAGGTAATGACTTGACTCGACTTGCTTAACTTATAGCAGGGACTCGACTTGACTTGTGACTTGCACATGTGTGACGAAAATTGCAACTTGACTGGTGCGTGCAGGCATACAACCGTCAGGGGGTAATTCTAGTCTTAGCAACACAATCAGGCCAAATTTCTCAAAAAAAGAAAAAAAAGAAAATCTAGCAGTCAAGTTAGCTTGAGCACATTCCCAACGGGATAAACTCTTTTTTGGTTTTGGTTTCAAGTTTGACTCCATGACCTCTAATACCACCAAAAAGCAAATAGTTTTTATGCCTCAGCGCAGGTGATAGCCATGGCCAAAGGCATTATGTTGTCTGTCCCTCCGTCCCACCCTTGTGAACGTGATGCTCAGGAACACCTTGATGGAAATTCTTCAAATTTACGTGGACTCAAGGATGAACTGGTTAGATTTTGGTGGTCAGAGATCAAAAGTTAAGGACACTGTGACTTATTAAACACATTTTCAGTCATACCTCAAGAATTCCTATGCCAATTGTGACAAAACTTTACACAAAGTGTACAGATTGTATAGACCTTCTGTGCTGCCGGGATGAACATGTGTGTGTGAAGAATCCATGTTTCAGAATTTGTAGCTTCTTTGCAGCAACATCCATGTTTGAAGCATTGTAGTCCACCACAAGCTCTTTATTTCGTTGATATTGAGCTTCAGGTGATTGTCATTGCACCATGTGACCAAGCTCTCTATCAGTCACTACATATATTATATGAGTCTGGACAGACATGGATGTAAACTGGAACTTCAATGATGCGCAGAGGCATACAACCGCCAGGCAGTAATTCTGGTGATGGTTCGTTTAAAATACATAGCTGCCAGATTTTCCAATACACTACAACCGTGAAAGTGCAGTCCTTCATGTCATTTAAAAGAATTTGAATATTTATTTCATTTGAAAAATCATTTAATCTCAAGTTGTTTTCCAAAGTAATGTCTCAACACAAAGTACACTTTGAACAATTAAAACCATTAAGACATTTAACATAAATTACTTTAACACATGTATAAGCAGTACAGTGCTGATTAGCATCTGAACATGGCTTTTCTTATACAGTATATTATATCCTTTACAGAATAATGCTAGTAATAAGAATCATTCATTTCAAGTGATTTGATAAAGATAATGACCATAAATATAATGGGATTTACCCCTTAAATCATGGACGAGTAGCAGTATGGTGAATAAAACATTCATTTTTCCACCTATCATTATTATTTACACGTTGGATCTTTTTTTAATATATTTTTTTAAAGGTTTTTTATAGTCTTCAGTTGTTGTTTTTTTTGTTTTTATACTCACAAAAGAATGCAGAAACTTTGGTTTATTGGTACTTTACACAATTACATTTTACATAACTTCACTGTACATGAGCAAATATACAAGTTAAAAGTTTTCAAACCCTTTCTGGCCACCGTTTGTATTCATTGGTACACCAGGTTTGTCTCAACTTATAAATGCCACAATTTGTATTGTCATCATTTAAAAATATTTTCCAAAACTGAATGCTATGATTACGAAAAAATATATTTTAATCGAAATGGCTTTTGTTTACATTGAAAACTGGTTTGATGAATGGTTTAGCATAGCTCTCAATGTACTTTAGTTATGCTGTCAAACTTAATATGACATTCTATTGTACATTCCTGTGTCATTTCCAAAAGTAGCATAGTAACACTTACACTTTAGTCTTCTACTTCAGCAGAAGAGTGTACCTTTTTTTCTTTCACTCAGACTGTTAGGTATTTATCTGGTGCACCTGCTCAAAGTGGACGTTGATGACAGTTGCCGACTGCAGTGGCTCAGAACACGATATTCTTTTTAACATCATGCCATCCTACTCTATGTAAAACTGGTCTCATCTTTCATCCTGACTTCTTCTTCCTCCACTTCAACAACAGCAGCTCCATTGCTGAGCGGCGCATCACTCAGGATGCTGCGCAGCGTCACCCGGGTGACACTGAGTGAGTGCTTCCTGGGAGTGATGTGATGAGGCCGATGGCACATGACCTCCTTGAACATTTCTCTAAAGCGTGTAGACATGAGATTGTACAGGATTGGGTTGACGGCTGAGCTGAGGTAGAAAAACACTCCGGAGATAACGTGCACGTACTGGAAGATTTCCAGGTGGCTTTCAGTCCAGTCACTGATGAAACTCCACATGAGGCGGTCTGTGTGAAACGGGGCCCAGCAGATTGCGAAGACCACTACTAAAACAACTGGAAAGTCAGCAAGAGAAAAAAATAACCAATGGTAGACAGATAGAAGGATTTTATTAGCAATACATTGATTGGTGTTGCTGACATGTTTTAAATTTAATTGTCTGTCTGTTGGCTGTTTGTCAATGATGCAGAGATATTCTGTCCTGGACACACAGTTCTGTACATCAGTGTTAAATAAATATTCAGTCATAACTCATGATTCATCTGTGTTTTATAACATTAGCATGGGTCCCAGTACTCGTCTTTACCAATTCTCCTGGTTTTGGGCTGGCCATCAAGAGCTTATGGAATTAAAGACCAGCCCTGAGAAAAGCAAGATAGACCAAATTTTTTTGCTTATTTTGTGTTGCTTTGCATCTCGGCATCTCACCACTAGTCGGAGTAATGGCTACAGCTAGTTTTGGGTAAACTCATGCTGTCATTTTCTTTAGTCTGTAGCAGGTGGCAGTATAATTAGGCAACCTTGTTAGTGTAAGTGTTGTTATTACAAGCCTGATTCAAATACAATTGTGACACTGTGTGAAACCTAAATAAAACAGAATACGATAATTTGCTAACCGTTTTTGACATACTCGCAACTCAAAACAGTAAAAAGACAATAGTTTTTTACATCATCTACTTAATTGAGTTTTTGTAAATATATGCTTATAGTGAATTTGATGCCAGCAGCACATTTCATAAATAAAGATGTATGACGCGTCTCCACTTTCCCCCATTGTACAAAAGTGAAGCCAAAATATCCGGGACCCGAGCGCTGCCATCTTGCACTGGTGACGTCATTTGGAGCCAGAGGCTGCGCAGTAGCGACTTGGCAGCAGAGCCTCGGTATTGAGTCCCGGCCAATCGCGATCAGGGCTCAGCTGTCAATCATGACATTTCACCCTGTTTTTATAGCATCAAATAACTAATTAAAACTAAACTGATCAGAAAAATGAACACTTGAACATACATCAGCGTGATAAGAACTACCTAAAATGACAGAAAGCATCTTGGGAAAAATTTATTTCATGTGTACTTTTGAGTATTTAGTTTGGCCCATGTGCTATCTGAAATCATTGAGGAGGAGGGGTTTATGACATGTACTGCAGCCCACCACCAGGGGGCGATCAATATGTTTTGGCTTCACTTTTGGGGAGCTCTCATGTCGCCCATCTTTATATAGAGTCAGTGTTTCAAAGCAGTTACCAACCAGTTGATCAACTACTGCTCCCTGTAAGGCCCTTCAAAGTTTTACATGACAGATTCAGTTTCAGATTGACTGTAGACATGGTAAGATCTAAATTGGTGCAGTGTATTAAGGCTGAACATGGGACATGGGAAAAATCGCTCAAAATCCTCACGGAAATAAGTTTTCATACATTTCCAGTAAGCATACCCCATAAATTGTTGAATGCTCTGATACATAGAACTGAGTTTATGAGATGTCTGACTGTGTAGCTGGAGGTAAAATTGTCGCTTCATATGCACATCAAAATATTCAATGTAACACAATATGTGGTGTGAGCTTGAATATTAACATAAGAACTTATGTAGGCATTTACCTGTTTCTAAATTATTCTGTGGTAATATAGTGTATAAAAGTATTAATTTAGAAAATGTGTAAGATATATTATTTACAGTATTTTACAGTAAATCTTCACATACCTAATTTATCTTTATTAGTCAGATAATTTGTCATGCATAATGAACATTGGTCTTCAGATTAATGCAGTTAAACACATTTTCTCCCACGAGCTGACACAAAGTCCCTGCTGCTCATCAGCAGCTGGTGCCATCACATAACTTCTCTGTGCTTCGTTGACCTTTCGGCTTTGGTCTTTTTGGTCATTTTGATGAAAATCTTCTCGGATTACTTTGACATTTTAAAAGGTTTAAAACCTGAGTCTACACTGTTGAGTTGACAACTCAATATGGACTATTGATTGTGCGGAACAGTATTCAATAAAATGTATTAAGTGACATCCGAGAAAGGTTATTTGTTCTGTTCTGTTTTATTTATTTTACATTTACAAGTGAGCTGATAAGAATGGTGATCCAACAGAATCCCAACATTTCCATGAATGCCTGTAGGCTACAGCCAAGCATGTAAATCAATGTCAGAGCAGATAATATAAAGATTACTACCTAATACTGCTTAAGGATATGCACCTTGAAAACGTTCACCTCTATGTTTGCTTTCACCTTCACCTCTGAAAAGCACATGGGGTATGTCAATAAGCTAATTTTATAGTCTGTGACAAACCTTGTTAGATCTGAATGTGTCTATGTTTCATTGGAAGAAAGTGCCTAATATGGTGGTGTAACCTTTTATTATCATATCATGTTAATTTATTCATTTTCATAAGTAACTGTGAGCTATGGTACAATTGGGTGCGGCAGTTGCATCTGGTTTAAGAGTACAGTGTAATAAGCTGCAATTTGCATCAGTTTATATTAAATGCCAGATGAAATATGCCAAGGGTGACTGCTTTGTGGTTTTAATTTCCCTCAGTTTATTTATTATTGTTTGACTGGCACTTGATATATGCCATCACAAATCCCCAATGTGATGTGTTCAAATGACTTGCTTTGTCCAGTCAATCATCACCTAAAATTTCACATTTTGCTTGAAAATTACTTGAAATATGAATGAGGTATAACATTACTATGAAGTATAAAAACTGTATAAAAATATATATAACAGTATAAAAATCTTGACAATGCAATGCAGTTTATTTTGTCATAGTGGCCTCACTCCATAGTGCAGAAAACGTGCAGTTGTTAAACAGTGAATACATTTTCTCTGAGCATTTTTAAATATTATTATCGGCCCTAATTTGGCTCTTATTGTCCAATTAACAGGTTTGCTTGCATATGATTTAGGCATACAGATGCGGGTAAGATTAGAGGAAAAAAGTCTAGATAAAGCAAAAAGATCAGGAGGGTTTGATACTCACACAACATTTTAGTGACCTGCCGGCGACGTGCCTTCTGCTGCTGTGTACGGATGTTACAGAAGCTGTCCTGTCCAAAGCCTGACTTTGCCTCCAGTGCCTGATGCATCTTCTCCCGCTTCAACTGCAGCCCAATGAGCATATAGAGAGCACTGATGGTGAGCATGGGCATAATGAAAAATAGCAATGTGGTCACCTGAATGGTCAGGTTGTACATCCAGCGTGGTTTCATCAGTGTACAGATCGCTGAGTCAGGGATCTCCATGCTTGTGTTCCCAACAGGGCTGGTGGGGCGACGGTAAAGGACTTCGATCCCATGCAGACTTGTGTTAGGCAAAGCACACAACACCGACACACCCCACACCATGAGAATGACCCGCTTGGCATGGGTGCGTGTTACAACATATTTTGCACGTAGCGGGTGCACCACAGCAATGTAACGCTCCACGCTCAGTGCTGTCACGTTAAGGATAGATGCCAAGCAAACAGTCTCAAATAGGAAGGTTTTAAAGTAGCAGCCACCCTTCCCCAGGAGGAAGGGGTAGTTCTGCCACAACTCATACAGTTCTAATGGCATGCCGAGCAGCAGCACAAGCAGGTCTGACACCGCCAGGCTAAACAAGTAGTAGTTTGTTGGCGTCCACATAACTTTGTTGTGTGCAATGACAGTGCACGTCAGCACATTCCCCACCACACCTACCATGAAGATGACCAGGTAGGTGAGGCACACAGGAAAGAACACAGATGATCGTCGAGGACCCAGATATTTCTCCAGGTACTCTTCCTCCGTCAGACATGCGTCATCCAGATCCATCTGGCTGCCATTCATGCCGGAGGTCAAATTTGCACATTTTTCCTCTGAAGGACAAAGCCAGCCGCCTTTCTCAGCCATTAGATCCAAAGAGCAGTTGTAAGAAGGGGACATCCTGCTGATGTAGTAAGACTTGCTTTATCTGAGAAGAAAAGGATTAACAAGTGTTTTAAATACTCATGACAATAAAGGCTAGTGCGTAATGACATTTATACAAAACACATTCATAATTGTAGTTGAATAGGATTCACAGTTTTGTTGATTACTGCAAATACAGTCCACAGTGATTAAAACAGATACAGATATATACATATACATATATACTGTATATATACATATACATCAATATTTCCAGAAACCTGAGGATTACCTGGTTTTACTCTGTGTAGGCTCGGTTATTATCATTATCAGTTATTATTATTGCATTTTTTTGAATCAGTTAATCGACAATTTGTACTGTATATAAATTTCCTCAATACAGGATGAAAGGTTGGAACATTACTCGTCACAAACACATGACTAGCAATTGTCCATCTTGGGAGATAGGGTTAGATTCTGAATGCATCATTATATGCCACCTGCAGCCTTTTCATTTTTGCCTTACAATAGCTACGCCACAAGTGAGCTGTACAAAGTGGATTGCAGTAGGCTCTAAAAAGGGATGGAATTAGCATGCTGGAATATTCACTTGGGCATACAATTTGCAACACTAGTGCTGCACATCATCATCATCACATAAATCCTTCCTGATGATGTGACCCAAGTATTGTATTTTGTTCACCACATTTAGCGGTTGGTCTGCTATAAAGAATGAAGGAAAATTTTGATTCTGATCCTCTTTGGTCCTATCATGCCAACACTCTTCTTAGAATAAAATTTAATGTCATACTGCACTCCATATCGTGAGCAGTTGCTATGGGCGCTACTATAAGGAGACAGGGTGACTAAGTGCATCAGATGGTTAATAGGACTATTCCCCACCATACATCCAGGCTTACACTCTTAACTTTTTAGAAAGATCATCCATATACTGATTAAAGGGAACAGGTGACAATATTCCACCCTGTCGGACCCGAATCGTCTCCAGGAAGACTGCAGATACACTCTTACCCCATCCAACTTGCATAGTTTGATGTGAATACCAAAGGTGCAAGATCAGACATGGGGGGATCCCTCACTTTTGAGGTAAAACAAAAAATGTAGCAATACCATAATATCATATCAACATTATTTGCTTTTTAGTCGCTGTCAATTTCGTTTTCTTTGTACAGTCATAGCTACTTATTTATGCATATTTAATATTATTCCAAATTTAAAAGCAGAAGGAGGTGAGTCAAGGAGAGAGATTACGTAGGCTACAGCAAAGCTCTTGTTGTGTTTAAACTCTTTCTATATTGTACTATTTGTGGCTGAATGAGCCACAAGGATACTGAGTAAGTCGGCATTTAGAAAGGCAGAATCAAATATTTTTATTTTTAGCAGAGATGCATTTTTTCTTGTTTTTCTTTACATGTAATTAAATTTCACTCAGTTTAAATAAATTTAATGTAGTTCAGTGACCTTTTCCCTGGTTGGCAATGGTTTTAACATAAAGACAACACTTCGGTAAATGAAGGTGACATACTAGACCAATTAAATTATAGCCTCAGTGTTTTTGCCTGAGCAAATCCAATTTTGTTGGTTTCATGCACAAATAGGCCGATTGCAGCAACAACAATTTCCCAAAATGTGCATTGTCCTTGATATGAAACATAAATGTGTTGAGAAAATGTTATAATAGAATGTTGTTATAATCAGTATTCACATACATTGTAGCTGTTTAGTGATCCTCTGCATGTTCAGTTATATTAGCTTATAATAATACAAGAATATGAAATGTTTTTAATCACAAAACATATCTGTTGTTTTAAAAAGTGAGATTGCAAAAGATACGGAGTGAATAAATTGATTGATTACAAGGATCCATTATATATTTTTGAGGGACTAAATAATGAAGTGATTTTTTTTTTTTTAAAGGGAGTGGCTGTACATTACAGTAATTTTTCCCTGAACACATGATATTTAGCTTTCCGAAGAACATAAATCGTCTTACCTGCAATGTGTTCCCTTGTTGTTATTCTGGCAGAAACACAGATTACTGTCTTGAGTATAGTATGAGCAATGTACTGCTCTCTCAGTCCACTGTCCTTCTGGTCTGGTTGCTGTCTCCTCAAGCCTCACTTACGATTGCACATACATACAGCACGCACACACACGCACACACACGCACCCACATGCACGCACGCACCCACTCTCTCTCTCTCTCTATTTCTCTCTGCCATTCATGCTCACCTCCACCGTCTCTATACCACACATGAGCATGCAGACATTTAAACCTGCATTTATAATTCTTCCCACTCGTATAGTATCACTGAATGTTAATAGTGAAATTATATGAGCCTTTCACACAGAGAAAACACTCCTTTAATACTGAGGACAAAACATATGCATGGGGATTGAGCTTCTAATTTCCCAGTGTGAATGTCTTGTAGTCTGTTTCTATATTAATTTTCATACGATCCATTAGGACCATACAGTAGAAAAGGTGGAGTTTCCTTTGAACTGCGTTGGTTGAGTATTTTGGTTTTCTAGCTTACAGTCCATTGCCCATTGTTGTTGTCGTCTAATCTACAGCTACATGGTGGCTTACCTATCACCTGACTGAGATTTCCCTCTTTAGGAGTAGTTCTATTACTGTGCTGACATATGCAACAATTTCCCTTTGTCCTGTGTGCTTCTGGAGCTACTGAAAGACAGAAAACCTCATCAAAGTCATGGCCAGTACAAGGAATTGCAGGAGATGGACTGGCAGTCACTATATGGCCAAAATGTCTTGGGATAAGCTCTAATAGTGTTGCATCTTGCTGCAGGAAGCCCAAACTTTCCAGTCATGTACTGTAGGTGACCCGGAGGGAGAAGACTTGATAGCCCTGCAGCATGCTGCCCTTCCCAGGCAGATGGGACCAAACTGGTCATCTCCACCCATTTGCCATCCACATAACTCCAAAGAAAATGATAGACACAGATAACTTACAAATGTTTCTTGAGGTGCTTGAGAAGGTAATGACAACTTGTGGATGACCAAAGAAATTCTTGCAGACACTCCTTTCAGTACAGAGCAAGCATTCAAAAGTCTAAGAAAAACATTCAGCACCAACTGTACAACTCCTGACATTGCTCTGTGACATGTGGAGTTCCCCAAGGCTTCATTCTGGGGCCTCTTCTGTTCAACATCTACATGGTCCCACTAGCTCAGATCATGATAAACAACAAAATATGTTACCATAATTACACAGATGACACACAAATTTACATTACAATATCACCAGGGGACTATAATCCTATACAAACTCTGAGTAAGTGCATTGAACAAATCAACAATTGGATGTGTCAGAATTTTCTTCAATTAAACAAAGACAAAACTGAA
>JBBPCS010000375.1:10254773-10268726 GCA_037974645.1 Hollardia meadi
CACACACACACACACACACACACACACACACACACACACACACACACACACACACACACACACACACAGAGCATCTTTTTTAAATGCCTGAATTCCAATCCTACTCCACTCCAACGCATTTAAATCGCAACAGTGCCTGTGCTTGAAGAAAGGTAATGGAAATCATTAGAGAACATCATTGTTCAATATTTATTTGTGTGTGTGCATGTTGTGTGTGCCTATTTATAAGTGTGTTGGTGTGTGCATCTGCAATAACTAGTATCAGACTGTTATGCATGTGTGGGCTTTGGTCACATTGAGACGTTGGGTCGGCAGTTTACATGCATCTGCACAATCATTCTGTTTGTGTGCTTTACCACAGTGTCCCAGAGTTCAGGCCATTTCTCACAGCATTAGAACTTTTAAGTAGGAAACTGTGTCTATAAGATTTGGCTCGGTGGAGACTCATGCACAGACAATAGCTCATTGATGCTAACACCATGTCACTCCACCTTCTCACTCCCTCTGCGCCTTTCGGTGCTGACAGACTGATAGGCAGCTATTGTTCCACATCTGAATCGAAGGAAGGCAAGCTGTGGCCTCTCCCCTGCTCTCTTGCTTCCCTCTTTCACTTTACCCCCTGCTTCTCCTGAACTCCCTCTCATAATTCCTTGCTCGTTTTCACTATCTCCCTTTTTCTGCGTGTACTTTAATATTTTGATTTCACTTAGCTTGCCCAGTCATCTCCTGCTCGCTTCCCCTTTGTGCTAGTCTCACTTCCTCCCTCTCATCTCGCTGTCTCTCTTCTTTCCCCCTCCATGGCTCTTCCCCACCGTGCATCTGTCATTCTCACTCTCCCTTCCGTTTTATCTCCCGACTGTAAGTATCTGTCTATCCCTGCCTGGAGTGCCACAAGCCACTTGGCAGGTCACATTCTTTTCTCCTCCATCTGTTAGCCTGATCTCCAATTTCACTTTATCAACACTTTCATCTCTTTTACGACATTGTTTCCTGTCTCTCCGTCTGTCTCTCTGTCTTTCTGTGTCATCACCTTCATTTGTCCAGAAATCCATCCACTGTTTCCACCCAAAGTATTAAGTGGACCAATCTGGGGTGACTTCATGGTGAAAAGCATGTTCAAAGTTCAAAGCCAAGTTTGCTCAGTGGAAATTTAAATTAAGACAACTATTATCTTCTGAAATTTGCCTCAGTGGTGTCACGGTCTGATAATTGCTGCAGCACTTTGCGATAATTGGGGTGTTATCAAAATTCCACTGTGGTAACGAAACCAGATATCCCGTGTCTTAAAAGTATCCTGTTAATGCAAGCAGCAGAAAGGGGTATTAAAGCAAACAGTGTTCATGTCTGCAATTTTAATTAATATAATACTTAGGTCAAAGGCATGGCTTGAAATTTTGGGAAATATGCGTATTTGCTTCCTTGTAGTTTAAGAGTAGGCTAAATAGTAAATATCAAACTACTCGCAGCAACTTATTAACTTAGCTTAGCATAAGGACAGGTGGAAACAAGCGCTTTCTAAACTCAACAAACTTCGCCTACCGGTACCTTGAATCGTTTGGCAACCTCAGGGTGATGACATGACTCCAAGTCACTTTTCTGCAGCCAAGAAATTGCCCCAGACATGACCCCCCACCCACACTCCATCCCCATCCCCTGAAAATCACAAAGTGTTTTCCTCTTCAGTTTTTGTAGTTTAAACAAACAAGAGAGAACGTGTTCATTATTTGACCTTGGCCATTTGCTTTGTACAGGGCCAAGCCTGTTGTTTCCTCCATTTTTTTCTGTCTTTGTGCTAAGTGAAGCTAACCTGCTGCTGACTGTCGCTCCATGCTTACCAAACATGCCTGAGGGTGCTATTGATCTTCTCATCTAAGCTAACTAAACCAAGTTCAGATAAGTTGAATGAACTAGACCCATTCTTTAAAATAGTGTATGAACATACCATTAACTAGCATTTTTGGCCAGCACAAGCTCATGTTTGAGTTAAATCCTTTTACATTGTGAAATTTTCAGCAAAATTGTTTTTAGTAAGCATGAAAAGAGTGTTTCTTCGTATGTATCAATCAGTTGCCGATCACTGTAAGCTGTGTCAATTACCTTTCAGTGTGCTTGCTCCTTCTTGCCATATAAGGATTACTTAATGCAATTTAAAATGCAGTACATGTATGCAACAGCTGTTTCTAAGCATGTAATGGAGTCTCAGTAGAGTTCGCCTCACTCTTTCGTCTATTCATTTTGCATTCTGGCATCAGTCCACTGAGTGGCAGTGCTATATCACAGCAAATGTTTAAAAAGGTGCCCTCTGCAGTCACACAAACACTCAAACACACACTTCTTAACACAACTTCTTAGAGAGCAGCTGGAAAGATATATGAATGTGACACACACACACACACACACACGCGCACACACATATCTCTTCAAACTGTGACAGCACCAAGTGACACTTTACAATAACACTCTGGTCTAAAGGGATAGAGGAAGTTGACTTGACGTGTCTGGGAATGAAAGGTGGCCTGTCTCACTCGTTCACAAAAAAGGTCAAAGTGGAGCAGCCAGAACAGGCCAGTCTCTGATGAACCAATGTGTCACATATTCCCTGTGCTACTCTGGCACGTCACATGAACATTTAAAGAATGCCTATTTAAAATGATGCAGACTATTTGGACAAGAGACACATACTTGTTTAAAATAATGGCCTCTGGTTTTCTTTAATCTTTCATCATTAACTTTTATGAATTCACCATGCCGATTCCTGTGTTTTAACAAAACAAAGACAAACCCCCCCCCCCCTCAAAACCCTCAAATTTATGTAATATTGATTTAGTTATAGTAATGCACTTTAAAAAAATGTTTGATCAATTGTATGATTGTAGATTTTATATCCAAACATTGCCTCAAATTTGTTTCTAAATCTTCCCTATTTTTCAGACGATACAATGTGAGACAACCCTCTATCTCACTCCTTACATCAAAAGCATTTGGCAGTTGATTTAATTTCATTTATTCATTCAATTTCACATAGTGTATCAGTCTGAAAGTAAACAATAGCTGTAGTGGGGTTTAAAAAAAAGTGTTTTAAAAGCAAGTGCTCTAACATGAGATTATCCACTTTATTTCACAGCATGCTCTGATTTCATTCAGCGTACACTCATCCCCTATGGTACAGTATGCCTGAGTTCACTTGGCTTTCATCTATGAAGGATGGGAGAAGTCTGTTCCTGGCACACCAACACACCACTTACTGTATACATTCATTTCAGACAGAATCCTGTTCACTCCTTAAAGGTCCAATCCATAAATACAATGTGATGTTGAAAAACTACTGTGAGACTACTGGCTGTGTGTTTACACAGTGATTTATTGCGCTGAGGACATGCTTTCTCTGAAAGCAATTGTCTAAGGTTTGCTCGAAGGACTCACAGCGTTGGCAGCTAAACATGAGTCTTGCAAGTGCATTACATTCTTCTTCATAACATGTACAGTGTTTGCACAGTATCACATCACAGATAAAAAACACAAAATGACTACAAAGATATTTGCCTACTATAATGTTATGTAGTATTCTCTTGACTGTTGTCGAGTCTTTATACTGAAACACAATGACTGATGACACTTTTTCAACTGCCAAACAACATTTAGATCACCTTGCCTATACAGTATCTCAAAGTTATTTCTCAGCATTATGTTTGCAGGCATAAATATATAGTATGGTTCAATGGTCTTAACAAAATAATTGCTTCTATGCATAGGTCAACGGTAAACAAATGCTGCAGTATTAGAACAATCACAGCAAGTAATTGGGCCTCAGTTTTATCGCTCTGGTCGCACATACAGGAATGATGTACAATCAATGCCCATTGGTCTTTCAGAATAGAATTTTTAACTGTGCAACCTTATTTTCCAGAATGGCACAAGTCAAAACTGGTGCAAAGGTGCAGTCAAAGGTGAGTCTTTGGTTGCTGCCGCGAGTGGCAGCTCTGTTTATTTCAAAGTTTGACACCAAAACCTGGCTTTCTGTGTCGATGTTCCACATAGATGGCACTTTTTTTACCATAAAATTCTAAGCTAGTCGCTGAAATTACCGCATCACATTGTCTACTCTGGCCCCCATATTCACTGGAAACAAAATGACACCAAAAGAAATCTAAGGTACATGACAAAGTACTGTCTGGCTTGTTTTAGTGTTTCAGGATGATCTTCTTTTCAAAAAATTTTTTCAAAATTATCTATCCTTGCAGCCCACTCTTTTAAAAAAACAAAACATTTAGACTAAAGAAAAGACTCCTTAAGAACGGAGTTGTCAATGCCATCTTTAAATGGACACACACTGCCTCTTAAGTATAGCAATTTAAAATGGAAAAAAGGAGGCAGACTTAAATTAACACCTAAACACAGTTTCAATCCCAGGAATAATTGATTACAGAGGGGAAAAAATAGCAAATGTGGGGAAGGTGTGTAGTGGGACACAGCTTTTGGGGGAGTTGTGTGTTGGCTGGAGAAACCTTTTAGTGCAAGTGTGTATGTCTGTGTGTGTCTGGAGGTGGTAAGACTAGAGCTTCCAGATGTGCAGTGGGCAACCTGCCTGTCGGGACCAAACACAGGAACTTCCCTGACGGCAGAGATTAATCAAAGTCAGGGGAATCTCTACAGCAAGACGAGGAGGGAGTACATGTGTGCATATTTTTATTTGTAGGAGGATGAGTATTTTTTTAATACATACTTTGTTGTGTGTGCATCACAAATTTACAAGGGGAGAGCTTGTAGTCTTTGCCAGGTCTGTTGATCACTGCTTAGAAAAGGAATTCAACCTTTTACTTTATTGATTGATGATGCCCCTTGTGAAGAGACTAATACTAACATTATTATGGGAAATATCTAATCATGCTGGCTTATGCACAGTATTTACAATACAACCAACCAAGGCAAAGTATGATATTGTTCCCTACATTTTCAAACTGATTATAAATCAGCACATGTATATGTAATAATCACTCAGCCAAAACACATTTACTGCATTGTTTTCAGATTCAAAATCTTGCTTGCATGGAACTTCATGAGCCTGTGTCACAAGCAATCAAAATAGGCTTGCAGCCTTTCATGGAAGACTTACAGACTGTGCCATAATCTCGAGGGCTTGGTGCAATTTAAAACTCATGCTATTGCCCTCCACTATCAGTTGAGGGCTTTGGTAGGTTAATGGCATTTCACTAACTTTCTCTTAATGCATTTTTTAGTCTTTGATTCACGCCCCAGCGCACTCTTTTTTAGCACTTCCATACTATCTGACAGGACATCACGTCCTGGCGTTTATCAATTAATTGCAAACTCCTGGGTGCCATTGTGAGCCAATGAGATTTTTTTTTTTTTTCAGTAAATGAGTGATGCATGTCTTCTGTGGGGTTCCCTTGATAGAGGAGAGTAATTACTCACAGCCAAAGCTCTAACCAGATCTTTGGGTCCTGTGGCAACCTGATGTGACATCAGTGGTCATCAGTATACAGGGATACGTGCTTCAACGACAGCCAGAAATAACATGTAGACTGGCACATTTATCACTGTCCTTCACATTCTTTGGGAGGACATTGTGTTGTAGATTGATCTACTGAATACAGAGATCATCCCATAAATAAAAGTTACTTTTATCCCCTGTTTAAGTCTCCATCAGGAGTCTCAGAAAATTCAAGAAATAAGCACATACTATCGAGCAGATTGTATAGATTATATGAAGATTGAATTGGCCACAAGCGTGTTGTTGTGTGTACAGGGAACAGTGTATGCACTTTCTTGATGAGTAGATCAATACCATTCCTATATCTGTGCATTAAGAATGAAGCTAGACTTTTGAGGCAATTAGCTGAGCTTAGCAAGATTTTATGATTTGACAAATGATTCAGCAAATCATGTGCATATATGAATTAGACTGTTTCTGTCAACACAAAAAGTAAAGAGTGTCAACATGGTGTTCAAAGTCCCAGTTCCCATCGCAGAGAGCCACAGATCAATTGGGAGCCCCCCACCTCCAGGTCTCCACAATCCTCATTTAGTCTAATTAAGAGATAATGCTCTAATATATCATTAAATAAAGTTCTGTTCACTTCTACACTTTTTATCTGAATAAGACCATCTACGGTGAAACATTACATCAATCTTGTCCACATGAAATAAAAGTGGTTTATCAAACAAAACAAGGGTTTTGACATGCTCAAAAAACCCATGAAATTTTGCACAAAATTCAATTGTAGTGGAAATTTATGCATTTCATTGGTTTAGGCCATGGGCGTGGCAAAATGGATCACTGGTGGCAGCTAAACTGCAGCCCCTGGGGCTCCATTCACCTACATGCACGAAATTTTTGGCGATTCACACACATTGTATTTTAACAAACTCCTCCTAGAGATTTGATTTTAGTAATCTGTGAGTATTAGCTGCTAACTCTATTTTATACTTATAGCTGCTCCACCGGAGCTCACGTTTATTGCTGCATGGTTTGGATTCCAACAGATGATGATCCAGACATTCACAGACAATCTGTAACAGTACTGCCTTATTACGCTCTGTGCCTTAGTTGTGCCTATTTAAAAAGTGTACTTAAAAAACTACATTGGTGGAAGCGAATAAGGCAAAAGTTAAAGTAAGAAAAGACATGTGGTGTGACAGCGTGAATTTTGTGTCAATTGCATGAGTCTTGGCAGCCCTGTATTTATCTAATGTTAGTCCATCTCATAATGGACTCATAACATTTTCTTTCTGCTCCCATCTCTTTGAGCATAATCAATGTAGCTCCTGTTAGCTGAGTTACCTAGGTAACACAACACAGAGGTAACGATATGCTGGCAACTTTACCATCTACCGTGAGATAGCGATAGCGGTCAAGTTACGTTGCAAGTCTCGCCCCCTGGCTCCGTGATCGGATAGTGAAGCTACATTTCTGATTGGATAGTCAAATGATATGTTAGTCTCAGCATCCCGATTGGCTATTCATAGGAATGTGTCAAATGAGGGACAAAACTACTTGTACTTCTGGATTTGATTTGTACCCGAAGATTTGATCCGTAACTGTAGACTTTGGATTTTTGTAACTGTAAAACTTTGATGTGTAACTGCAAAACTTTTTTGTAACTGTGCAAATTTCCTTACGGATTCAAAAATGTAATCCACAGTTACAAAACTTAAATCCACAGTTACAATACTTATGTCCCTGTATTGACTCCATATTCAGGTATAGTACCCTTGGTAACTGTATAAAAGTACCTAAACCATCTGTTTAGCGTTTCCACCGCACACAGTAGGCTACTCTTAAGTCGGTAGAGTTGTGAACAGGCTTTGGGGACAAACACTTTCACTTTTCCAGCAGTTGAGAAACAACAGAGGAGACTTTTCTTAGTCTTGAGAAGCTGCAAAATTGCCTATTACTGTAGGCTTCATTATCCACAACCTAAAACTGCTAAAGTTTTCCTCTGTTCCATTTGTATTCATGGTCACTTTTCTGCTGCTCTCTCTTTCTCTCTCTCACTCGGTCTATGGCACGCTCACTACACATACACATACACACACACGTTTCGTGTTTATCACAACAAGGAGACTTTAAGAAAAGACTGCAGGCAGCAAGAATAAAGACCGCTAATAAACAGGAGAGTTGGGAAATCCAACATCAGAGCACAGACTCTGGTTGCTCCGATTGACCAATCAGTTGTCTGCTGTGTTTTAACTCCACCTTTTAGTATCAGATCAGTGTACTTGGTACCTCAACAGAGGGGTATAACGAAAAACAGGACAGCACAAAACGGTTCTATTGGTACCATCCACAGCTTTTGGTAATGGAAACGAAAAGTATTGTTGTTGGCTACTGATATTCACTGTTTTAAAAAAGTATGTCCAAGAGCTGCTGCCCGTCAGGTCAGTGTTTACCGCTTGGGCCAGAGCCTCTGAATGCTAATTCTGAAACAACTTTGGCAACAGGAACAATAGAGCATTTGACTCTTTGGCCAGCACTGTAAGCTCATTTGCTGCGGCCGCTTCAAATAGCTAACATTGCTAATGTTAGCTTCCAGTGCTGCACTGCATGCAGTGTTTTGACAAATTACTAAAACACAGAGTATCTATCGTTCAGTTGTTAAGTATTCACATATTCCAAATACTATAAATCATAAAAATCGCCATGTGTAATACTTTTAGCTTTTGATTTTTATTATTGATGGTGAGAAAAGAAGAAGGTGGAAAGATTTCTCATTTATTTGACACCTCCTCTCTTAAATTGTCCTCTTCTAGCAGTGGGCCCATTAAGATTGAGGAAAGAGATGCTTAACACAGTCTCTGCTCTTCAGGATAACCTACTTAACCCAAAGCATCTTCACTGAACTGTGCTCAGCTGTGGAGTTCGGAACAGAAATGCAATTATATCTTAAAGTCTGCTGTCTGCTCTGGCTCCTAGTTCTGAGCTCCAGCTGTGTCACAAATGCATCTTTAAGGTCTATTTTTCTAATTAGCATCAGTATTTTATTTTTTTTTTAAATGAAAGGCTCTTGGTTGTAACGGACAGGCTTTCTGCTGGTATTACATTTTCTTTCCCCATCACTTAGCACTACAGCAAACCAACTACTTTTTGTCATTTTTTTTGATACACCAATATGAGCAAAAATAACTAAAATTTAACTTTAACTGTATCGTCATTTTCAGCACGTTCTCATCCCAAGTCATCAGATACAGCTTTGTTACAGCAGCTTTGATGAGCCCCTCGTGTCTCATCCAGATGCACAAAATACACTTCTGCTTCTATGTGCAACACGCTAAGCCTTCCCTTTAGCTTCTGTGTGCATCTCATCCAGACGCACAAGGTATAGGCTTTGGTTAAGTTTAGGCACAAAAACTATAAGGTTTAGTTTAGGAAAACATCAGTGATGTTTGGTTAAGTTTAGGCACAAATGCTACTTGGTTAGGTTTTTCATATAGGGGACACGAACTCCGGTCTCCTGGGTGAAAGTCGTGCATGTGACCCACCATTCTTACAACTTTCTCACTTTGTAAACTACATTGTGTTATGCAGTTGCTTTGATCGTTTCATATGTGTATGTGTATATTAATGTGTGGATGTGTGTACATTGGCAGTACATTACAGCCTGCTATGTCTCATCCAGACACTAAAGGGTATCTTCATTATCTGGATGAGAGACAGAGGGATGTGAGAAAATGGCAGTACTTGACACACACAATGAGAACAAAGTCATTTTTTTATGCAACTTATAAAATTGAATGTTTGACATCTAATTGGTTGACATGTTTCAGCTCTGGGGGTTTGCAATCCACTTTTATTCACGACATACATTCTGACTTGTCATAGCAGGAAATCACTAATGAAGGCTGCATTCCTCTGAGGTCTGCCGTAATCCATGCTAGTCAGTCAGCATGTATTGTAACATGTCCCTGGCACTATCACACCTAAATAAAAAGCAGCTATTATTAATGTTATTGCTCCTGTGTTTCGGAAGTCAAAATATTGGGAGAAAGGTCTAACATTGAAGGCCATTTCAGACAAAACACAACAATGGCAGCATTGTGCTCTAAAACCCTTTTTTTTAAAAGGCTTGTGACAGGCTTTTTGCTGTTGTTGTGGCTGAAATGCCCATAACCTGACAAACAATCAGTCAAGCGAAACATATTGTCACTGTCCATTGAAAATGGTGTGTCATGTGTTGCGAAAATTTCTATTCCTTTTTAAGCTAAATACACTATTTGAAAAATGTACCTTTTCATGGCTTTTCAACAAAAAAAATATGTGTCCAAGGTGTATATAGAGACCCCAAAATATGAGAAAAGACCATCCTCTATATTTTTTCTTGCTCCACCGCTTAACCCTTTGAATTAATTAAAAAAATCCTCACGGTTAAGACAAAACTCAATGTAACATTGAAACAATACAGCAATCTAAAAAAAAATCTACTAATTCTACTTCTATTATTGGAACAACAGCTTGTCTGAATTTAGAACATCTCTTGCACCATGTTTAATCTTCACTTCTACCCCACCGTACATTGTTGAAGATAATGCACAGGGCCTGCTCAGTTTTACACGTTTTATGACGTGCAAAAATAATGACTGTTTACTCAAAGAGGTCATACAGCTCCGCAGCCAATATATGAGAGTACGTAAGACTGAAGAAAACAACCCCTTTTCTGGAAGACTGAAGAAAAGTACAAGGAAAGAGGACAATGAAGATGAGAGAAGCAACAAACAATGCAGATGTAATGAGTTTGCTTTGAAATAGACTCTCTCAGTGACAATCAGCATCGATACTGATATCAATACCGATGATAATTTAATGCTGCTTAAGATGTTGTTGATGGGGAAGTCTGGAAAATCGAAGATAAGGGCAAGAAGTTGAGAGAAGCAGCAAACAATTCAGGCACAGTTAGTTGACTGACCCCAGTAATGATAACTGACCATGTCAATGACTGATAAGGACAATTGTATAACCCCTAAGCTTCATAGATTTTGCAGACCATTTTAACAAAAAGATGTATCCCTTGTCCTTAAAGCACTGATACAAATAATATCAGTATGCATGTTATGTACAATAAGCCATGCTTATGTGCAAGACAGTGGATTCCTGGCTGGGGCAGGGCCTTTCTGTGTGAAGCTTATACGTTCTCCCCATACAGGACACATGGATACAAACATGGCTCTAAACAAGGCCCCTTCTTGGTGGATAAACGTCTACTGTAGCTCCTTCACTTTTTGTTCATGAAGTATGATATTTGCATTTTAAGAGTGCTGATGTTAGAAAATTTACTGAGTGTATGTTCTGGCCTCATCTGCTTGATGAGGCAGTTGTTTTTGTGAATGGTTTTCACCATAATGTAAATACTTCTTGCTGAAAGTTAAATGATGCACATGTGGATGAATATACTGTATGTATTAATGCCCAGCTGAAAACAGTTACAGTCCTTAGCGATTGCAAACAATGCAACAGTACACATGTGTAACACAATTCCTTTTGTAGATAGCTTACCAACAATATATGTGCACATCCATTTTGCACATCCATTCTCTTCTTTCTCCACTATAATCCCCCTCCCTGGCGATTTTCTGCATGACAAGATCATGACGCAACTTCACCATTTAACTGTAAAGGATAAGATTATTGTAATTACATAGATGCACTCTTCCAACCAAATTAGGAACATTACATTGGTGAACCCTAAAATGAGGGAATAACTATCTCTTAGCAACCCATACCAACAATAAAACTCCTCCCAGTTGAGAGGGCTCATACTGGCATATTTGTTGGGAATATGCTTCTACTTTCCGCCTGTACAATTTGCATTGTTGGAAAATAGGTTAAGGCGCCAGGCAGATGGTTCTCATTGATTCTTCTGTACTTATATGGAAGTCTGAAAAGTTAATCCTGAAATATAATGCCATATAATGCTTGTCTGCTTCTGGCATTATTACAAATGAAGCCATGCATTCAATGTTTAATCACAGTGTTGTATTGTAATATAAAACATGTATAAAACAATGTGCATGTGTGCAAGGTATGGCAGTATACATGTGCCAAAATACAATTTATTGACAAGGAATTTCATAAAAAAGTGTATTTTTTAAAGGTTTGGTACATTTATATAAATTCCTGCAACAAGATTAATTAATTTTTTTTTAATTGCCTTTAACAAAAGGCAAAAATTAAAAAAAATTCTGAGATTTTGGAGATTGTGCAAACTTCCCTTTTCACCCTCACCTCCCTGGTCTGTGTATACCTGTGGGGATTAGCCCTTTACCCGTGTATGCTAACATTTTGGAGGGTTCCAAAAGCCGGGGCCATGGAGTTCAAACAGGCCCCAGACCCCAAGTGAGCTCCCCGAAGGAAACATGGGACTCATTGGTTCTGCATTTCCTCAGCTTCCTTGACAGTGTTGGACCCCGTCATAAGTATGTCACATTGATGAAGCTGATTTAGTGGCGAGCAGAAGCATGAGCATGGGGTCGTCACTGGGGAGCAGTGGTCCCTGGTGTAAAGAGGGAGGGGTTGGAGGTGGGGAGTCTGAGATTCGTTTTGTTCTGTGAGTTAAATGTGTTTACATGTTTATGATGTTGAAATGAAGAACATGGACTATGGAGGCCATTATACCGACATACAGTTTTTGGGGTGAGGGTTAGCTGCTACATAATCAATAGTGAGATAGGGCCTTGGTGTCTTGCTCAAGGATACTGAGACAAGATATGTGGATGTTAATGACCACATTAACAGTTGCAGGAATTTGGTTTGCACGAGTGGAGAGGAACAGTGTCTTATACTAATGTATTGTTAGAGCAATGGACTGAGAGTGAAGATTTCTTTTGTCCTTGGGTTTTTGTATTACGTGCTTCTCATTATTAACTTTTACCCATTCTTTTCAAATGTTATGACAAAGGTTAAAAGGGGCCACTTCGTTAGAAAGATAAAAATGCCCCAGGTTCACAGGCAGAGTACTCTATTTTGCTGTGTTGTTTGTGCTCCACAGGCTTAGTCAATCACCATTACCCAGTGTTGGCCTCATTTGCTCTTTGCTGCTCCCTCTGGTGTTTGTCCTTCCTCCTTCTTGACCACCTATTAACAAACACAGGGAGATAATGTAACTAAATACAAGCTGCAATAATAAAGGGGATTTATTCAGAACTTGGAGTGAATCAGGAAGATGATTTTCTCTTCCTCTTGGCTTGCATGCTGATTAATGGGTGAAGCAGATTTTATCTACTTCTTATTAACTTCCCTCACTCCTTGACTCTTTTGCTCCCTCTCCATCTTCTTCTCGCACATTCCCAGAGTCTTACCTCATCTAATGAAGATGTGCCTCTGATTTTATTTTCAGCCCAGTCTTTTCTTCTCTCTCCAAATAGCTCCCCCGATGATGCGTGTTTCTTAAATAAATCAGATTTCTAAGATGCTCATTTTCTCATTAAAGTCTCACTGTGCTTGAGTGTGTTTCATATTTGCTATTTTCTGGCAAGCAGACTTGGATCAAGTTATGTACAAGTAATTGTCTGATCTATTGTAAGCTACTAGAAGCAACACATAATTTCCTTATGCAAGCCAAAGCAGTGTCAGTCAAAAAAGTGAAACCCTATCAAATCATTGTTGAAATACAGTATAGAAAAAACTGGGTATCTGGGTATCATGTGAAATGACCAAAATGTTTCTAACCAGAAGTGTATGTACGATCCCCATCACTCATAGCAGCTGATTGAGAAAATATAGGTTCTTTTAGGGCCTTTAAAAGGGCAATGAGTCACCAGTCATTTCCTAAACCTAACCAAGTGGTTTTTGTGCTTCAACTTCGCAAATGTCACACATATTTTGTGGCCAAACTTAACTAAAACAATGTAGACCTTGTGCATTAGAATAAGATATGTGGGGCGTGAGCCTTAGGGTTAGGGTACCTTGTGCATCTGGCATCAGGCTCTGCTTTTAAAACACTCTTTCCTGCTCAACTACAACTCAAAACCACTTCAAAACTACAGCTGCTATTATAGTCTTTACTCATCTCTAACATGGAGATGTTGCCAGCCAATCATATTCTGCTGTGAAGGACGACGCATGCCAGCAGAGTATGATGCATAAAGCGTCAAGTCTGCGATGTACTTAAGGGTCATGGTAGAAAGATTTCATTTGGATTAGTGATGTACGTTTTAGTTCCACTTAGGCCTGTAGATGTCACCAATGGTGATAAATTACTTATAATTAAGTTTCATTGACCTTACTGTTTTCAAACTGTGGGACTTGTCATGAGGGTCGATATCCCGTCCATCTGGTACCATAAGGCGGTTGAAGTAAATGACAGTTACTGCCAAATAAAGTGTTTGATCCAGCTCTGAATGCTGGTGTCAGTCTGACTACCTCTGGACTCTCTCTCTCTCTCTCTCTCTCTCTCTCTCTCTCTCTCTCTCTCTCTCTCTCTCTCTCTCTCTCTCTCTCTC
>JBBPCS010000375.1:10268826-10294000 GCA_037974645.1 Hollardia meadi
CTCTCTCTCTCTCTCTCTCTCTCTCTCTCTCTCTCTCTCTCTCTCTCTCTCTCTCTCTCTCTCTCTCTCTCTGCCCCTCTGTATGAGTCTTTCTGTCTCTCCAGTTTTGTGTCTAGGGTTACAGGGTAACTGGAGCCGTGTTAGTGTGTGGCGTTCCTCAATCCCCCAAAGGACCTCAGCTCCATGTTATGGTTTCCATCAGTCTTGTGCAGGGCTGAAAAGAAGGTGTGTGTGTGTGTGTGTGTGAGTGTGTGTGTGCGTGTGTTTGCTATTCACAGTGAGTAAGAGAGTAAGTTCATACTGGCCCAGGGTTGCCTGTTATATCTTAACCACAATGATTCAGTTGTTTTACTGTAATAGTGAGACGAGGGATGTGCTTGACAAATGCTGCAAGTCAACGGCCTGATTTAAACACTGTTAAAGTTCATATCCACGATCCTTCATATCAACATAATAACTCAATTACTTATTTCTGACCTAATTTCTGCCAACATTTTCCCTCAACCTTTTTACACATTGCATGTACAGTGGTAATGTCTCTGGATTTCGTTAGGTTGAAGTATTTGCAAACATACTGTACAGTCTGCTCCCTGATATTTCATACAGTTGATGATACATTATGGAAGCATCGTCGCTGTTCGCTGATCTCAACCTCTCACCATCAAAGTCATACAGTGGATGTTGGAGCTTTTAAGTCACCATCAATAATACATGAGTAGGTGATGAAACAACAAACAAAAATGCACTCTGCCCTGTGCTTTCAACATGCTGCAGGACGAAAGGTGATGGGCCTCACGCATGTGGGAAAATGACTACTTCCCCGTTTGTTTATCATGGAGTTTTTAAAGGGCAGGGGAACCAAAGAAGGTGCCTTCACTTACAATTTCTGGCCAACCTTATATAGCAAACGTTTCAATTTTCATCATGCATATTTAGCATTTTTTAAAGAGAAGCTCTTCAGTGAGTTCACATCTATAATATGCAAGATTTTTTTTTTTTCGTTGACTAGACACAGTGGTCTTACTGTTCTACTACCTTAAAACCACATCTAGCCTGAGACTAAGGGTAATCTTAGTCATCTCCAAAACCACCAGAGGTACCGTAGAAACAAGGCAGTAAATGCAGTAAATCAGTCATAAAATTATTTCCAGGTTTTTCAGCTTCACTCAAGTTTTGTTTTGCTGTTGTTGCAGTGACATCCTGGAGCTTAATAGCCACAACTCAACTTATCGCTGACTAATGGTTTATGCTCCAGAACATCTGAAACATTTTAAACACCAGTTTCACACAGAGATTTAAGCATGTAGACGGGGTTGCAGGGAGAATTGTGTGTAAAATATGCTGTTTATGGATATTTTCAGGCTGTGACTGAAGGATAAAAATCCTTTTGAGGTCTTTCGGGTAATTCATAGCAATGTTGCGCAACATGCTTGTTGAAAAGATTCAGGATGGCAGCTCACAGTGGCCCTGTTGTTTTGGGGGTTATAATGCTAATACTTAATACTTAAAATACTTAATGCTAATAATTAAGTAGGGAGCAATCATTTTGTGTTGGGGATTTAGCTTTCTTAGCAGAATTCCTTGACGTGTCTCTGACTGAGATGAAGCACAGCTTTATTTCAGGCCGCGCAATTTACACTTGTATTGGCTGATTGGCATCAGTTGTTTGCAACAGGCTTTACAATGATTGGCTTTTTCACAGCTGAGTGGCTCGTAACGTCCAATCATAATCATGCTCATGACAACACCGTTTGCTATTGCGGCTCCCTCCAAGACCCCAACCTGCTCCATATGTGGTATTCTGTATTATATTGTAAAGAAGATTTAATGTTCATGTAGGCCTAAGGCGTCACAGACACATGCTGTAAGAAATGCGTCGCCAGGAAAACTAATGTTTTCTTATGGTATGGCGTGTTTGGTGTACGCTTCTGTGCATTTTTGAAGCCACATGATGCGTCCGTGGTATCGGCGCCTAAGTGTTTATTAAGGGGAATTTGCTATCTCAGCAGAATACTTGTCGCTGTATGACCATTTGCTATAAATGGTCAATTTATTGGCATAAGTGTCTCTTACTGTATTAAATTTAATTGTAAGGGACACCCCATAGTCTGAAATGCATCACCTGCATTTTATTCCTGATTCCATCAGCAACATTATCATTATTGTTATTATTATTATTATTAAACTTGCGGTTTAATGGGTTGCTATGAAAAGACATGAAAACATTTTAAATCCCCCGTGACCTCAGTGTTACATGACCTACATGACATGGGTAAGACAGGAGCAGCCTCGGCCCTGACAGCCAGTGTGGCCAGCTTTGTTGTGGTCATCGTTGAAAAATCAAAGTTCTCTGTTAAGTCTGCGGTTTGCAAGGTCAAGGGCTCGAGTGAGGTTTTTCTCTCATAGGATTAAGACAGCAGCACACCCTCCTAATTTTTCAAAATGGATGGCGTGCTAATCTGAGAGCTCCCTCTGTGATCTTGTGACCACAGTTTTGGGGTCGAAGTAGCGGGCCACTGAATCTCTCCTGGTTAAAATAAGTTTAACCCTTCGACCCCTTGTGCAAACCACCACTTCTCCAGATGAAAAGTAATGCTTTGTTGTGTACAGAGCACCTGGCTCTTCAGAAATACTGCAACAATGCTCATACTGAATATACTGTGACTTCTATATCTATTGTAAATTAACATCACTATTGCAATCATTTCAATTTGTTCTTGGGAATATATTGTGATACAATGAAACAAGATATCTTCTTGAATAAGTGAAAAAATACAATATCTAAACACAACTTTGAATATGGTTATGTGATATTAATTTAACATTTTTACATCCTTTAAAATCAGTAACAAAATTAACATACTCTAATACAAAACTGACAAATGATAAAAACTGTAGATAGTTGACAAGCAACCTTTGTACTAGTTAGTGAGAATTAAACTTGTAAGCCACCTGTGCACCTCTCAGAGATGACTCTCCTCCATTTAGGTGTGCCAGGGAGCCATGCCAGTAAGCAAGCTTGAAAATTAGCAGGGCATATGTCTATTGTAAAGGGAATACAGCTATTATGAATAAAAAAATGTCTTGTGCGTATGAAAGGCTATCAGAGTGGTAGGTTTTCTCTTAGCTACTGTAGAACTGTGTTTAGCTGCCCATTTAGCCTTAAAACTAATGAAACACTTGTTCCTAGCAGCATGGCATTATTCTGACAAGACTTTTCATCTTTCTCTAACGTACACTCAAATGGATGGGGATTTGGTGGCTGAATATACACAGTGTCAGTGTAGGTCTGGGTAGATGCATCAGCTATTGTCATATTGCCATAATTTATGAGTGACAGCAGAGATATGATCAGAGATGTGCAGAGTAAATCGGATTCCCAAAGGTTACTGGCAAGGTCCAGGGGAGGGGTTCATTATAGCAGATTTTATCGATGTCCTTCAATCATGTTTGTGTCTGTGTGTGTGTGTGTGTGTGTGTGTGAGAGAGAGAGAGAGAGCAGGAATGGTTGGTGAGCACAGAAGTAGGGACATAGGAAAAAAGAAAATACATAACACAGTAAATACCACAGCAGAACTGCTTGTGTTTACACTAACAGCTATTTTTCCTTTGTGGCTCAAAATATGCGTGATATTCTGTGTGCCTTTCTGTGTTTGTAGGTGTGTTCATCTGCTTCTTTGCTTTCTGTACACAGCAGGCAGCCACAACGACACGGTGAACGTTTGCCTGCTGCACATATCTCTGTGTGTCTGTGTTGTGTTTTTCTGAGATAGAAAGAGGAAAGGGTTTGGACCAGTGGCCGACCAGGGCACCCTAATTCCTTCTCCCTGTCCTGGCCTTGATTCCCTTCTCTCGCAAGTGTGACTGCAATTTGCATGCTGTCTTCATGTTCAAATTTACGACCTCTCCTGGCTTTGCTGAACAAAAGAGGGGATTGAAGGCAGAAGTATCTATTGGGCCCAGTTCCTCTGAGCAGCACTTAATTGATGCCAGAACCTCTCAGGGGCCACTCCTAAATGTATCAGGAGGAGGAGGAGGTGGATCTCTGCAGAGTAACACACTCCGTACGTTCATAATGCAGAATTAAGCGGTGGCATGAAAATTCCAGAGCCCATCCTTTACGCCCAGCACTGAGGCTACACAGTCTAGGCCTGCTGTATGGAGACAATCTCTTGTGTGCAGTGTGTGCATGTGCACGAGCCCACGCAAGGGCTTTCTCACAAGTGTCAGTGCCTCACTGTGGCGTGAGTAAGTAGGGTGTTGACCCCATCTATCCCTGGAGAGCATATGGATGCAATCACATGGAGTGAGAGAGAAAAGGGGAGAAAGATTTTGAGGCTTAATAGGAGAAAAAAAAAACCAAGAGGAAAGAAGAGAGAAGCTGATAGAGAGAGAATAAGAGAAGAGAGATAAATTGTCATCTGGCTTGTGTATTTCGAAGACAGAAAATCTCCCTAATTCCTTGTTCTCCCTTCCCTTTATGGATTTGCCAGTGGAGGGTTTTGGTTAAATCAAGCCGCAATGGTTTCCTCACCCATTCTTGTTAAGAAGGCGAGGGATGATTGTGTTCACTTTGATTCCACTTTTTGGACATGGCCAGTAGCTAATTAGGACAATAATTGCACAATCCCATTCTTGTTTTAAATCAAGGAAACTTAAGATAACTTGCTCGTGCCTGCCATATGTGTTCTGTGTTTATGAGGCTCTGTTGTCACAGCGAGAGCAGCAGGACAGAATGAGAGAAGCATGCTCCCCCGGCAAACATTTGGAGTTTAATGGAAATGATTGCCTCAAATGATCAGCCATAGTTTCACTCCAACTTTTAATACATAAATTCATGACACCCATCATTCCTAATCAGGGCTCTTTCTGGCTTGATGTCACACATGCAGCCGCTCCACATCCCTCTTGCGTGATTCTCTTCATCTTGTCTGATAAACATCTCAGCGTTCTCAAAATCCATTACTTGCAATTTACTTCTCCCCATGGCATGTGGACACTGGCAATTTTAGTGAAGTTACCTTACACGCTTGCTTGTCTCAGGCTGCAGGCTTCACGGTTTACCAGAAAGAGAAGTTGGTAAGCTGACTGGCCAAGTAATCACCAGAGAGATACCTTAATTGAGCCAGTTATAGTTTAAGTTTAACTCTCTATATTAGGAATATCCCCCCACCCTAAACACTGCAAATTATATTTTATGGTAGTGCTTGAATTTTATGATCATCAATCAAACCTATCCAAATTCATCAGTAAACACATGCTCCAATTATATCCTGTCACACTCTCTATCAAGCCGGTCTCTATCCTAACTACAACAATGAACTACAGTCCATTTTTTGACTGGTACTGCAGGGTCCCTTAAAAAAGTGATTTGTTTTGTGGCTATTTGCATGTCAGAGTCTGAGGAGAAAATCAATGATGCTAATTAGTGTTCCAAAGGCAGACTTTGCTGTGCACTGATTACTCTGAACTAAGTGCCAAGGGATTAGGGTGGACTTGCCTCACAGACTCAGGAGGCAGGGGAGCTGTTAATTAGAGAACTGTTTTGTGTGTCAGTGTAAGTGTGCGTGCCGTTTGCACATGTGGGTGTATGAGAGTGTACCATGTACCATTATTTTGCCTCAGCTTTTCTTTCTTTGAAAGTCTGGACCCAATAAGCACAGAGCTGTACAGAGCACTAACTCACGCATCTACCCATGTATGTTGATGCATTGTAAACATTTACCTGCCAGAAACAGCAGGGTCAAGACGTAGGCCCTCCAAAGTAGTGCTCAAAAGGAGAGGTGTGTTTACATATGTGATTATCGCTTTGACCTCTCACCCTACGCAGGGCCATTTGTAATCCAAACAAAAGGAGGCACCCTGCAGATTTTGCGGCGCTTCACAATACACCTCTCATGAGTAAAATGGGTAAGTCTCGACTTCTCTCAAAGCACCTTGCTACCTCGGAGGTCACATGTTTCCCATTGAGAACAGTTTACTTCCATCGCAACATATTTCCGTAAGCCTTTGATTCAAACCAGAGACGGAGTCTCTCTCTCTCTCTCTCTCTCTCTCTCTCTCTCTCTCTCTCTCTCTCTCTCTCTCTCTCTCTCTCTCTCTCTCTCTCGTATTTTCCTTTTTCAAAAACCTCCATCCTGAAATGATCTGCACCAGCAGGAATTTCTGCACTTTTTTTCCGGCCTGATACCTCCATAGCTTTCCAAAAGGTGTATTGAAGGTTATTTTTCACATCATTACAACTAATTGACCCCAAATGCGTGGCATGTGGGACGTGCAGGACTGGGAATAAGAGGAGGCATGTTCACTTTACAGAGCAGGATGGCTTTACATATTTATTTCCACTTGCTCGAAAACAGCCTGCTTTTTAAAGAGGGCTTGGGTTTCACAGGCTGCTTCAGCCAGCCATCTGTCTGTCCATTTGAATTAGACAAACCTTAATCATATATCAAAGTTTGACAAATTTGATAAAGTCGTCATGCACAAATGTGTTGTGATAGGTCTTGCACTTCAAAAGTATCACTTTCGTTCTCGCTGGTCATTTTATTTTGTTCTCAATTGTCTGATCACACTCAGAGCTGCGGTGTGTTCAAATGATGCAGTCATTCACCATACCTCAATGTTGAGCATTGCAGCAATATCAAAACCTGCATGTGTAACAGGGACGTTCTTTATTATAACTTTTTCATGTTGGCATAATTTATCTGATGCTGTCCAAGCATGTTCTGTGTCTAAGAGGAAATTACATTTTCTTTGCAGATGACATTTCATGTAAGAAAAATGGGACGTTTAGCTTCAGTTGGCATGCAAGCACAACCTTTCAGCTTTAACTCCTTATATGTGCTTTTCTTTTTTCTCATTAACTTAGTAAAGCCACAGTGTCTGGAAAGTCCAAGTACTCCCCAATCAGTAACCCTGAGGATATACTGTCCATGGACAGATTTTTTTTTGCATGCAAATATCTCTATCCCTCTCTCTCCCATTGTTCTCTTCATGCATTAAAAACCTCCACATTTGGCTTCAGTGCAAAAAGTAGATATATTTGGTGCATCAATAGTTATTCAAATTGCACAGTGCCTGGAAAAAAACCATTCTAAGTCTGGTGTAAAGTGAAGATGGAATTGAGTTTTGTGAAATATATGAGCTTGCAGAATGCAAATGAATCAATTGATAGAAAAATCTTTGCCTGAGCCAAAATTGTGTTTGCTTTCTCCTCGGTTTAGACAGACTATGGAGAGAACTAAATGGTAAATAAATTGTTTGCTGCAACCAATTATGATTTTATCCGCATACATACAACATGTTACTTTAGAGAGACATCTAAAATGTACAGTATGTGCTTCACTTTAATGGCATTACATCTATCTTAAAATAATTCCAGAAGTCTCATTTAAATCCCTTGCAGCAAACCAAACGGTATATCTGATCAATCTCACAAAATCCCTTTAAAAACCAGAAGTTGCTGCTGTAGTGGATCCCTGCTGCTGGACTGACTTTGAGTAAGAGTGGTTAAACTTCTCTTTGGCTGTGAGTCTGTGGTCTCAGGATTTTCATAAGCAAATTGAGATGTTTTTTGATGTCTTGGTGCAGCTGCAGCCCATTGTGAGGTGGCGAAGCTACAGGGAATCGGCTCCAACGCCCACTGAGAGGGGACACATCTGTGACACACAACGGAAAGAGGCAACGGGGAAAACAATAAACAGTTTAATTGTTTTTGAAATATAAGACCTTGGATTGCCGTCAACATAAAATGATTTGACTCCTGAGTCTGGAGCTGTATCTTACAACCAGTTAATTCATCTGGAGTGATCTAGTGGTGATTCAAACATTTAAAAAAAAACATTTTTTTTTTTTTACTTCGAAGTGCTATTTTAAGAATAATACAGTAAGTAGTAAGTAAATAGGTGAGTGATTTACTTACTAACTCACGTCTTCTTCTTACCCTCCCAGTGTGTGGGACTTTCTTAAGGCTTTTTATTGGGAAATGACAACAAATGAAACACATAAAGCAGAAGCTAAACTTGTTCATTTGTTATCTCACACAACATAATTCCTTGGCTAATCTTTAAAACATTTTATCACTGTGGATCCATTTTTCTGCCAGTTGCACTGTTTCAGGATGGACTTCAGGAGCATTTGCTACTAAAAGAGCATTAAACAGCAATTTTGGGGGAGGTTTGGTGCATATTACTGCTAATTGATTTAATTATAAATAATAATAAAAATAATAATTACTTCTCCAATCCCTTTAGGCACCCCTCCTCATTTAAACATTAGGCAATACTACTTAAAGAGGCAAAACTCACACACCATTAATTGTTTTCACCCTGCTTTAATAAAAGATGTTTTTAAAAGGGAAAAAACTTCTCTATGTTGGCGTCTTCTCTGTAGAGACTCGGCTATGTTTGCATTTTGCCAAGATGGTGGAGATTACCTCAAAGAGCCCTTTTTAAGTTAAAGCCTAGACACAATATTCCAATTAGGGAAAACACAGGAACAAAGGTAGCTAGCAGAAAAATATGACTATTTACAAAGGCCCACATTATTAAGGCCACCTTGTGACTAAATGTAATTTCTTACAGGTCAATGCGTGAGTGGAAGGGCGGTACAGATAGTATAACATTTACTCCATTTTCCTAGGGCCTGTGGAGAGGCATATTTTGTGTTGGCGTTCTTCGCACAGTATGATGTCACCTTGAGATCGAAACCCAGCTGAGGTGTTACTATAGATCTCAGTGTGTACTGCCATTTGATAGAGCCATTTCCTACTCTTCGGAAAGTTATTCTTTATTCTATGTGAACAAGGAATAAATCCAGGATATCTGCTTTTAGGAAGTAGTGTAAACAAAATTCCCCCTTTAAACCCCATTCAAAGGCTTTAGATGACTGCCTGCATTGATGGAGATCATGAATATACAGCAGCACGGTCACATCCCAGTGAACATAAAGTCAACACAGACCGTAATCCCACTGCCAAAGCTGAACAAGGCAGATTTTCCATGCGTGTATGTGTATGTGTGTGGTAGGGTTGGCTTTTGTTGGGTCAAGGCATGGCTTAAATCAGGTCAAGGCATGTCTCCCAACAGAGTTTGAAGGGAGAGAAAACAAACAGAATAAGAGAAAGATGAGGAGACAACCCAGAGAATATTAGTGGACAGAGGAGGGAATAAAAGTTATTTCTGGATGTTTATTTGAACACGGCACAGAAGAGAAGAAGGCCACTGTAGGATTTAAGGGTGGGGAGTAATAAAGTCAAGATGTAGTCAAATCCCCCCTGCTGAGTCAGGTCACTTTACCTCAGTAAGGGCCTAAAAACTGAAACCGGAGGACACTATTTGTCTATTCACACACACACACAGGAGAAAGATGGCCTGCCACAACACCTTATCACTTGGGGTTTGTTTAGTATGTAGTTTAATTGATGGGGCACATTATTGTATTAATAGCAAGTCGCAGAGAGGTCAGTAGGAATTGATTTTAGAATGCTACTCTAACCATAATGATTGATGGCAAAAAAAAAAACATTAACCAATCACAAGATGTTTTATCCAAGCTAGCAGTGTGGCTCTATGGTTGGCAGTGTTGGTCTGTCAGTCAGTCCACTGCTTTGGCCCAGACTGAAATATCTCAACAACCGACAACAATGAGTTCTCATTAATTTTTAAAAATTGAGACATTCTTGGTACAACATGAAATTTAATGACTTTAGCGATCCCATGACTTTCCCTCCAGGGTCATGAATGCTTCCCAGATGATGACTTTTAATAACCTTTGTAATCCCCTGACTTTTCCACTAGCCACTATGAGATTCACAATTGCTGTTTCAGGTGAGATATCTCAAGAGCTATTACAGTCAAGAGATTGTCATGAAATTTGGTAAAGACATTCATGTGGGGGACATGAATGTATGGAGTAATTGGTGGTGGTGACCCAAAGTTATTGGTGAATTTTCATTTAGTGTCATCATCTGTTCAAAACTTTGATTTGTAATAATAATAATAATAATAATAATAATTTCGCCATATCTGCAAACCCTATGATATTCATATCAGCCTCAGCTGTACCTTGTGTTTATTGCAATGTTAGCATGCTAACACAGCAAACTAAGAGGGTGAACATTTATACCTGCTAAACATCAGCATGTCAGTACTACTGATAGAGGCATTTAGCTCAAAGCAACAAGCTTGTCTAAGTCCAGCCACAGAGCATTTGTGTACTACCATGTTTCCCATTTCATTCAGCATACATTAAGCTCCGTCCGATCAAACTGTGTGCTCACCCTTTTGCCTGGTGCTCATCTCATGTTTTGATCCCGGGGTGAATTATTCATTAGATGTTAAGGCCTACATTGCGAACTTTAAGTGTCAGTGTGTTGTATTTGCTTAATGAACAGGGTTAGAGGAGATCAAAGCTGAAAATATGACAGATGAAGGGGAGAGGGTAGATGCAGAGATTTGGCTTGTCTGACTTAATTGGTGCCTCGCAAGAAGAAGCCTCATCAAGTCAGATTTTGAAGAGTTCATGCATAGTTTCAAACTGTAGGGGCATATTCTTAATGGTCTTGTCTTTCCACATACATTTAGCTTTAAGTAACATTATTGCTTTATCCAGGATTTTTTAATTTCTTCCTCTGCTTTAAAACAGTCTTGTTTTAAAAAAAAATAAAACTAAAGGTTTATTAAGTAATTAATTACACTTATCAACTTAGTGTGAGATCAGAGTGAGATCAGGCAGGCCAATATGACAACATATCATGATAATACTGTAATAAACATATTTACCTCAATAATAACCAAATGATGTTACGTGGGGAAATGTACTTTAACTATGTAGTCATTGGTATAGATCGAACGGGCTTGACATTATCCGACTTAACACAACTGTAATGATATTTTTTTTGGTCATGAAATTTGTTTTTTTTTAAAATAAAACTTCTTGCATGTATTGCAGCAAGACTTAATTTTATGGCTCAAGTATCAAATGACCCTCCAACAGCAGTAACCATGACCTCATTATGGCAAAGATTCCATGGCAGGAAAAAAAAAAAAAGAAGAGTTTTCTGTGCACTTTCTGTGCTGGAAGTCCTTGCATGGCGCCTCTGAAGCTAGCTCGCTAGTTAGCCACTCCTCTTCCCTCTCTCCACAGATCATTAACAGTCATGCTCCTGTCCTTTGAAGTCTGTGAGGTCTGCTGTGGCTGTCATAGCCATGCAAATCCAGGGGACAACCCCAGCCACCTGTTCTCAGAAACATCTGTCCACAGACTGAGGTTTTACTCCGGCACTGTTCAGCTGCCTCGCTCGACTCTAATCCTCAAAGGGCTAGAGGATGGCAAAGAGGCTATTTTTAGGGACTCTTTTTAGGGACTCTTTTTGATTTGCTAGTGCAGACCTTATGTTCTCTAATGAACATAGGTTTCACTGCAAATACAAGCTTGGAACTGAAATTTGTTACTTGGTGACAATGTATTCTCAGTGCAAGTCTCTATTGCAGTGAGTTTTGTATTGCTGCCGGCTTTAAGAGACTATAGAAAAGTTTTATTAGTTAGAAATAGGTATAAGAACTTTTTGACATTTTATAGTGCCTATCTACCCTATCATTCTGTCTTATAATCAGATTATATTATTATATATTTCTAATATGATAATATAGTCTGATTTACTTATGATCTACATGATTTTACACTCACAGATTCCCATTACATATGTGGATTGCTGCATAATGATTCACTTTAAAGACCAGTACTGCATTATTTGAAAGAGAGATTTTAGAATAAATAATAGAGAAGTAGTTAATGTAAATTAAACTTCAATCTCAGTATCCCATCAACATATATCTGCTGTATTGCTTTTAATGAAGTCCTTTGTCTGCAAGCTGCAAGACTTCACCAGCATTTCCTTGCCCTCAGTACCATGAGACCCCTAAAGACTGCTGTCTGTCTCAGTTGATGAGGAACCAGATCAGAAGACTCCAGGTTTCTGAGGGAGGTTCAGCTGCAGAATGATGACCACATTCATTAAAAGTTGCAACACTTTATGAGTGCTCAAGTTTTCCGAAAAGAATGTCTGTCTCTCGGGGTGTGAGAGTCTGGATGAAACTATGGGTAATATACCAGTTGTCAATGCCCTCTCATGGAGCTCTCCCAGGAAATATTTGATATTGATTGAATATTTGATTTGATATTGATTGAATATTGTTCTTTAATAGCCCATGGCACCTAGCATTCATGATGAACTTGCCACCCATTATTCAGGAAGCAAGGCAGGAAAATGTAGGAGCTGGACAATGCATGTTCTTCTAAAACTGCACAGTGGGATTGCCAGTTTTCGCCAAGGGGCAGATTGTTTTGCATGTGTCTTTGTTGTGACAGTCATGGTAGAAGACCACTGAAAATCAACCCATATGTACAGTATATCCCAAGGGATATGGATCGGATGCTGCCTTTTGATTTACTGCCAACATGACTGACCGCATGTTTGAATACATATTTGTGATAGGCCACCTGGAAAGATGTTGCAGGGAATTCTATGGATCCTGGTGACTGACCATTATGACTTTGGGCTCAGGTTGAACTAAACCAAACATATGAAACAAGTAGTGTGTGGCCACAGAAACACCAGGAATACATTATTGAACAAAGGCTTATGGAGAACAATAAGTACCTTGCTTTACGTACAGTACGTACCGTAATTTTCCATGCAAGTATATTTTAAATAGATTACTGGCAAAATTAACAATGCCAGCCCTCAGGGGGTTGCGTTTCTACGGACCCAGAAACAACAGAGCACCAAGCATCTGTCAACAACCTATGCAGAGAAATATAATCCTCAAGAATAAAGTTTACTCTGTCACCATACATTATAGAACATGAAACACAAAGTAAAACAATGCAAGACTCAAGCGCAAAATTGCTGGATTGTTGGACGTGGTGAAACATTGCTGGGACTCGGTTACAGTAGCTCTGCACTGTATGAGGCTGTATGCAAAGTCTTAGGAAAGTTAGCAGCTGTGTAGCCTCTCCCTCAGCAAGGGGATGGAGATCAGTGAAATGTGTAAGAGTAGCTGTGCATTAGGGGGAGACCTGCTGATCCAGGTGCTGAATGCTGCCTGGCACTCTGACAGCTGAAGGGAAAGAGAGAGCATACTCAGATCTTGTACGAGCACATGCACTTGCATAGCCTACAGGAAAACACACGTGAAAAAGACTCCAGCGCACACACACAGGCAGTGTTGTGCCATATTTTTTCCACTTGATGCATGCTGCATTATCATGCCAACCATTCATTTGGAAATGCATGATACAGAAATTCCTGTTGGGTGTTGTGCCAGGGTTTATGGTTCAAAACTGTTCAACTGCTCTCCGTGTTTGTGATTAGAGCTAAGATGATGGGCTGAATCAAAGCTCAGGCAGCACCGTTTAAAGTTAGCCTTACATCCTGGAAGCAGCAGACTGTTCTGTTGTGAGCCAACACAACAATTTGCCTCAGCCCATTGTCTATTCTCTCACAGTTCCAATCGGTGAAGAAGAAGAAGCCACAGGCACCAAGCTAGCTGTGCCTCTGGCCCCATCTGTAGAGAATATGGGTGTGATTGTTGTTTTAAAGTTGGAGCCATTTTAAAATGTCAGACTCCCCTATTTCAAAGTTTAATGGGATTATTATAGAATAGTCCAATTTTGTTTAAAATTGGTTCTTAGTTTGATTATTAATCAATATTTTATACGTTTTGTAATTTTGTTTTACAATTTTCATTTATTTTTAATTTATACCTCAGGCATCTGTTTCACCCGTCCTTCTTGGGTCCTCTTTCTCCTATGATTTTCGAATAGTTTAATTTAAGCCTGAAGAGGTAAAACTATACTGTATTTAATGAGAAATTACAGCAGTATGTGAAAAGAACAAGTCATTAACCTATTTATTTATATGTGGCAGTAGATTTTTTGTATTTCTTTCCTTGCTGATCATTTCACAACTCATTAGATTTCCTCAATATTAGAGTATATCAAAGAGAATGTCTAATGCGTTACAATTTTTCTACAGTGAGAAGAGTTGCAACTAATGATTATTTTTACCATCCATTTTCCTACCGGTTGTTTTCTCTATCAATCAATAAGTCTTTTAGGTCACGTAATAGTGACACAAGCCATTACATTTCCTAAAGCCCAACATAACATCTTAAAATAGTTTCCTGTCTGACCAATAGACAAAAACTTGTAGACCTTTAATACTATCACATAAGACAAAAATATGTAAATCAACTTATTGATTAATTTCACCTTATTGATTAATTGAGTAATTGTTTCGAGCATTGCAGGGAACAAATATGTGAAGTTGCTTAATTTGTTCTTGACCTTCACAGACAAAATTCAACAGCTTGACGGTAAATTACACAGTTGGTACCTATTATGCAAAGTTTCATTATGGCCTACAGTACTTAGCAGGCTGTGATTTAATGCAGCCCATTCTTCACACATGTATGGCCACAAATCCATTGTTCTGTTTACCCTACCATTTCATTTCCAATTAAACATGAAGTCACAGAACGGTGCCTTTCACTTCAAATTCTTTCCTGACTTAGTTTTTGATCTTGTAATGAATAACATTTAGCTCATTACAAGTTTAGCTTGTTCAAATTTTCTTCGATTATAAATGCACTTAAATTTTCCGTGTGCTTCATTTTCCACATTATGCTGTCCAGATCTTGTGAGGTGATTGCAAAGTGGGCTGTGATGTTCTCCTGAAGTTTGGGTGGTACTTTCTGATTGTGAGGCCTGCGGCTCCGAGACAACCAGTGTGATGAGGCTGAGGCGAGGTCATCTGCTCGCTCTGAATGTAATTGCAGATAAACAAAAAGGTTTTTGATTTGAATCCTTACACCATCCATTTGGTATGCCTTTTTGAAAAGCTATTGCAAACGTGTATGGCTGCTGGTAACAGTTAACATCAGCCTTCTTCCAATCAATCGCTCAAGAAAGGGCAACAGTGATTTGTCTGCGGCCATTTTGCCTGTCAGAGATGTTTAACTTCCTTGCGCATAATGGCTCTTGTACTTTGGGTAAACAGCCATTACTACCCTGTTTGTTTGAAAGGAGGTGCTCACAGTGGATCTGACCCGGTTTTCAAATGACAACCCATACCAGAGAGATGAGTGGATGAGGGGGAGAGAGGGAGAGAGGGAGGAAGAGCAAAGGAGCGAATAGGGAGGAAGACCCAATTTATTTTGAGTAATTGGCTCCACTTGAGCAAACACTCCTTGCTTGCCCAGTGGTCTTTTCAAACTAAGTCTATGCCAACAGCAAAAAACTAAAAATATCCCCTCCTGTTTTCAGCTACACAGATTAAAAGGGAATGAACTGGGCATTTTTTTAAATTGGTGGACCTCCTCCACAATAATCAATTTTTACAACTCTAAATTTCATTGCTTTATGAGTGAATTTAGCAGGAAATTTGCTTGCTTTCTTTTCAAGCCTAATTTACTAATAAAATGAAACTTGACATCTTTAGATATTGAAGTATGATTTAAATTGCCTGTTTAAATAGAGCAGCTTTACGACCTGGGGAAAAAAAACCATCACCCTGGCTGCAGAGTCACATTTACTTCTACTGTGGATGGAGAAAGGAAGCACTAACTGTAACCGTACTCAGGCTCTCATTGACAAAAGCAAACAAATAAAGAAATGAATCAAAATCTGATAAAGCCAGCAAAGCACTTTTAACAGTGAAGTGGAAAAACAAACACCTGGTGAGAGCAGTCACCCTGTCAAATGACATGCTAACAGAAGGGAAAGTCCGGCTCTTTCATTCAACTATATGCACCTCTCATAATCCAAGTTGCACCAGGAGGTTTGACGGCCCCATGGTGGCCTCCTGAGCAGGACTGTCCTGTACAGGAAAGAGGAAGCTCCCTGAAACAATAAGCCTCGCCTATTGATAAGTGAGACATCTCTGGGCCTCCTGACAGATTGCCAGGGCCAGGCCAGTGGGGCCATGGCTGGGAGACGCCTGTGAGCCTGTGGGGCGACGTGGGGGTGAGGCGGGGTTACAGTGGGTCCCCTAGAGGGGTGTCACTGTTGGGTCACTCTGCTAAAGTTAGGAGATGTGAGTCAGTGTAAACCTGTCGGGATGTAAATGTGTGAGGTTTATGTGTGTTTTCTGTTTATGTGTGTTTGTGTGTACGTCGCACTGGGTGGTTTGAAGTCTGTCATGTGACTGGTTTCTGTGCAGACCTGATATTGGATGGTCCTGTGGCTTCCACTCCCTGAGGCCGTCTCAGATGTCACACACCATGTGTGACTAACATTGCGCCTCCCCACACACACAGACACAGAAACAGATATACAAACACTGACACTGACAGACACTGACAATGTCCAGCCCACAGCTACAAACACACACATTCAGAAGTATAATAATACCCATCAATATTTCCAAAAAAAAGCCTGCCCCTCCCTCTCCACTTTTGGTAACCAATCTGCTCACTCTCAATGCTCTGTCCTTCCATTAGAGTTACAATGAATGAGAAAAGGAAGTTATTTTCTGTGGCTGTATAAAAGAGTTCCAGGAGTCAATTGGGCATCCCAAAGGCATATTTAACAGCCAAAGCTTAAATGAAGACAAACACTCTGCCCTGACAGTTGCCTGAACTCGCATGGGGTGGTAAAGCATGTTCTGTAGCAGCTGGTCAAGAACTCAGCAAACCAGGTACTCACCGGATGTGTGTCCAGGGTTTTTCCTGCATAGAGGAACTTTTGGTGCCAAAGGCCATTTTCCAAGGCCAAAGGAAAATTACCAGCGGTAAAATGATGAGGCTGATAATTGAGAATAAAGATAGCAATTCAAATCCTCTCCAAATGTGTTTAATAGCAATTGGTGAGGTAGCCTTAGCATTTGTGGTTACTTATGAAGAGGTTACTTTTATTCTCTTACTCTTTATTAAAAATTGGTCATTAAAAATTATCAATAATTATCTATATTGACTGAAACCTCTTATCATGATATATTTTTCAGGCATATTACCTACCCTAACTGTTCACAGCACGATCATGCTCACTGTCGTGCTTAGTCACCCCCAAAGGCCCATTGTAAGTCAGGAAAAACTCTGAGGTCTCCAAACTTTTATGTATTGGTTCCAACCGGATTTGTGAGATTGAGGTGTTTGGATCTCAGACATGTGTGTCTGTGGGCGTGCTCCCCCAGAAGACATTTTTATTACATTTTAAAGTTAACTGCATCAGGCAAAATTGTAATCAATTTTACACTATAGTAAACAATCATAAACAGACACAAAAGTCACACCCAAAAGCCATGGTAAATGAGGTAGCTGACTGGTTCACAACACAAAATCAACTAGGATACATTGAACATATATATACAGGCTATATACAGTATATATATAAAATTACACGGGAGAGAGGATGTTTTGCTCAAGCAATGATCAAAAGCACAATGTTAGAAATATTTTATGTTATTAAAAGTCTAGAAATCAGTCTGTAATTAATTGGAAACACTGCTTTATGTTATGTGTCTTTGTATAGACACTGTCTGGGGCATGGCTGGGCACAGAAAAGAGAAGGCAAGACTGCATAATAAAACAGAAAAAATACCTCAAAACAGAAAAAGCAGACAGGAACTGTGGGTTGAGCATATTTGATTTTTCTCTGATTCAGGGTTTGCATATTATGTGATCATCTGGATAGTGTTTATGTAGTTAATGAAGGATCAGACATGGAGTTAAAAACTCAACACGTTGTAAGGCAGGAACACACAGTATACTTAATAACCTCAGACATACACCACTAATCAGACTTGTCATAAGCCTTTAACCCACACTTGATTTTCTTCCACTTTCCATTCAATTTTAGATTCTTTTGATAAGTCTCCACATCTCTTTTTTTCTTTTGCAACTAACTGTTTCCAGGAAGGTGATCAACAATCAGTTTTGACCTGTGACTGTTTATGAGAGTAGTTTGAGAGCATAAAATCAGGGGAAACATGAGAGAGAGAGAGAACTTTATCGAAAGAAACCATTGTGGCTTTAATGTCTGAACAAAATTCAGTTCCTTTTTTCAAGTCCAGTTTGCTTTTTCACAATAATTTCCAAACCAGTCACCAGAATAAATGTGGGCACTGTACATTTCTGCAAACCAGGATGATGTTAAACCTTTACGATTGATATGTTGAAACTTTACATTTCTTTACTTTTCAATTTTATGTTACAGTGCTATGCCTAAGGTCTCATAAGGTTTAGGCACTAAAAGCTCTTGGTTAAGATCAGGAAAAAATCATGTTTTGATCAAAGCTGGGAACTCACAACGTCTTGTTGGAAATATCTGCTTATACATTGTTGGAAGATCTCTTGGACGTGGTTTCTTGCTTGGCAGCCGTGGCCAGGTGTCATAGCACCGCCGACCTGATCTCCCGACGAGGAATTCAACCAGAAAGCAAAGAAGAATCCCAAAATGTCTGACTAATCCTTTAAATATCTCCTCCAGGCGTGTTTTAAGACATATGAAAATACTATTTCAATATAATTTGTATCTGATATATTTTTTCCACAAAAAACTTCAGTGAGAAATTCTTAAAATGATAACTCCTGCTTCTTTCTCATTAACAAAATCCAGAATATATGAATATGCAGATATTGTTCTCTTCAAAGGTGTAACTGCTAGTCCATTCTTAGTGTGTGTCCACTGTACGTTTCAAGTTTGTATCATATTTGTATAAGTAGCATATTGGACTGTGATTGCTCAGTTAGCATAAATCAGACTTGTCGGTGCACGCGTTCAACTTGGATTTAAGGTGAGCACTCAGAAACTTTCCCCCTTCAGCAGATGAATGTGAAATCAGCCTTCGAGTGTCAAACTCATCACATGCATCATTCTGCAGAGTGAAGCGACCACGTGATGCAACAATGAGCAAAACACAATTTTGAGTGGAAGGGGACTTTAATGACGGAGTGGAAGCAAATATTAACATAAAATGTACTATATATGTAATGCATCAACAATCTTCCTGCTGTTAACAGCCAACACACACATGATAAACCTGCAAGTAAATCTTTTTTTCTCTTTTTCCGACTTTTAACTCAGGCCTCACAGAAAGTTCTTCACTGCTCCTCAAAGTCACATAAACATTGGTTAAACCAGATGTCCGCTACATCGCAGAATCCCATGCAGCAATAAATCTTGACTGCCTCCATTTTGTCGTTGTTGTCAATCAAAGCCACATCCTAAGTGGGGACTCGTAACAGCATGAATCCCTCCACACTTGATACCACCCTGTACGTCTATTTCGCAGGTTTTACTCTTCTCACTTGGTATGTTACTGTGAAGTTAATGGGCCCACTGCAGCGTTGGCTACAGCTCTCTGAAAACACACTGCTCTTCACTTGGACGGAAAGCATGTGAACGTCCAGAACGTCTGTATTTTTGTTGGACATAAAACCCATTTTTTTAAACCCCCAGGTAAGTTGGTTTCGTAAACAGACAGAGAAACACTTGACAGTTTCTACAGGGAGTACAACTCATCAGAGCAGGTCTTAGTAAAACAGGTAAAAATATCAGTATAAAGATTTCGCACCACATTTCCAGGGGCCAAAGAGGAGGAGGAATGTAGGAATGGAGATGTACAACTTACTTGTACCCCACATACTATGGTGTGGTCGAACGTGTTTATAGCTGTTGGATTCTTTCCACCACCATTGCTTGATTTGCATGGTTCAGCTTTGCCTGTGCACTGTCACTTTTGAGCGCTTACATGAACCATTGTGGTCAACCATATTCACATACACACACGGCAGTTCCACAGAGTTTGTATCTCAACAAGGAGCTTGCAGGCTTCAGCAAAAATACAGAAAAGTGCATGAAAAGATTCCAAAGACTACTAAATCAAGGCCACGTAGGAAGCAGATGGAATGACTGGCTGCAGGATCATCAAATAACATAAGTAGATATTTTAGAAATAGTATCATAAATGCTAAAATGGCTTGTAATGCTGTCCAGAAATCCTAACTCCTGTATTTTTTGCTCAGTGTTTTCTGATTTGGTGTGTAGGTCCATTGGTCATAAACCTTACATGTGTCTGAAGATATGATTGATAGTGTTTGGGCCTGCTGGGCTGTAAAAATCTCTAGTCCAATGATACCACTGCATTCTGGGTCCCGTGCTTGCAGACTGAATGTTGACACGGGCTTGGTGCCAGAACGCTGTCGACTCCTCAGTACACCTTTGTCTCTTTTCTCAACAGGCCTCGAGGGCTGAAGTGGGCCATTTCTTTTGGTAAAATGAACGGCAGGGCGATGTTACCCTTTTGACTTTACACAGGGTGAACTGCCATCAATAACGTGGAGCGCGGAATCCTCAGTGAGACTGATCAATCAAGTTCAGATAAACAAGTGCTACGATGGTGGCAGAAACTGTCCATACCTCACATGCGTGCTTTTATCGTTGAAGTTTGATTGATCTAAGCTGTGAAAATGGAAACATAGTTGCTTGACCATGTTTAAAAGCTGTTCTAATCACTATTCTTACAATGTCTATGTTAATATGTTTACTTGGAAAGGGGTTTGTAGTGACAATCTATTTGAATTGGTGAGGTGGACACAAACACGATTGCAAATGAATGCTAAAAATATACAACTGTGTAGTCTTCCTCAGCTATACAAAGTACTTGAGGGTATGTTTAATGTTTTTATGCTGCCATTCCTCGGTCGTCATTCCCAGGCCATGAACAAGACCGTCACTAAGAAGACCGTGTGGAACCAAACTTCAACAATCTTTTCGTCACCAAGTAGTTTTTGTGACTAAACCTAACCAAACAATCTTTTTGTAACCTAATCACATACAGTAGTTTTGTGTGTAAACCTAACCAAATTGAAAGATTAAGCAAGAGTTAGAACGGCTTTCGGGCAGGAAGGCTATGTGCATCACACACCTGCAGTGAAGGTGTGTCTGCGTGAGACACCAAGGAACGTGACACAGCGGCTTCACTATTTGACAACCTGTAATTAAAACACATTGTCTGAACTGTATTGTTGTCTGAAATGTTCACCATATCAACAAGTTGATATCATATTACTGATATGTGATATATGTTTACTGCTTTTTATGCTGTCCCCATGGGGCCAAAAATTGATTAACGTCTAGGGAGTGTAAATATTATGTATACTGTTTAATAGTGTATCCTGACATATTATTTTGGTGACACCTACACTGCATACTGAAAAGTTTTGGTCTTGTCACTGCATTTTTGCAAATGGGAAGTCAGTTTAAATCTTCACATTGACACCAATATGACAGCGGTTGGAATTTATTAATTCGTTGTGACAGCTCAAATTGTGCAGTGAACATGATTTTTATTTGAGTAGACTTTTTATTAGTCCTTTACTTATCTCAACATCATCTCTTTATTTCAACCGCTTTTAATCACAGAATCAAAACACTATCGGAATACCTTTTGAATGATTGTCATGACAGAGTTTTTTTTTTTTTTTTAAAGTGATACTATAAAGTGTTTCCATTTACAAATGGCAACTGCAACTGGATTAGGCTCAACAAAAAAGAAAAAGAAAAAGTGCAAACTACATGTGTCCCAATAAACACTTTACGAATAAAATGTCAGCAATATGGTCATGTCGAGAAGAAATAGTCCTTATTATCTTTATCTTTATTATATTCCCACCCAGGATGTGTTCAAGGAGTATGGAATCTCTCAGACTGCTGGTTAGTCATCACTGCCAAATTTTGGTTATTAATTGGTATATTTAGATTTTTTTTTTATATATATATATAGGCTCAATTTTATGTTCATAGTGACACTAATAATGACAGTGAGAAATATTGAGACCAGGAGACCATGAGTATGTTAAAAGTGAACTGTACGGATTCTGAGTGCTCCATTTACATAAATGCTACAGAGGACAAAGAGCCATATGTAGTCCAATGTGGCTTCTGCTATCACACAAACCATCATAGCCTTGTACCCAAGGACATATGTTTTAAAATGCTTTTGCTTTTAACTGTAGACAAATTTTTTTAGACCTACAGCATTCCTAGATTTGTATCAGAAAACCCCCCTTTCACTCAATTGCCAACTTCACTTGTACACGAAATATAACCTTCTCTTATGATTTTTTTCCCTTTTTTTTTGTACCTCCAACTTTTACCAGTCATACTTGCTCAGTCATATTATGTATGTGAGAAAAATTGACGGGTACTGAGGCTCCACTCTGGCCCTTGGGGCCTGATGGCGGTCAGGTCACCTTTCATCTTTTTTGCTATCGCCTTGTCTTCAAAACTTTTTCAAGAGCTGCATCTCAATACTTCCTCACATCAGATCAAAGTGGGATACACCGGACCTTCTCCTTTCTCCCAGAGCCTGGGTACGCTTGTTTTTGGAGCCACACCGCCACCCTCTTCCTCCAGCAGTGATCTAATCAGGCTAATGCTGACTCTGGGGTGCACGGGTGGGTTTCAGCGCCAACACGTACATTGTACAGTTCCCTGATGAAAACTGCAAGTCAATACTGGCTGTGACACACTCCTAGAGAGACCATGGGATGTCTGCACCCCACAGTGATTTCTTTGAAGGAGAAAAAAAGAAAAAAAAACTATGTGTGTCTGAGTGCCTATTTGTCTCTGTGTGTGGAGGCGGCAGCAAGGGACGGACTGGAAGAAATATACATAACTAAACATCCTCAGGTACACAGAGAAATAAACAATATTTAAATACAGGCAAGGACCATCAAAGAGTGGTTGCAGGATGTCAGAGGGGGTGAAAGGAAGGAGGGAGGAGGAGAAGGGCTGAAAGCCTCCCTGGCTGCACACAGCAAGAGCTTGACCTGAAAAGAGAGAGACTTGCCTTTCAAGGATGAAAGGGTGGCAACGCTGAAGTCAACTGAGTTCCCAGGTATTCAAGCACTGCCTCAAGTCTAAAGAATGAGTCAGCATGATGTTTGCAGCAAAATTTAAAGCAGTAGGGAGGGGGAGAGTCTGCCTTCAGTCATGTGTTTTAATTAAAAAAGCTTGGTGAGCATGCTATAGGTCTTGATATGGCTGTGCATTCCTGCAGTGTTAGGTACAGAGCGTTGAGGGAGCATGTCTTTGAGTGAGTTTGAGTTTCTCTCTTATTCTAAAGCTCCTCAACCTGCTGAGCCCTGGCTGATGCTCTCTTTTTTTTTTTTGCTTCTCTAAACACCTCCACTGTGTCCATCTTTAGCAGTCTCTGACAACAAAGGGAAATGGCAGACACACAATATCAACTTTAATTTTTCATTTCAAAAGTAGCAATCTGCAGAAAAGTGAAGGGTTCCAAGAATGTGCCTTTCTGTTTTGATATCTCCCAATAAAACAGTAATAACATGCTCCCTCCATCTGGATCCAGTTGCCTGTCTGCGCCAGAAGTAGACGTGTCAGTTGTTATCATTATTTTTCCTCTGTGATGTTTAGGTCTGGTCACAGATGAAGGAAGGTCACTCGGCATACCTCGCATGCTCTCCTGTAATTATGGAGTAACTTGTTGAAGGTCACCTAATATGGCTTCACGGGCCAACATGTCACGAGGCACGGTAAATGTTCCACAAAGAAAAACCACCACCACATATCAAAGTGCAAGAAACAAATTGCATTTTGCCTGCAATATCTATGTAGTGAATCAGATTTGCTGTTTTCAATTTTATGTCATATGTGTAATGTCACATGACATGTGTATACATTTTAATTTCTATATCCTTTTATCCAATTTTAATAAACACATGAGATTTTATGAAATTGTTCGGCACAGAAAAGGAAATTGTGAGTTGCCAGTTGAGAACCCTTTAACAAACATCATCCATAAAGGACATTAATGACAAATTACCACAATGTTTATTTTAGATATGCATTCATGCGTTGATTGCGTGCATACTATAAGTTGGGTGTGAGCCATTTTCTTTTGTCTCCTAGGAGAAGATGCACTCAGCGGGAGAGGCATATTCCAGTGACAAGGCTGTCTGCCAGTCTGCTAAGCTCTTGATTGTTTCCAGACAAGTATAGTCGCCCTTTGGACAGCATGCCTCTCAGTTCTAGAATAATGGCCAATTACCAGGAGGCAGTTTGTTGAAAAGATGCAGCCAGGAACTACATCTGCCTTCAAACAGCCCTCAGATTCAAACATATGCTCTGGAAAAAAAAAACCTACCTTCAGAGATGAAATGCATTCAAAAGAACCAAAACTGCCTTCAAAGCATCATGTGACTGTTGAGAAATGCCTGAGCCATGACTAACATGAGAACTGGGTTGTTATTTTATTTTATTTTTTTTTTACCAAAAACTGTTTACTAGGATGGAATTGAGAAATTGATGAAAGCTTGTGGACAGTAATGACATGTGGTGTGTATATAATTCAATGCACTCAGTTCTTTATCTTCGTCTCAGTTTAGTCCAGTGGTTTAAAATCTAACGTGGCATTTGACCAAGAAACATAACAATGTGGCTTCACACACACAAAGTGAAACTTGAAGTTGCATCCATGAATTACACATGGAGGGAGCGTAGTGAAAACATGCAACAGGCTCTTGTTTTTGTTTTTTATTTGGGTTGTTTGACACCCTGAATCTTTGCATTTGCAAAAGTCAAGTGTGGAAGCTGATGTGGCTTTTCACAAGGCAGTCGTTGCTTGTACCTGCAGTCCTTTCAACAGGCCTCTGCAAAGCCAAAAATAAATAATTTCCAGAAACCGACAGGGGTTCCAACCAGCTTCTTTTGTCACTGTGTCAGCACCAACAGCTCAACATATCGCCCGAACACAGACCTGCTGCTTTTACAACCAAGCACAAGACAGTGTGAGAACCAAAAAAAATATTAGAGCAGGATATCTGGAGAAAAAAAAATCCTTCTTCAGCCCTGTACTCTGGTTAAGTGGTCACTGTTGGAACAGCAAGTGCTCGCCAGATGTTTTCCTGATCCTTTGATATATTTACAGATATTTTGGAAGCTTTCAAAAAATAGCATGTGCTACGAGCACAAACTTAGTAGAGTAGAAAATAATCCTTTCCAACAATCCACCAACAATATCTAAAAATACATATGAAAGTGAATAATTGTTTAAAGTTAGATATTGCAAGGGGAAACCATAAAAAAACACACTCATAAACTTAACTTTACTTGGATAATATATATATATAGTTATCTAAGTATTTGT
>JBBPCS010000375.1:10294100-10312837 GCA_037974645.1 Hollardia meadi
TTGGATAATATATATATATAGTTATATTAATATATATATATATATATATATATATATATATATATATATATATATCAGTACAGAATTTAGACAAATATTTTAAAATCATCACAGACTTAGGAAAATAAGTAAATAAAAATAATATTAACCAATACATAGGCCTACAATTAATATCTCTTGCTCAATATATCATTAAAACTCTCATTAGCAGTGAGATTTAAAAATGATAATACAACTGTAAACTAAAAAAATTACTGATTAAAAAGGAAAATGCAGGTAACCCTGTAGCAATACATTACCAAGTGATGGCGTGTTGCAAATAATAAGTAAAATATTGACAAAGATTTATTTTCATCATAGTTCTCCGGTTTTGTGCTCCATACGTGATGATGCATAACACTCACAGTTTCAGCCTAAACAAAACGCTATTTGACCTCATTTTATTAGCCTGCGTGCTATGAAAATGACTTGAAATGCTGCATATCTGGTGTCAGCTTGACCCCATGTCGTCACCACAGCTGCTTCCTCTTATAGCTGATACAGAGCAGGTGGAGATGCAGAGCAGATGATCTTCTGGTGGTCAGATATTGACTTACCAATCAATATGTTGTAGTAACTCTCAATCTTGTTTTCTGAAATGGCATGCATATCACCAAATACTTGAGACATAAAAATGATTCAGGCTTATTTATCCTGTAATTTCTACACATTTTAGAATATCATACATAGGTCTGGCAAAGGCAATGACAAACACAAGCAAATAGAGACTAATAATAAACTCATATGCATATTTTGTGACGCACCATTCTGTTGAATTAGCCTCATCTCTAATACCTACAGATTTCTTAGATTATCCCAAATGATTTGCTTGACTTGTATTGTAACATGTATTTTTTGTCTAACCCACTATAATACATAAAGAAGCACTATTCTCAAATCCAATCAGAGAACTATAGTTAGAGTTTGATCTTATTGCCTCCAGCACTTTGAAAATCTGTGTCATGTGAAGCCATTACATCCATCTGGATGCTGCGGCAAACCCCAAAATATTTTTCCATGTTTTAGATGGAACTTTTCCACATAATAATATCTGCAATTTTCTTCTCACGGTCCTGTCTGTGTGCTGCTTTTACCACAAATTTGGACAAATTAGGCATCTCCTTTAATCTTTTGATTAGGTGCTGTTGTGATAGTGGATATCCATGGAGGATGGTGATTGATTGACTCCTCTGATGCAGTTGTGAGAATCCAAACAGTCCCGTTTCCACTGGTGATGTCACAATGTTGAAACCAGGTGCAGAGGCCACTGAGTGCATCAGAGAGGCCCACTGTAATTCAATGCACACTTTACAGCTAGTCAGCATGGCTCAATATGATCCTTTAGTGTTTTTTAACAGCATTAAGTTAAATTCCTCATGATCATATGTTTTGAATTCAGACAGCTCCCATTTCAATCATCCAATTTTGCCTGCACCTTTCATTGAGGATTTTGGTTCCTCTATTTATGAAAATAATGGGCCGTCAAGTGTTCAAAATTTTGAAATGGAGCAATGGGGCCTGGGGGCAAATTTAAACCTTCACTTACATGTGTTGCTCTGGTCCTTTGATGATTTTCCACAGCTTTAGCTGCATCCCTACAGGAACTCAGAAAATAAAAACATTAGCTAACACAGGCAGCATCCTGTTTTTCTGACTCCATTGTGCTAAGATCCTGTTTCTCAGTTTCACATTGCTGTTTTTGATTTGCTACGTAGAACCGTATAATCCCAATTTTACTAAACTTACATCTGTTTCTAGCAAATCTTCAGGAAACAAACCTTGACCAACCAGAAGGAGTCGCTAGTGCTATGAGAAAAACACGATCCATTACTGGTGTCTAAAAAGCAGTAGTAGTTAAAAATCCAATTCACAATATTATGTGACTGGCATTTTTAGCACTTTGAAGGCTTGGATAGCATGGTACTCATCCAATTGAATGACCAGCACAAATTATAAGCGGCAGCTCAGAAAATATCTTTTTCTTTTATTTAAAAACATCAGCAGTTCAAGCCTGTGGACATAAAAATACAAGCTGAATCCTGTTGTGTGTGCAGCCAAGTGGAAGATTAGGTCTACTCTTTGTTTAAATCTGAAAAATACATTCAGCAGTTAACACCAATTCATGTTTGGACAATTGGAACCCCAATTGCTCCCAATGGTTAGGCTAATGCCTTACAAATAACTCGCTCTGTTTTTGAGTGACTGTGAATCTGTGAATGAGGCAAATTGTAAAGCGCTTTGGATAAAAGTGAGATATAAATTGGGGTCCATTATCCAGGAGACTCCCTTGATTTAATGCTGGAGAAAATTACTTTTGGATCCTCCCACTTAACAAGTCAAAATTAGCTTCCATATTTTGCATTATTTTTTGATAACTGCATTGCTCATCGTGGATTATGCTTTAGTCTTTGTACATGTGCAACTGCTGCCCTGCTGTCTACGAAATTCCACAAGTATATAACAATATAGTCTGCAATCTAACTGGCAATCATATGGATGCCTCCATCCTCATTGCTAACTTTGTTAATTGTTGTCAAGGGAATTTTTTACCTGCGCCACATTGTTGCTTTATGTCTGGACTCTGTAAGGCTGCTCAGCACTGAATCAAAGATGCAGGAGCTCTGGCCTGCAATGCTGCAGTGTGTAACTGTATACTCCCCCTACTGCTCTGGCTCTATCAATCAAACCTCAGAATGGCTGACCCTCTGATGGGATAAATGATTTCAAATCTGACTAAAGTCGTTGCTCTGGCACTGGGGTATAAATCTTGGCCTTTAATTTAATAATGCAAGCTCCGAGGGCTGAGGCACCTGGACTGCTATTGATCAAGGGGAAGAAAGTCACAGAGGGGAGTCCTTGGGCGCTATTTTTCTTTTTAGCAACCCTGGTAGCCATTTAAATGTATGTCTAATTCAGCCTGGTCACTCTCAGTAATAGCTGAGATAAACAGTCTTTCATTTTTCAAATCGCTCCCCTCCTACCTGGGTTCTTTCTGCTTTGCTCTCTCTATTCCTTCCTCTTAATCTGTCCACCGCTGAAAGTTCTAAAGGGTTATTTCTCTGTTTTCGAACTCCTGATTCATCTCCTCTCTGTACAGCGCTGATGGGGGAGGCAGAGGGGAAACAAGAATGATGGGGTGAGCCGAGGCTTTTATTCGAACTACCATAATACTTCTCACAGGCTCAGATCTGGTTTCTCCTTGACTGGTTTCAATCCAGTGGCCAGTAATCACCATTTCTGAGGACTTTCCACTTTATGTCCCACTGTCCTCATTTCTTCTGCCAGCAACAGCGGGTAATCTCATGTAAAGCCCCAGAATAGGATTTTGCTTCGTTATGTACACTTCTTAAGTTTTGATGGTTTGATAATTGGTGTTGAAATTAAGTTTCTGGATTTTTCTGGACATATGGCTTAATTCAAAGAACGAAATATAACACATGGATTTTCACAGGGGAGTGGGATCAGCTTTTGTCTATTGACACTGCGACAGTAGTAATCAATGCTTAGGGATGGACTTACTAATTGTTCCCACATGTTAGGGGTTTGTATTGGAGGGAGACACACATGTGGCTTCAAAAATGACAGTCTTGGGGAGAATTTCTGTAATGGAAACAGATGTAGTTTCTCTCTGATGGTCAGGTGTGGGGCAGTACTGCTTTATTTACAGATGTTTTACATGGAAAAAGCCTTACTTTTGAGGGACATCTCAATGCTGTGGTATCCCTGGGATTTGTTTGGTTCTTGCCACGTGTTATTACAAATTGAGAACTCTGACAAGACACAGAACTTGGTCTTGGTGTATTTTGATCCTTCCTTTTTCTCCCCCAAAAGAAAAAAAATTAATCATCAGTGATTTTATTATGGCGTCTGTGAGATTGGGACTGGTTGGAGTCAGGATTGGTTTGTAAGTTACATTGCCTGCCTTTTGTCTGCTTTAATTTAACCTTCCAGAAAAGTAGAATTTTGGAGCATACTGTCAAACCCAATGAGTTGAAAAGGGTTTTTGGGTCTTTGAGATGAAACCAGTCATTTGTAAAACTGTTGAGTGAAGAAAATTCTCCTCTGATCACTGGTCACTTGCTCGTCACTTAACAAGACTCTCAATCTTAGACCCTTTCATCACTCCGTAGGAAGTTAACCAACCATCATAGCACATACTGACCTTTGTGAGCAAGCATGTCCTCGTGTGCATCAAACACATAAGACCTAATGGATCATTGCTCTCTCAGCTGTTGTCCTCTGTTTAATTTGGAAATCAGGCGAGGATGACCTCATCTCCCTTGACTTCTTCTCGGTCATCAGGCTTTGCAGAGCCCTTCAAGCCTTTCATTCCCCCCCACCCACCCACCCCCTGCCTCCATACACAGAGGTCCTACAGTGTGCAAGCATTCAGATGCCTGCAGAGTGACCCTGGCACAGTGGCCAATTAACATATCACACAACACTGCTATTTTCACTGAGGGAAATGATCACAGAAGACGATAAAGTGACTCATCACAGTGCCAGACATTCTGAAAACCTCCAGGGAAACAGAAACAAATTCAAATAGAATTGACCGATTGGGTTGAGACCTGGCAAGCAAATATGAGAATGAATAATGCAGTGTTGTATATTCTTCTGGCTTACACGGAAAAGGATAGGAGTCAAGACACTTTGGGTTGGTGGATCGCCACCAACCCAAAGCGTCAGTATTTGACAACATGGGAAATCCAAAGCATCTGTATTTGACGACCGTGGAATGAAACTATTTTACACACTGCACTTTAACTAACCAGGGCATTTTGCAATTTGCTTGTTATGGGTTAGGGCAACCATCACAGCCAGTCATGAAAAGCCCCCACTGCATTGTGGGGGCTGAGCAAATTGACCCAAGCAGCACCCAGTGGTTTACCTAGATAACTTTTTTTTAATTAAGGAAACTGAAGAAACAGATCCAGAATAGAGGCTAAACTATGGGGACTCAAATATTGTAGAAGGTAAGCAAATCATACAAAACTTCTCAACGCTATATCATGAAACAAATAAATGTCACATTTATATATGTTTTTAGTAAAAAGAGCATCAGGAACATCTATTAAGATTTTCATAGGAACAAACAATAAAGCATTCACTTAAACTCATGGCTTTCTACTGAAAATCCAAGGTTAGGTTACAGTTGGTCAAAGAGTGCAACTTGAACTCAGGTTCATTATATGAGTCTTGGCTTTACTCATAAAATCTAAATGCAATCCTTCCAGGATATTATCCCCACAAGTGCTTGACACACTCAATATGACACCAGTGTTACTTACCAGAGCAATGGGCAAAAAAAATCTAAATGAGGGCTATAAAAATAATGAAAGGCTAGGTGTCATCCTTTAGAACAAAAGTACATATTTCATAATGATTGTTCGGGAATCATAGGACAGAAATCAGTTAAAATGTAGAGGTTCAGAATACACTTTAAGGCCTATTAATGGCTCAGCCGAGGTATCTGGTATCTCCTGCATTCAGAAGGATCTGTGTGTGGTTATTTATGCAAGCTTTCTCACAGAAGACACAGCCAAAGCATGGAATACATTTCAAAGGCTTTCTCCCTGGTGGATTCTGGTGTCTTTCAAAATTTCATTTCATTTCAGAGAATACGCAGGTTAGATGGAAAACCGAGTATACTGTTGGAAACTGTGCATACTTGAAACAGACTAGAGATTAGTTAACCTCTTTGATGGTGAGAATATAGTCAGTCTTAGGGCCTTTTAAACATGCCTAAAAAACAAAGATATGTTTTGATTAGCCTCATCATCTAATGTTGCAGTGAATAATGGTAGCCATATTTGAAGAACTTTGTTTTAAATGATCTATAGTGCATGGTCTAAAGATCACGGTGCAAGTTTATTTAGAGCATATTGCTAGTTAAATGGCACATAATCCGGGCACGAAGTAGGGTGCAAGGCGCAAAGGGGTTGTTTCGGTATTTAGTCCCTTAATTATTCATAGGTATGTTTCTTGGATAGAATATGCAGGTTCTATGGGAAGATGGGTGTTGGAAAACTGTACATACTTAAGAAAAACATAAAGCAAAGCAAGAACTAGGGACAAGAATATAGTTTTAGGGAGGAAACAGGAAATGTATCAGAGAATACATTAGTATACATACAGAATACTCTGTGTGTTATATTTGAATAACATCAAGGAAACCAACTTCTACATACAACCCCAATGCCCCCTGCCCCAAAAAATAAAAAAAATAAATGAAGATTTATGAAGTTTTTTAGAGCCCATGTCATAATATCCTTCAAACAATAATGTTGTGTCCATCACTGATGTCAGCCCATCATTACATGTGAACAACTGAGCCTTTCAAGGATGCTCCTTTCATACCCAATCATGATATCACTATCACCTGTTACCAATTAACCTGTGAAATATTTCAAACAGGTGTTTTTTGAGCATTCCTCAACTTTCCAAGTCTTTTGTTGTGTCTCAACTTCTTTAAAATGTCTTGCTGGCATCAAATTAAGAATAAGAACATATTTACAAAAAGTGATATAGTTGATGAGGTAAAATTTAAACAAATTATCATGTTCGTCTTTATTTATGCTTTACACAGTTTCCCAACTTTTTTGAAATCGGGGTTGTAAAACACCAAAAATAACAAATACCAAAACACATTGTAGAAAACAGGTTAAAGTTTTGACTTATTGTTGTCAATTCCTGCACATATTCCTATCATGTAGGATTAATAAAATAACTGCTCTTCAATGTTATGTTGTTATTACTTTAATTGTCTTCATGCCCATATTTCAGGACTGTTCTAGTGGTCATATTGTAACTCAAAAGTTTAAAGGTTTAGCTGCCATCAGCAAGCACTTGACAGAATATCAAAGTGTCCTTGAGGAAGATGTTCCACTCTTTGGATTTACTATCACAGTGGAATTTTAAATCAGAGGCTCTAACATAAAACTAATACTGAAGTCTTTGTTTTGTTTTGGGCCTTGTTCAGCCTTCTAAGAAGACTTGGGGGTCCATGTAATCCATGGGATGCATTCCCTCTGACACACTCATCCACTTCAGTCCCTCCCCACCACCACCATCTCCAACTCTCACCCCACTAACAATACATTCATTCTGTCTGTGATCTTCACTTTTGCACACATTAATGTTATTAGAGTGTTAGAGTATTTGCCTACTGTTTCCATAGCAAATCCTACCAAGAGAGAAATCATTTAGCTCCTTCCCTCTGCAGGGGCTCTGTGTAGACATATCCATAAATTTCCATACCATACCACCATAGGCCTTTTTATCCTTGGCTGGCCTCAAATTCTGAAAAGAACAGATCTTGATCCAAACTGGCCTCAGGCTCAGTTTTGATGGAGACCAGGACCCTTTTTGCTTGGGCTAAAAGTTAGCACATCAGCCATCAGGGGAACAGTGTCTGTATACACATTTTGAGACACTGCACCCTGGAGAGGGTAACTTAAGCTGGATTTGGCTACAAGAACTGAATATCTGATACCTGCCTCAGGACCACAATTTCAGTCAATTCTGAGCTGTAGAAGGTTTGGAATGGTGGGAGAGTCTCAAGCACACATGTTAATGTTGTGGAATGAAATAAAGTTCAGCCAAACCTTTTTCCGAACATTGTATATTATGTCTAAATGATGCATCTAGTCAGAAAACTCAGAACCCAAAGGCAAAATATTTCCTCCAATAGAAAAAATATAACTAATTAATTCATATTTTGTAATCAATCCTTGCTTTGAATTGTGATAATTTATTTTGTGATCCATGAATGTTAATTGTTACAATATTTATTTTCAAGTTTGTTGGTTTGATTTATTATGATTTTACTGGAAAGATCTAACAGCAAAAGATCTGTGTGTGTGATTGAGACACATGCTCAACTCAAGCAACTCAACTTGTCAGAAAAAGGAACCCTATTGGGATATGAGAACATGTCTGTTTTTCTGATACTAATCAATCTACAATCCTACATTTGGGATAATATTTTGAAATAAAACTTGTTATTCAGGAAATTGGTAACAGGCATCTCTCAGCCAGTCCTGGTGGGTCTTTGGATTTATAGAAGCCATTTATCAGAGCTCTGATCTCACCTCAAAAACCTCAGCGTATAAGAAATACACACAGACAGATTTGCGAAGATAGACATACTGCAAGGTTTGTGCCTGCCGTCTGCAGATAAACACTGTCTATGTGTTAATGCTGCTCACACTCCCCTGGGATTCAGCTACTTTTTGTGTGCCTTTGCCCTCCAATGTCAATGTTTTGAACAAGGTTTCTCACCAAGAAAGACAGTATATGACTCCAAGCGTTGTATATTTTCTCGTTTACTCTGCTTTCCGTGCAGTGCTACTGCAGTAAAAAAAAAAGTAAGGAAAATCACTGACATTTAAAGCATTACGCTTTATTAGTGTCACAGTTCTGCCCTCCCCTCACCTGCTGCTCCAGTAACTTTCTACTCACCTCACCTCTGCTCCACTCTGCCTGTCAGCCACTCCCACCTCATCAAGCTCATCAGACTCACCTGGACTCTCAGCTGCTTCACATCAGCAATCAACCCCTTCATAAGCTCCTGTTTCACACACCTTCAGTGCCAGATTGTTCTTTGCCTCTCCAGTGTTATTCCTGGGACTGATCTCCCGTTGCCGACTCTGCCTGCCTTTGATTCTCCCGTCTTGTCTCTGCCCCGTAAAACCAAACAACCTTCTGTCCCCGACCATGAGATCTGCCTTCGCACTTCCTGATTTCTGTCTGCCTGTTCCCGTGACTGTTTGGCGTTCTCCAGCTTTGCCGACACTGTGTGAGTTTCCTCTCCTCTACTCCAGTGTGTTACGCTACCTCAGAGACTCCTTCTGAATATCACCTCAGTCATCGCCATTGTTTCCGGTTCTCTGATTCATTGCCTGACTGCCAAGACTATTATTTACGCCATCAATAAAAGTCATTACCAATTCAATCTGCGGTGTTTTGTTCTGCAACTGGGTCCTGCCACTACCCGTTACAATTAGCTGCTAATAAATGCTTGTTGATTAATATTATAGATATATCTTATTATCAAAAGGGACATGAGTCACTTAGATACCGTCTTTATTGGTATTGCATAGAGCAACATTACATTCAAACATTTGTTCCCTGTTTATTTCCTGTTTGTCTTTGATTTGATTTATTTTTTTATTCATAGACCATGTGATGTTGTAATTTAAATATACAGTTGTATGCTGCTGATTGTACCAAACAGTAGCTAGATTTCATGGTGCTGTGTGTGTGTGTGTGTGTGTAAAGGTGTGCCAGCCATCTGAAAGTAGAAAATGACTTAAAGGGTTGAAGGAGGATTCTTCACTATTTTTTTTTTCAGTTTAATCATGCATGCAACCTGTTTGAATGGCGTCCTCCCTTCAACCGCAAAGCTTTTTCCTTCATTACCTAAAATGGAACAGCTCACAAATCAAGTGTGGCAGACCATTTTTCCCTTCTATGAAGAGAAAGGTGCAGATTAATTAGCTTGTATTTATTTAGCTGGAAGCCTTTATAATTCCACAGGAGGAAAGAAAACCTGGGGGGAAGAAAGGAAGACTACTCCATAACTGCCCCTTTCTATTTCAAAGCCAGTATTTTGTTAAACTCTGAGCAGGAAACTGTTAACTAAATCAGAAAAAGATCTGTATTACTCATAGACCTTGTCAAGCAATGTTGATAAGGTGCAAGACACAAAATCAGGGAGTACAAGAATGAGAAAAGAGTATGTATTTGAAAGTTATGTTAAGAGTTGAAGATGAAAATAAGAAGGGACAACATAGCAGGAAATGGCTGGTTGTCTCACTACACAAATCTGCCCCACGCAGTGGCTAACAAATTGGTGATAAGTCTGAATGAGACTGCAGTCCTCTGGAGAAGGATTACTCTGCGCCTCGTCACTCCTTCACTGCAGAGACTGAGAAATTATGGTCACAAGGGAACAACTTTTCATCATGTTTCAGGTTGAAGCAGAATGTTGGGCTGGGACAATGTGCAGGGTTGAAGTGAATAAAAATGGGACCATAAAATATTGTGCTTTTAGGCCTAATTTTGAATAATCAATACATTAACAAGGTGGGGGTGTAGTGTGTTAATGTGTCTTAGTTTGTTTGAGAGTCTCCTAGCTTTAGGTTTTAACTGACAGGAGGAGTGCAGAGTGTTGTTTTTACTTGCGTTCTCATCACAGCTCATCACATACTGACGTTTTGTAATATGCTCTTCGCGTTTTAACCAGACGTGCAAGGTTTTACATTGCTGGTATATTAAACCCTTGTGTGTCGTTGCCTTACACCAAAGGGTAACTTGTACGTCTGGATGGGATGAGAACCTCAACCTGGGATGAGGGCCGTGACAAAACGTCGATATCTGACGAGATTGTCATGAGAACGGGCTGGCCAAACATATATACACACACAAACACAGAGATCTGACCCAGTGGCTAAGTCTAAACAATGCAATCAGCCTTGTTTTAATGACTCACACTGAGACAGTGATTATCCCTCTGTAAATTCCACTTGTTCTTAAATAGGTTGGTATTAATCGCGAAAGAAAATCAACAGGGATCTGAACACATTTTTTTTTTCTTTTTGTTTCACAGCATGTGCTCCAGCTGCTGAATTCTTCACTTCATTTTGGACAGAAGCTTGGCACCTGTAAGTCTTCTTTGTTGAATGGGATTGTTCATACCACTCTTCGATGTAAGTGACAGCTTGTGTAAACTAGCTGATTCAGAGAAAAGCAGGGAGCCACAGCAGCTTACAGACAGGCAGAAAATGGGTGTTTACCTCTATGAAGACAATAAATTTAAGATTTGATTTTCAAGTAAAACTTTTTTGGTCAAAAGTTCCATGAGATAATAATATACCACTCCATTCCATTAAAAAATTAACCCACAGCCAGCAGCAGGTTAGCTTAGCATAAATATTGAAAACAGGGGAAAACAGCTAGCCTGGCTTTGTTCAACATTAGTAAAATCTGCCTTCCAGCCCTTCTAAGATAACTAATTAAGACATATCTTGCAAAATCTTGCATTATATCTAACACAAACTTTAAGTGTAAAAATAACAATTTGTTGTTTCCACCTGTTTGAGGTCTATATGCTAAGATAAGCTAACAAGCGTCTGGCTGTATATTCGTATTTACCATACAGACATGAGAGGGGTATGAAAACTCAAAACTCTCCCCCACAAAGTCAATAAGCATATTTCCAAAAATGTTGAAGTATTCCTTTAAGCTGAAGAGGCATCTTAGCAGGCAAACAGGAGACAGTGACCAGACACTGTAAACACATTTTTCCAGCTTTTACAGTACAGCTTAAAAAGATGAGAGCTGCACTGTGAGGAAACACCTGGTATCCATTTGGAGTACATTCTATTGTGTTTGTGCAATGCAGCACAAAGGAGGAGGTGGGGAGAGGAGAGCTGGTGTCCATGGCCAGTTGAGAATCTGGCCAAAAACTGGTATCATGATCAAGAGCGTAACGGGACAATAAGGTAATTTGGAACAGGAAACAAAATGCAACGCAGTGAGGCAAGAAGGTTAAGTTTTGATTAATGGCATGTCTTTAGGTTTCTCGCTAGCAGGGTTGAGAAAGACAATTTCCAAAGATTTTGTCATCTTGGACGCAATGCTAAATGTGAGACAGCACGCCCACATTCATGTACACTCATTACCCTTGAACTCTCAACTCACATCCTTCCCTGGGTAATATCATTTGGGCCGTATCCTTTGTTGAGCAGCCTCACTGGAAATGTATCTGCTCGTCTTATGTATCTAAGGAATCTGCTTATCTGATGTTGACTTCCTGAGATCTTGCCAGTAAACAGACCTGAAGTCCGCTGCTCCGTCTAAAAATCACTGCTAGCTCTCATGGGTGAATGAAAGAGGAAACTGAAAGGAAGGAGGGAAGATGCATGAAAAGGAAGGAAAAGAACAACATATGAAAGAAGGGGATGAGGTGAAAGTCAGTGTGCAGTTGGAGTGGAGTTAAAAAGTCTGGACAGAAGGTCAGATTGTTGTTCAGTGCGCGTTTGAGGCCTGATACAGCAAATTAAAGACACCAATAAAAAATAAACTGCATGTATCCCATCCTATCTTATTTCCTTTGCTTTTGTATTTTTTCTTCACCCCTTGTCTCCCAGTCTTCTACCCCTATAATCATGTGCTACTTCAACTGTGGTCAATGTTATTAAAGCTCCAGGCACAGCCTCCGTTCCAACTAAAATAAAACAACAATGCCTCCCAGGCCTGCAGAAACCTCACAGCTGGACTACAAGTAACTCAAGACTTCAGAGCACTGTCGCTGCTTTCCAGTACATGTTGCATTCACTTTTCAGATCTGCTCCAGACCCCTTGTTAAAGGATAACAGAGATATGCTAATGTGGAATGAGATGACACTTTGTGGGAGTAAGAGATTTCAGTCATGCACACTCACATATTTTTTTCGAGCTGTTTTTTTTCCTACATTAGAATAGTGCGTTTGTATCTAATATTTCCAAAGAAAAGAAAGAAAATCTTAACAAAAGCTTTCACTGTAACCTCATGCTTTGCCCGATTTGAAGAATTTCAGTGGATTTGTTCTAAACTCAGCTCGTACTTTAGATGCTGTAAAGGAAATTATAAAATTACACTGTGGACATCAACTTTGTTCTGTTCGGTGATATTAAGTAGCTTGAATCATTTGTTGGAGGCAGACCTGAGTGAAGCATCAGTATATTACAAGTATATCATTCCTGGCTGCAATGCTTCATCCAGATATGGAGAAAAATGTTGCAGAGAGATGGATGGATCTTATTTTTGGAGATTAGCCTCAACCCCGAGTGTTGTAGCTGCAGTGTGCAGGCTACTAGCGGTGAGTGAGTGAGTGCGGTGTTTATCTGTGCTGAGCCAATCAGAACGTTTGCTCATGAAAAGTAGGCGATTACTTCCCATTTAGCAGCCAAATCCGACCGTATTTGGCAGGAACAGACGGAGGCACTCTGTAAATCCGAGTGATACGAAGGAAAATCCAATCACTGTATTTTTTCTTGCTAACACATTTACATAAGTGTTTAATAGACACACATAAACAGTACACGTGTAAGTGGCAAGATATGGGACCTTTAAAGGGAAGGTTTGGTTAGGTTTAAGCAGAAAAACTAGTCTTGCTGTAAGAATTGACAGCAGAGAAGCTGCAAATTGTCTTTCACTTTGTGGACACAATCTACAGTCAAATAAGCAGTAGTCATACATGCACATGTACAGATCCTCATACAAATATCGTTCACAGATACACAAACAATTTCGAAGGAATGGGTCAGCCCTGACCTATCAGCTGGGCTGCTGCTGTCTGTGTCACTGCATCAGCAGTAACACCTCAACATCCTGTGTGCAGACCTAATTACAGGATGCCCAGCAGCCAGCAGGAGACCATTAACACTCAAGTGCACCACAGTGGAGCATGAGGACTGCTCTCCTGCACAGAGCATGGCCATACGGCACTAACAAGCTCACTAATGTTATGTACAGTTGTGCATATATATATGTAGTTACACACACACTTTACACACCACACGCATACAATATGCAGTAGCTCAACACACACAGGCAGACCTCGGCAAGTCCTCGGCACTTGTCCGGCTTCGTTCCAAAAGAGAAACTGAATAGCTTTAATCGTGGGAGAGCGCTGAATGGCCGGTTGATTTCAGCATGTGTGTTCATTTCCTGACCATCAATCCCACAGTCCATTTGGCTCAGTACATACCGGTGATGCTAACCATGCAATTGGAGGAAACCCAGTATCCTCTCTTTTTAAATAACACAATTACCATCCTAGAGGGAATTACAAAGAAAAGCCAATGATCAGCTGTCATGCTATTTCTAATTCCACAAACAGATTGGGAATAGTTTCTTCCAGTAAGTGTATCAAACATGTATTTAGTCTTAATTTTGTTTAAATAAAAACTTGTGCAATAAAATTTTGCCTGTTTTCAATGGTGTTAAAAATTCTAGAAAAACTTTGGATGAAAAAAATAATTAATATTGAGTAATAATTGCATGCTTTTGTTTCTATTTTATGTTATGCTCAGCTTTCATCGTTCTCATACATGGCAAGAGCAGATACACAATCCTTTAAAAAAGAATGTCCCTTTGAAGTGTTTGTTTTTATGCAGCTGCAACATCATCCCATTTTTATGGAAATTAATTTCATTATTAAGATGTCTTAGTACGTCTGTTTTTCTGCATACTGGTTAAATACCAAGAAGAGTTCACACAATATCAACAAACTAGCCATTTAATGATGCACCTCCAGAAACAATTCACCCATTTGAGAACATCTCACATGTTCAAAGTTATTGTCTGCATAGAATGGGACAGGAGTAGCACATCTAAAAAGGCTTATTTTCTCATTTTGCGCATTCATTTGCCATCCTTTCAGAGTGCATTAATGGGACAACAGAGGAAATCAGAGGAAGGAGGAGGTGAAAGAGGTTTTGTCTCAAGGGACGCTGAGTTTTTGTGACTGACACACCATTCATGTTTTGACATGACAAACTTAATGAAGAGACTCTCTGGAAAACGTTTTGTTTACTTCCTTTACTGGAAGGCATGTTACAGAATAGACTGAAAAATGCAGAAGTATTGGCCAAACGAAATTAAAGAATGACCATGCATAATAACTCTGCCCTGGTAGAAAAGTAACAGTAATTCTAGTATTTACTATTGGTAATGGATATGATGCTGCAGCTGCTGTTGTAATATATTAGTAATGCTTTAGTAGTAGAAGTATACAAAGGAGTATTTCAAGAGATACAAGAAAAAAAAATCAAGGTATAACAAATATAAATTGAACTTTATTTACTGTATTTATTGAGCAGTTTTAAATGTGTTTGTAGAAACTGTCAAAGAACAATAAGCATAGCCAACTATATAAAAGAGAACCAGAACTAGCTACTGTATCTATAAGAAGTAGAACACCATCAAAATCATTGACATTTGTAATAATACACTTTGTTTAATTTATCTTTTTTAATGTTATTTAACATGTATTGTACATAGCTGTAGTTCAGGCATGGCAGCAATAATAGCAACTAAAAAGTTGGAAAAAATGACATGGGGGGGGGGGGGGGGGATTTAGTATCTTAATATTTTTAGTATATAAATTATCAATATAGGGTACTTAGCCCTTTAAAATTATCAGCTCTACTTTCTCTATTTTGAACGTTCCTTTAAGGTTTCCAGTCAACCATGGGCCTCTTTAAAATACAAGGTTTTCTCAGTTTTGGACCCAACAAAAAATAATCTGACATTTCAGAAAAAAAAGGGGTAATTAATTCCTGTTCAAAGAGAATTCCTGTCTCACTGTCCATAGAATTAACACAACACTTTACAATAAGTAAAATAACCATTGTTGAACATCGTTGTCTCTTTTTGCGATCTCATGAAACTTGCGAGGGGGGGCCAATGGAGGGGGGGCAGTATATGTATCATGGTGGCCATGGCCCCTCGGCCCATAACCCCCCACCTCCTTGGGGGCACCATGGCTCCTATAGTGAGCTGTTCCTTCCAGGACGATAATGTCCGTATCCCCACAGCACATGGGGGTGATGACCATGTGGCTTAGTGAGGATGAAACTGATGTCAGCCATATTCCAATTAGCCAGATGGTATGATCCCAACAGAGCATTTAAGGCTGATTTCTAAAGATGTCAATGATGGCATTTTCCAGCACCATCGTCCAGTTACAGTCTTTATTATCACTCCAAACTGTTCAGGAGCATTGACCTTGACTTGTATACGAGATGATGAACTGAGACCATTTCACATGAAAGACATTCCATGTCATTACAGAATCTTTCACAGAGGTCCTCCTGCTGGTGGGTTTGATTTTACGTTGCAGCTTGCATGTTGTTTTCGTGATCTTTTAAAAGCTTCCGATTTTTTTGCTCTCTTCACAATGGGGAAAAAAAGTATTTTACTCTTTTGAATAGACATACACTTCTCCGGCCTGAAAAGCCATATGGTGTGAAAACAATGCTCTCCTTTGTAATCTGTAAGTAACAACATAATTTTAGGGATGGCATTTCAATGTCTTGGACATGCTTACGGTTGATCAAAAGCAATCTGCATATGAGAGACATTTGTGCAATCTCAGCCCACTTATGTTATGGATCCTCTTTGGTCTAGTTGCATATTCTCAACAGATCTTGCCTACAATGCATACTGCAGAGGCGCTTTTCTGGCACTCAGACACCTTTGATGCAGTCGGTTTTGAGGCGAAACGTAAGAAGGGTGTGGTTAATTTGACACACTAAGCTAAACTCAGCATTTTTTCTGCACTCATTGAAAACACTCTATTAGTGAGCATAACACTGGAGAGCTTGTTGTGTGTGGGAGATCAAGTTTTTCAAGGTTGTAGTATATTAAGCTCTGCTCCCTTAAGTATTAATCTACCCTGCTTATCTTACCACTTTGATCAAGGTGGAGTACTTTTCTTACAGCCTGGACTCAAGTTCTTTTCAAACTTTAAAGGGCTGAAAACGTCACATTTTGGCTTTCCTCCACTCAGCCTCATTACAGCAGTGTTTTTACAGTTGCATCTGTTCAGGAACTAATGACAGTTAAGTTTACGAAAGCAAAGCTGAGCAAATAAACAGCTTAAATATTATTAGCCTACATCATCCAGTAGGCCAGTTAATAAACTCCATGGCTATATGGAAAGATGTTCTTTTCCACTCTTCCACTCGTCAATTTTGGCCAACCTCAGTCCTCTTTAGTTATCTTCGCCTACTTAACTGCTATTCAAGTAGTTTAAGGACCATATTTATTTATTTTTATCTTCAAACATCGTATCCTTCTGGTATTAAATATGAACAATTCCAGCCTTATCTGTAATTAGCATAACTCATGGGATGGAGTTAATGGTGTGTTTACACTTTGGCTTTAAGAGCTCGGTAAAGGAAAATATGTGTCAGACAAGTATTTATCTGTAGCTGCTCACTGGCTGCTTTTCAAACCAACATTAGCAAGGACAGTTGGCCCACAGGAAAAGTAGAGGAAGCTTCCATCTTTTTCCCTGATGATTTGCCTAAAGATTTTGAGTTTCTTTAATCACACAAGTTGAGATTCACAGCGGTTACAGGAAGTGAATGATGGAAGAGAAAGAAGGGATTCAATTAATTTTAAACTATCGAAATGGAATTTTAAGTGGAAATTGACAACTTTTCTCCCATTAGCGTTTCCAAGTGGTATTATTGTTGGCGTCGCCGTCGCAACGACAGCATTAACTACTACTAGCAGCCTAGCTAATGTCCAAAGAAAAAGCAACCATAATTAGGTCCAATTGGACCTAGAAAAACTCTGGTCAGAGCTATGATGAAGGCAGAGTAAACATGTGATTGTATTAATAAGTAGGCGGGTCTTGTTACTTAAGACTGATCTATCAAGTCCCGGTGCTCGGGGGAAAAACACATATAAACCAGGGTTTAGACACCCACCAGAGCGCTTTTAATTGAGTGACAGTCAGTCTGTTCGCTCTTGTTTTACCTTCATTTCTATCACTCTCCTTCTTTGCCTTCTCCATCAGCGTGGATATTTTTCTTTCACAGGGTATAATTTCCACGGTTTTCCCCCATTATTACCTGGGAGTAGCGACCAGGGAGAACAATGCCTTTTCCTGTTTTGATCCTGCAATGGCTGATGCGCTTCCTCAGTGCTATCAAACCACATTTTTTTCTCTAAAAATCCAGCCAGGTGGCAGCCTGAATAGCATAGTGAAAGCAAGGCTTACAGGGGACCCATCTAAATCCGAACAGTGTCATTTTTCTTTAGCATTTACACTGTGCAATATATATTTAGGTCATAATGATTAGTTAAAGCAAAACAGTTAAGTGGGCATCTGCCGAGGCATTCTTGCACTGCTGTCCACTGAAAAACTCTCCTGAAATAGTGTAAAGGAAGTTAAAGGGGGATTCCAACTACTGACCTGTTTCTTCAAACCTGAAAATAGTTCAGAGGTCTGTGGATTATCTTGAGTAACTGGTTCATGATTACTGGAAAGAGACATTGCTGTTGAGTTTTCTTTTAGTATTTTTGGAGCACCATCAGACAGGTGCAATCTAGTTTGATTATATTTAAGAAAAGGCAAACATCTCTACCGCCAATATCTCCAAAACTGGGCAACTCACACCAAAACAATCAAGATGGATAAATAGCACTACAAGCCAGAGGAAAAATAACATGTATTTTTTGATTTTGAGGTGAACTGTCCTTTTAAAGCGACTTTTCTCCATGAGGCAGGGTGTACTTTATAAGACAAGATAAGATAAGATAAGATTTATTGATCCCACACCGGGGAAATTTACATGTTACAGCGCTCGAGGAGTACAGGTACAAAAACAAGTGGTTGATGATTAGATTAAAAAATCAAATAAAAATACAATGGAAAAATAAAGAATAAAACATATAAAAAGAGAAATATCTAGATTAGAAAGAACTTATACACACAGACTATTTACATTATATACACCTTTCACGAGTAAAAATATGTGGAAATATATGGTGATGTGGACAGGCATGTGGGTATATGGATAATTGTGCAGAATAATTGCACACGTTATAAATACACGCATGGTGTGTAGCATTATATTAGATAAATAATATTTTCTTGTAAATGGATATTGCACAGAGATTGGATTGCACAGAT
>JBBPCS010000375.1:10312937-10339993 GCA_037974645.1 Hollardia meadi
CACACACACACACACACACACACACACACACACACACACACACACACACACACACACACACACACACACACAATCCAAGAGGTGACCTGGGGTCAAAAGTCATTAGGCTGGAGGGCATCTCATCTTAAAAATGAGACGCTTGCAATTCATCATGCGCTGGATATCTTGTCTCACAGAGCTGTGCAGACTTTGATTGGTTTGATTGATTGGTAACAGCCTCAAATTAATAATCAATCAGAAATACAATACTGATTATGTCTTGGTGGCATTCGTGCAGATATGTCACGACATAATAATGACTAACTGCCCAACATTTTGCTTTAGACTTTAATAGTCCAACAAACAATCTCCAGATTAATGTCATTTATTATATTTACGATCCAGTCACTATAATGCTTTGTTCATTCTTCTTTCATTCATTTTGAAAGCGCGGCTTCGCCAGTAGAGTTATTTGGTGCAGGGTTTCAGGGTGAGTTTGGCATTTTGAGTTGTCAATCACAGTTCTGATGAGAAGGGCACAGCGATGTTGGAATGAGGTTAATAAATGACAAACAAACACGAGAGAAGGAGGCCCTCTGTTCTTGCCATAATACCTGGCTGCTATGGGGAATCAGGCCCAGATGTGTTATAGGTAACTCCTGGTGGAAGTGGTGACTTGGGGTCACGCTGGGGTGGCTTTGTACACTCCTCATGGCACACAGCTGGGCTCGCCATCCAGAAAACCCTCACCTTTGACCTTGTGACCTCCTGGTACACGTTTGTTAGGAATGTTGGGTGATTGGCTACTTCGCTCCTCTTTTCATTTCCTGTCGCTTTGGTTTTCACTTACAGCTTCGCGAGCCTCCCAACGCCTCCCTGCTCATGCCTTAAAGGGATTTTCTCATCCTTCAAGGAAGATTCTGTAGCTTAAATATGATTAAATGGATGGATTCGCAACTAACAGCAAATCAATAGTGTCTGCTCAGGAACGCATTACGCTTGTGCAACTCATTATTTAATAAGCAATAACGGCACCCTAATCACCTATATTTATGTGTTGGAACATAGTTAACCAGCCTGACCCACTTTGATTTTGAAATGTAAGGTCATGTACAGTTCAATATTTTACCACAGCAAACAGAATACAATTACATTTGAAGTCTTTAACAACTGAAATGTGCTCTGTGTTTAATCATTTCAGTCCATTTAGCTTGTTATTAGCAATATTATGAATATTAAGTTAAGAGCCAGTCTTGCAATTTGTTTTTGAGCCACCCTTGCCTCACACATTTATTCTCCACTTCCCTCTGAGTGACCCTGGTTCCCAAACCTGACATGAATTCGAGATTTGAGTTTGTGTTTATAGGCCCCCATGTTTCTATAAATCCTAACACCAAGCTGGATCTATACTTAAAATGGCAGTGAAATGGAACACACGATTATGTGTCACAAAGGCTGTCTGAGGTTTCAGAGAAAATAAGATAAATTATGTAATTCAAACAGAATGTAGCAAGTCGCCTTAAAGCTTTTCCTCCGGAGGCGAAATAAAAATACTTTTTTCTTTACTTCACCCCTCCTCATTACAAAATCCCCTCCTTTAGGGGAATGAAAGGATGGGGATTTAGACTGCCACGGATGATGGATGGAACCTGTGGTGTATATGAGGTGAGATGTGAGATGTTGCGCACCCTCTTTTCTTTTTTGTCTATTTTGAGGCCAAATGAAGATGAAGAGAGAGGCGTTTAAACTCTTTGCCTTTGTGTTTCATCCCCTCTGAGGCTGGGCTCTGTTGTCTCTCAGATGCCTGGGACAAATCCATTAGCTCTGCCATATCTCCGCTACTGCAGGCGTCACCTTAGTCGGTGTCACTCTGGAGGCATGTGAGGAAGACGGATAACAGAGAAGGTGGCAAAAGCAAAACAATGTTGCAAAAGTAACCACTCAAACTAGAATGAATAAATCCCATCATTAATTAAGACAGGTGGTGTCATTGGTGTAGAAATAAATTGCTAAATTACAAAGTAAAGTAAGTGATAAAATAAAATATGTCTTTGGTTAAAATTAACTTTTAAAGCCTACTATTTGCCACTTCTGACTAGAACTATAGACTTTTGAAATATTTTAAGTGCAATTCACTTGCAATTCAGTGATATTCCGTTATGCTTCAAGCCCAAGAAGCAATTGAAATTCTACACTGAATGCATGAGTGAAACTCAAGAATGATCCACTTGAAAACTCTTGGATATATTGTTTCCTTTTACTAAAGGATAATTTTTTAAATAACAAAGAGGAATTTCACCAGATCATTTATATTTAAGTCAGGTTTTAAAGACTGTTAAATGAGTTAAGGCACAGAGTTTGGAGCAAAATAAGCAGACAGACACTTCTACTTTGTTGTTGGAAGTGTGGATAAAATGTAAATAATGCTGTAAACATCCAATTCAATGCCAAAACTGTAAACTAATCTCATGGAGTTTTACTTTTAACCTTTTTAGAAGATATCTAAAAGGCTACCTCTGAGTTGTTGTCTTAGCTAGCTAGCTAATTAGCTAGCTTATGTCTTGTTATTTGAAAAAAATGTATGGTTCCTTTTTTATTGTCATTATTTACTAGTTTACTATGTAAGTTATTGTTAGTGTAGTTTGACATTTTCCTTAAAAAAAAATAGAGGTAATAAGAGGTAATAATATTGTGTGAATATTACCATTTTGATGATGATGTTCTGATCTAATCCTAAACAGGACTTCACCCTCACAGGTAAAAGTGCTAAAATATACCAGGAGACCATACATATTTAAACATTTCAAGTTTAAAGTGTACATTAACATTCAAAAAGTTTCACAAGTTAGTGATTTGACATTTACAGAGTACCGGGGGATTGTGACTGAATTCCTAGGTGCTACATTATGCTATTACAGAGTTAATGTAGCCTGTAGGCCTACTTTTCTTGTAAATCCACAGCTGTATAAATTAAAGAGACCTGTAAGACTCCCCACTTAGGAGGGTAAATGTACTCGGTCAGCAGTTAACTTGTTTTTGAACAATATGACATGAATGTGAACTGTCTTATGTAAAGTAAAGCAACAAGATTTTCATTAAGTTTAAATAAACCTAACCTTTTTGTCCCATACGTCATTGAAACCGGTCATTTTTACTTTGTTGTGGCAGTCCGCTACTATTGTGGTAATGGATGAGACATGTCATAAAAGGGAAAACAAAGGGAAATACTGGAGACATCAACAGGAAATTCTCACCATCGCAGTTCATTTTTTCCCCTCCCTTGACAACTTCTGACAGAATAAGGAAGTTGGTAATAGCAAATTGTTGAAAGGCTTGGAAGGAGTGTATGACTGTACTGCAGGATGGACAGAAATATAATGAGAGACTTATTAAAGTATTACATTCTGCTAAGGTCTAGTAGAACTTTAGTTGCGGCTTTGGGAAGTACACAACTAGTCAAACAACATACAAATTAAAGTAGTTGATTTGTAAAACATTTTTTACATGAATATACAGTTTTTACAGGTACATCTTAAGTCAACACAGAGCGATATGCCAATTTGTTGTTGGGAATGAGACCAGGGGCAAAGCTTGAATGGAAAGTTCCCTCCACTCTTTGTATGTAGCGCATAAAACAGCATTTTATCTGACTTTTGTTTTGTTGTTAGCTCCAAGATAGTTGCAGTGATCATATTTAAATTCCAGGAAATTCCAGCTTCATCAAATGCACCATGTCAGCTAGTCATTTAAAATTAAAATGATCAATGGTTTGAGTTAAACAGGCTCCTGAGGGATTTTACATTATGGGAACATGCAGGAGAAAAATAATTCTTGATGAACAGTTAATTTGTCATATCTAACTATTTACTTCTGTTGCCCTGGGTGGTGAGTTACTGCATTTGTTCAATGGGATGTATAATTTTCTAAGCCTATATTTTCTTCACAATTACTATGGTTTCTACTTAAAAAAAAAAAAAGATTTCCAGTGTTTAAAATCAGAAATCAATTTTATTTAATGGTTTTCCCTTGCTCATTTATTGGTCAAGGCAAATTCAGGACAAAGTGAGTTTTCTCACGTCCATGAAACAGGAATAACTTTATCTGTTTGTCATCTACTTTGTGATCCTTTTGATCTTAGGGTCAGAGGCCAGACTTATGTTGTGGACACAAGTTTTTTTATACAGCTGTTTCAAAGACTTGTGCTTTTATTCCTCTCTCCCCATCTCCGAATCTAATCAGGCTGACCCCAGAAAGACCTCTCGGTTTCGTCTTAATAAATCCACTGCTTAAACAATTGAAACAGAAGAAAGTAATATGTTGTCAACTTAAACTGCCGCTAATGGAGAGTTTGTGGCATCACATAATGGCTTGGATGATTACATACCTTTCTGTAATTTATTCAATTCATTGTACATGCATGTCATCTGCAGACCAGTCTGTGAGGGAGAGTTCCTTTTCTGTGATCAGTTTAATAGAAGCAGTCCAATGGAGCTACCAGAGTCACTGTAATCAGGAAGAAATTCAATTACTTAACATCTGTCATCGAGACATTCTTGTTCTTATTGAGCACTTAAAAAGAGTGAAATTGTAACATGACATAAATAGTATAATTTCCGAAAGGCATTTCTTGTAAATACAAATTCTTACATCTAACAACATTAAAATAGCTTTGACAAATATAAGATTACCTTTTAATAGTTCAATATTTATCATAATTGTTTTTTGCAGTCTCTCCTAACCTTATAGGAAGAAAGAGGTCATTAAGTTCAGAAACATTCTCGGTACAAGAACAATAAAATCTTTCTCAAAAACGAATTATTTCATTATCCCACACTCTCAGTTGCTGATTCATACACTGACTGTTTCCACTGTGTTTCTTCTGACAAAGGCTCATGTTTCGTTCAGAGGTAATGTATCTGGTGACATGGTCATCTGCATTACCCTTGCTCATCCTACAACCACAACCATGTATTTGCAATGTTGGATATACTGTAGCTGCACAAATATGTATGCTCTCTATCCTGTCACAGATAAGGTTTTCAGTTTGAGCTTCACAATATTGCATGTTATCTCTGGTACCATAACTCTGGTGTTCAATGTTTTCTTTTTAGAGAGCAGGTCTGATACGGTGTGTTGAGGTAATCACAATACACCCATTCCAGTGATTGATAATTCCCGCAAAGCCTTCTGGGATGCCATGTGTTCATAGGATGAAAAGGGTGAACAGTTTTGTTTCTCCAAATGAAAAACAAATGGAGTTGGATGGAAAATTGTAGAGAAATGGAAAGGGATCACTACTTTTGTGGTTCTATGTCAACCACAAGGTCGCATACCACAAATCAGGAACCCCCACGGTGGAACAAGCATTTTGTTTTGATGGCAGCACATTTTTGCGCTGTCAGTGTTGCCATAATCATGGAAATTGGCCAGTTAAATTGCTTCAGTAGCTCCCACTGGCACATGCTGCCATTCATATTGGCATTAACTCACCTTTTTTCAGATATTTCTGTGTTGTTGTTTTTTTATTCGGAAAAAAGTCCAAGAAGCCAGGAAGCTAAAAGCACAGTGTAGGCTATAACAAACCCAAAATTCATGACATCAAACAATGCATTGTAGCATAATGTGACTACAGGTTGAAAACTTAACCACAATAGCAAATCACACTGTAGCATTTTTCATTGTACCCTAGAGACAATTGACCAATTACCTCATTAAGTCATGTGTCTCCTTAACTGATTGGTCTGGCGAGAGAGACAGACAGGAAGAAAGGGAGAGAGAGAGATGCATGGGAGACAATCAGAAAAAAAGAAAAGCAACAGATAGCAAGGGAATTGGACTGTTGTATTGTATAATGAGTAAGCTTTGGGCTCTTTTTCAAAGTATCCAAAACAGTGTTCAATAGCTACCAGATGGCTGAGGGATAATACAGTAAGGGAACTTGATTACCTCTAAACATTTTCTCTTAATTATACTGAAGCTGTTATGTCCTTACTACCACAAAGACTGTATTCCTTTACAACATATTCTATAGTGGGAGTATAAGAGCAGTAAAGATTCCCATCAGGTACTTCATAAGAGCAGAGTGATTAGTTTAAGGAAATAACAGAATATGGCACACACCAGCTTGTGGTCTTTAAGAGCAATAATGTGCTTTGAATAATAATATCTCTATCAATGTATTAACACAATTGTTCTTCACCTAAATGTATTAATATTTTAGTATATTGCATAATTTCAGTTCTAAAGTGCCGCACTGGGTGAGGTAAAACCTTCCCAACCTCTATAGTTTCTTTTCTTCTCCATATGTAGAGTAATGAAAGTGAGCTTGTTTTCATCCACTTCCTCGCAGTGTATACCACTATGCCCATGCAGCTGGGGTCACGGCTTGTGTGAGGCAATGATAGGACTCAGAGGGATGAGGCCATCAGTCGGAAATGGCTAGAGGATCCCCTGGGTGTCCCATATATGTCATCAGGGGTCCTGTAAGCCCAACATGTTGCTGATAGATTGACACTCTAACAGAGAAATTGTTATAAAGGAAATGCTGAGTCGTTGATGGAGACCCTGCCAAAGAGCTGACATATCTTCTCAACAAAATCACCCTCAGCCGAACAACAAAAGAAAGTATGTTAGAAAAAAAAATTCTTGCAATCTCTGGTGTGGGAAGTTCCTCAAATCTAAGTTATGCACAAGAGGCAATAATCTTACCCTGCTATGACTGATGTGATCAGACATGTGGACCTAATAAACTGTGTTAAATTACCCAGAGTGCTCGCCTCATTGTCTCGTCACAGCAACTGCTATGTGGCGCTCCAATTGCTCCTGGCTGCCAGGTTGGCAGTGTCAAAGAGTTTGCCCTCTACCTTGTGTTGCAAACTCAAGTCAATTACCCCAATTAATCTGGCGGGAGAATGGAATCGAGATGGAGATTGTTTTGCTTGAGTCAAAATAAACACTCCTTCCCTTTAGCATTTGCACACATCCCTGTTAATGAGTACAGGCCGCTGCATTTTTGGCCATTTTAGCAGGATAAATGTGCACATTTAGGAGATGAAGATCACGCCATGCATTACTTGCTGGCAGGATATGTACAAAGCTTGTTTAGACTCTGAGTCCAGAGCTCTCTTCTGGCATTATCAACTGCAGACAAAGTGAATGGATGAAGACAGACTTTCAGAATTACTTGGTTACAGATGGAAAGGATCATATCTTCAAAGGGACAGAAATACAGTTCATTTTAATGCAGAGCACTTTTACGAGAATAGCGTGTTTCAAATCATCTTCCACGTAGGAAGAGCAAAAGAATCTAATGCTGTAAAAATAGGCATAAAAAAACGGATGGGAGATATGCTGTTGAGAAACATTTCATGGGTCTTGCTGCTCAGGTGGTGTGGCGATCATGAGCGTTTCACTTGCTGCATTTTCACTGTGCCATACACACTCACAATGAATCCCAGAACGTTGTTCAACCATTTGGACATTGTCAGTGTCAGACATTGTACGGTGACCAGCTGGTGATTTATTAGCCAGGGCTTTCTGTCGACCACTCTTGTTAAACTCCTGAACCTTTTTGTACACCCATACCTGCTCTAGCAAAAATCTGCAGCTGCCAATGAACCACAATTTGCTGATAGGCTGACATTTCAAGCCCAGACCATGTGGTAACAATGACTTTCCCAATGAACAGGACTTTGGGTTCTAAGATTCCAGACATCAGAGTTATTTTAATACGTGTTATGAGATCTACATGGATGTGAATAAGTACAAAAGCAGAGTTGAGCTTTGACATTTATAAAATATTTACTTTGTAGTACTGCCTTTTTAGAGGGGTTGACGTTGCTATAAGCCACTTATTATTGAACTGAGAGTAGATGTTTGTCAAGATGTGCAGACTTTCTGCTGTCCGGATGTCAATGGGGAGCTCGTTCCACCATTTGGAGCACACATCCCTGTCCTTCCATGTGCCTACATGGAAAGGCTAAGGCAGGGAGTCCAGCAGCAAAGACAGAGCATGCATCTGTGACAATGGAAATTACATTGATTAAGTCAGACACAGCATAAAAAAAAGAGAAGTTGGGGTGGAGGTGGGTTGCAAAGCAGCTTTTTTCATTTCTTTTTCTTCCCAGGAAAACAAAATCTGAAGTTTTCTTACATAAGCTAGTACTAACCATTTTTAACCAATAATATAACAACATCCACCAATCAACCAATCGCTCTTCAAAGGCACGTAAGAGCTAGCTTTGTATTTCATGTCAGAAGCGTGCAACCCAGCCAGAGCAGAGTGTGTCTGAGGCAGGCCTCACAGATTACAGTACAAAAACAAAAAATGTATTCACTGATTTGAGTGAAACTGGATCATATTTTATGGAGAAAATATTTTCTGTTTTTTGCTCTGATGTCCTCCGGCTACTCTGCTTAAACTCTCTGTGATTTATGGACCTTCCTGATGAAAAGATGGCTTTACTTGTTGCTGAAGTCCATTAGCTAATGCTAACTTTACTGGGCTCAGGAACACAGCCGAATGGAGACCAGACACAGCTTCCAAGATTAACTGAGCCCAGTTTGACGACAGCTGCTGTTAGACAGTTACCACTAGCTCGGTTAGCCATGCAGTGGCCCTATTTGCTAACTCAGCCCTAGGTTGCCAGGAGCCAAACCTGGTAAGAAAAACACCTTGGTACTGAATTCCCTGTTGTCAAACTGACCTCTGTCAGGTGTTGGTCTTTCGTCGAATGCCGTGTTCGGCCCCACTGGAGCCATGTGTGGAGAGTCCTTTTAACATTTAATAGGCTGTGTTTACTGGGAGCGTGAAGAAGTTTGGATGAAAGGTCTCCGATAAGGCTGCAAACAGCAATACCTGAGGTCAAGCAATCGTCCCATTCCAAACAGGCACGTTTTGAACAGCACTGCACTATAGTCAATCAAAAACATAACTAACTAACTAACTAACTAACTAACTAACTAACTAACTAAATGTCCTCAAAATGCTAATTGATAATTAATGCAGCAGGTGCCACACAACTTCACAATTGTGTCTTAAAGTTATTTTATTCTGCTATTCTCACACTCTCCTGACTTCTCTGAAAAATTTAAAAGATCCATGATAAATCTGTAAAACAAAACTCCAATTTGTGGCCTTTGGCCTTCTTCTCTGCATTGAACTCTCTTAACTTCTGAGAAAAGGGCTACTAGTTTCCTCAGCTGTTCCTGGGTTTCTGGCCATCCAATAAGCTGATGGGGCAGGCTCATTCCTGCCTCCCCTACTCTCTGACCTTTGTTCTCTCAGTGTAATTGCTTCAGAGTTTGATGGACTAGTGTCTCTGAAGCAGATGATGTCTCACTGCAACTTGTGATAACAGCTAGAAGGCCTCCTCCTCCCTGACCACCTTTTTCAAGAACATTTTAATGTTGGTGGTAAAGGTAAAGGTAGCCATCTGCTAAGGAAATAAACTCTGTTACTCAGCCCCACAAACTCTGGTTTTCATTTCCGCTTAGGGGATAACTTCAAGTTTTCCATCATGCACCTTTTAGCAGTATTGTGCATAATTACTGTATGTGGCCTGTTATATATGGATTTCTGCTTAATACAGATGTCAAAATCCTTGTCCTTCTTGTTGTAATCAAAAACATAAGTCTCTGCCACCCATATTTAGAGAAAGTTTTTGGCTTCTATTGATGGAAGCTTTGCCAAGCCGAGGGATCACTCTCAGCCTTCTGTACCAAATGTATTTCCATCAAAAGCATAATGTGATGTACATAATTGCATTAAAGAGACAAGATTGCTGTAATTAGCAAACCAGATAATGGGACAAAATACAGGCTTATGAATTGAAGCGCATACAGTCTGATACAAAGCACATGTTGGCAGAGTAGCAAAAAGCTCAAAAACGTCCACAAAGAAGGAAACACATGTGCACAGGGAGCAGAAATTGATCCAACTCAGAAACTAGAAGACTTCTTTCTGTCTTATCTCTTGCTTTGAAGGTTAAATAAAACATATTATCTCAGACGTCCAAGGCTTTATCAACAGAACTTTTAGAGAGAGTCACATTTGTGGGGCAGTGACCGGAGATAGACAGGTTGATGGATGCACAGGCGCTGAGTCATGCACGTGCAGAAAGGAGTTTACCCTGTCTGGCTCCTGGGCTGCCCCTGAGCTCTGGTGGTGACGGACAGGAGGGTGGATGATAGATGAAGATGTACGACTGCAGATAGACCATCAGATTAGTGGTTTGTTATATCTAATGTTACGGTGTAATCAATCCCATGCATCCTCACTCTGTCCCCCACTTGATGGGTGGATCTGCTATCTCTGAATGTCCGGCCCCAATAATGTCCAGGCACACACTAAACTAAAGGACTGAGCAATCATAGAGCAGCACCATTTAATTCCTTTTTTTCCACCTCAATCTTAATTTGTTCTTCCTCAAGTGCAGTAATAGAAGACAACCTTCAAGATTTTGCTGGTTCATCACATGTTTAAGTGATTTATTATTTACTTTTCCGTAAATCAGACGTGATACATTTAAGGGGTTCACATAACACAAGGGTGCTCTCAAGTCTTGCCAGTTCTATTATGAGATGAGTTAAAAGCTATTGGTACAGTTATAGTGTGCAGGACACAGCAGCATTTGGATTTAAAAAGTCAAATGTGTGAGTCACATGTTGAGCAAATTTTGGACCACAAGATTGAAAAACCACCCCAGCCACCTACATGAATGCGTGCACAAGATTTAGCATTGCTGTCACTTGTATAAACACCAACATAGACACAAAATTAATTAAAGTTTAAGAGGGAAGCTTAATACCTGGTCTTAAAAATTGTCACTGCAATTTTCCAATGAGAGAAACAAACAACAACCCCAAACTGCCTCTGAGAAAGTTTCCCTAATAAATCTCTATGTGGCTAACCAATGTTGTTGCTGTAGGTTTCGTATCTTACATAATTGATACACACATTTATATTTATGTTGTTTTCACTATTCATGTTCACAAATTGAAACCAGCACATGTTCACTGGTCTAAAAGAAAGTGGTGAGGGCTTTGCATTGCATAGGCAAAAGCTCCAGTGATTGTTGTCCTCATCCATTAAATTTGCCCTGTCAGCATTTGAAATACACAACTGACAAAGTCATGTTTTTCACAAGATAAGTCGGTTCTGCCTTCCTAAAGACATGAGAAATGCACCCAGAAACATGCTAGTGAGCTGAGCCAATTAGCGGCTGTTTTCCAGACTCTGGGCTATGCCTTTGACTCTGCTGTCAGAGTCGTAGTTGCAGAGTGCTACAGGCCTACATCTGGCAGCCATGACAGGTAAAAGAAGAATAAAGCACTATTCCACCATCAGCACTAATGGGAATAAATGGCTTACCTGAGCCAGCTAACAGCAAACCACATCCTGCTAAGAGCACCCAAAGGCTCCCCGTCAATCTGGTGTCCTAAACGGCTCTTTCAGTGAAGAAAAGCAAAGTGAAATGTTTATGTTATGAAAATAACTTTCTTTGCTAAGTTTGCAGAAATGGAGAGAAGAAAAGAGAAGGATCGTAAATGAGTACACTTGGCCTTTGGTGGCAGGGGGAGTTAAAGAGAGTATTTTTAGATGAGCCAGTCTTTCCTGGCATGAGTTTTATCCACCATTTGGTCAAAGTGTGCTACATCTTTGTATCAAATAATTCTAGTTACTTGAAGTGAGATTAGCACAAGGATCATTGCTAATTAATATCACATGGAAGAGAAACTCAGTCATTTGGGTTTGGGAATGCCATCAGGTGATGACAATGTAAAACATCTTGCAGTATTTTGTGTTGTGGGAAAACTCCCTGCAAACAATTCTGCCCATTACCTACACTACAAAATTAGTTTCTCTCCCCTTCAGAAAAAAAGAAGGAAAAAAAAATTCCAATGAAGAACAAAAGCAAGGGAAGAAAGGGGTTGAAATGTAGTAAGTGAATCAGAAAAGGGAACTGCTCCTCTGGCGCACACCAGATTTGCTGCCTCTCATTTATCTGCTGCAGAAAATTCTTCACCTCTGATCATCGCTGAACATTCATTCCACAATGTTTTAGTTCTTCTCTTTTATTTGACTGCATGATTTAAACCTGTGGGAATATGTAGCCTAACTGGATGTGTTTTGGAAGATATTTCAGAATTCCTCTGCCTGTTAAGATAGCTGAAAGCATATTTTAATTGCTTCATGAGATGATGTGTGCTTTATTAAAAGATAAATTAAGTGTAATTTCAGTGAAGTGGATGTTACATCACTTCAAATTTTAATTTCAACCCTAACTGAATCCTGAGTGTTCTGTTAAAACACACTTGGTTGCTTATCTCAAATCCCTTTAGAAATAGCGCTGCAATCTCTCTTTCAGTTAGTAGCACAAATGATCCTCTCATTTATTATTCTCGTAATTATTATACTTTTCACAAAATTGTTTACTCATTAAATGACCAGTTTTGTAACTTCATCACTACAGGCTGCATGCATGCTGAGAAAATGAGTTGAGCTCAAGGTATTTATATAAAACATGTCCCCACACCCCACCCTACAGCCTTTGTATGCGTGCTGCATTAGCTTCAATAATCAAGTCCACATGTGAGAGCTTTGAAAAAGTTAAAGAGGGGATAAACGGGGAGAAAATACAGGATGGGGATCAATGAGGAAAGGGAAGAGTGCCTGATAAAGAGATAGGGGGAGATTGGTTTTTAGAGAGATGAGTATGAGTGTGTCTCTTTAGAGAAGTGGGTGGAGTGCGATGGGGGGGAAAGATTTTGGAGAGGAGGAAGAAAAGTATGGGGGGCAGGAGAGAGAAAAGTGGGCTTGTAAGAGCAAAGGTCTGAGAGGAACAAGAGAGTCATAAAAGGGGAGAGAGTGAAAGTGCTTGACAAGAGAGAGGGGGAGCTGGAGGACTATGACTGAGGCAATATTCACAGTGCAGCTCAAAGTGTCCCAGTTCTGATCCCCCCAATGTTTTTTTTGAAGCTGAGAAAGAGAAACCACCCCTAATGCACAAAGACATTTATTCGTGCTTACTAATGCAAAAATAACATTAAAAAGCTGTGGAATACTTCTGTTTCAATGCAGACACTGCAATGTATCTGAAGTCGGGACTTTTCCTCAGGCAGCAAAAGGAAAAAAAAGCAGCAGGAAGTCCACTTTATAGCCAAGGGAAAGCCTGGTGAAGAAAAGTTAATGCGCAATGAAAATCAGTGTTTGATATTTACAGTTCAAAAGACTGAAAATTTCAAGGCTAAACAGTTCCCATACACAACGCGGTAAATGTTTACGAACTATAAAACAAGTTGTGTCCATTCTTTGGTCAGCCAATCTTTAAAAGAATCACAACGATTTAGATTATCAATATATTGGTTTTCATTTTTCAAGCTAAAATTAAAGTATATTTTTGTACCAGCTGCTTTACTTTGTAAATCTTTTGGTTTCATTGTTTCCAAAAAAAAAAAAAGCATGAAATCTAAGATGCCATGTCAGCTTTCAAAGAAATTGAGATTTTTTTTCCACAATTTATCTATCTTATAAAAAAAATTATAATAATAATTGAGAAAAGTTGAGAAATCAGCAGGTAATGTTACCTGCTTAAATTGAATGGTCAGTTGCAGGCTTTACCAAAAATTAGCGCATCTGTCGCAGCAATAGTCATCAATTTAAACTCAATGACATATTTGCTATGAATTTCTCTGCAAACAGTGCATTCTCCTGTGTGCACTCCAGATCACTTTTTAGTTGCAATTACCTCTGGGAGAACATTCTATAGGCTACATAATCTAAGATTTATTGAATTGGCACAGATTATAATTCTGTACAAGGACATTAACCTGTGTAAATTACTTCTTGATTGTTCGGGTTGTGAAAGAATGAAGAAACAATTCTCTCCAGGTATTAAGACTGCGCATAGTGAGAGCAGTGACTGGAGGGTTGGAGAAAAGGTTGGGAAATGTATTTGAGATGAGTGGTTTCAATTATCTGTTGTTCATCCATTCAGAACTGGCATATCTTTAAGACTGGCAATAACATGTTTTTCTTTCAAAGTTACATGTCACTGTAAAATGCTCCAGTGTCTCCACAGCAGTTTAACTTTATTAGTGCAAGGTAAGCACTAATCAGTGTGAACGTTACATAGCATTTTCTTTTAACCTAAACACTGTGGACTGTGGTTCAAAATAATTTCATCCAATGTCCATGATTTGTATCTGATCATCAGGAGGGTTGTCTTGACTAAGACAAATTCTTCTATTCAAGAGAGGTGGGCTTTTTTTCACACAATCTCCTAATATCACAAAGTATCCACAGTGATAATTTCTCATGCTAACAGATTGTAGATTACAGAGTCATCTATTACAGCAGGCCACAGTGAGAGAGTTTTATCCACCTTGAAAGAAACAACTCTGCATGTGAGAGTTCAGCTGTTGCTTGGTCATTTTTGAAAGATACAAATGAGTACAGTGTTTGGTTTTTGATAAGCAGTCTCTTGCTCACCATGTCCTTTTCCTGGAAGAGTGAGATATACTAGAGATGATGGATCACAGTTAATTTAAGTTTAAAAGTGTGAAGCCACTCCAAGACTCCATTCTCACATGCACTCAAGATCGATGATAACTTGCCCACCTCTGCGTGAGGATTCGTTATTTGTCAAAGAGTTTACGGTCCACTAGTTAATATACTGATAATGTTTTCCAGGGCAGTTTGAATAATCAACTGTATGCAATCAAACAGTCATAGTATAACAGGCAGTGCTATCCATGCTTGTTTCTATAATAGCAACAATAAGGCTGAAATATGTTTGATAAAAGAAAACCTTTTTTCTCAAACAGTACATTAATTAAGAGTAAGATAGATTTAATTTCCACTGTACCATCTTTCTAGCTAGTGGTTAAAATTGCTGAAACACTGATCTTAGATGTCTCGTGAAAGTGACCTTTTAGGTGTAGTGATTGTGTGGGAGAGTCTGGATCACTTAGTGCTAATCCATCTGAGAGTCATCTGTGCTTTTCTCTCACTCACCTTTGACCTTTCTCAAGCTCTCTGGTCCCAAATTCACTGCCGGTAAGGAGCTGAGGAGGGAAAGGGGAAGCGGGGGGGTGGTGGAGAGAGAGAGGGAACATTTTCCTCTGGATGTTTCCTGTGGTTCTGAGTGTTCGTAAACGTTTCCAAGCCTCAAGGTCTCGCAGGGCTTTTTCGGCAAACACTGGAGGGCAAGCACATTATTTGTTTCTGACTGACCACTAAAGGAGAAAAGGCGATCTTTAACCAAACTAATAGCTACCAGAGGGCCTGTCTAATACTGTGAGAAACATGGAGTCAAGAGCACCAACATCACTTTAGCATCCCAGGAAGCAGGGGCATTGCTTATTCTGTCACATAGACTATCCACTCTACAAAATTATGTCAAATCCACATCTTTGTCACAAGACGTTGGTATGTTTGAATTTAGTTTTGACAGACAAGGGCACTGAAAACTGAAACCGTGGTTAACCCACCACAAAGCGCTCTTCGTTGTTTTCAGAAGAGGCTTTAGTGGCAGTAAAAAGGGACAGGAAGATAATTAAGTGGTAAGCATAGCTGAATAGTTTCCAATGGGCCCAAGGGCTTTAAAATTAAGACCCCCTTTGACACTTTAGTGGGTGCCCAGGCTAGTTGTGTGAGATGAGAACCTGTCTAGGGCCACATCAGGCAGGAAAGGGGAGCAGGGAGGTCGGGAAGTGGGGCTGAGGGAGAGTGGCCGATGATGGCTTCAGTTAAGACACCCCCACCACCACCACCGAGCTCTCACTCTCACCACTACCCCTGACCCCTCCTCTGTGACTTGCATGGGGAGGGAAAGCAAAACAGATTTGGGGAAGTATTGGTAAGGGAAAGGGGGAGGTTAAGAATCCAGAGTGCGGCACAGGACAACGTCTCCATTTAGTGCAGCCTAAAAACAGCTGCTTCTGAATGTTCCCCCAGAGTAAGCCCTGGAGACGGTGGCCCATGTGCCCTCGACAAGCCCTGCTGCTTTACTAACCCAGTCAGACTGGTTTATATAGTTTAGAGACGCTGATTTCCCCTCTAACATAACACACTGCAAACTCAAAGCAAAATAAGCTTCCTTGCTCAGACACCTTTTTTATTCAAGTTTAACAACCGCTAACCTTTCTATCAGAAAGTGATTCCCAGAGATCAACCACTGGTGCACAGTGAACGAATGGACCGTGGACCACCCCAATACTCCGCAGCTCTCCTCCTGAGTCCCAGTGTCTTACACAAATAAACCAACACAGATTTAATGACGACAGGCTTCAGGATCATTTTCACTCTCTTTATCAAAGGATCAAACACTTTTAGAGTGCCTGCACATGTGTGGCTGTATGGACATGTGACTGCCTTCATTCTAAAACAAGACTCAATATAATAATAATATTAAGAAAAACTAAAAGAAGAAGAACATTAAATTTATGTCATACTATTTACCTAAAGAATAAAAAGTTTAAATAAGAAGTTTTAAAAAGTTCCAGTGATTTATTTTAGGCTTTCTTTTTATTCCTCTCCAACAGTTTATTTTCAGGACCAGTTTACAGTTCAAGGAGGATTGAGGTCTCCTTACATAAACTAGGGACTTTAATAAAGATGGATGCCTGCTTTTACATCCCTCAACACTGATGGTTTTCCTTGCTGATTTTCACCAGTCCCCTGGGAATACATACAGCGTATATTTCAGCACATCTTTGAGATGAACACTTGCAGCGCAGCAAAGCAGAATCACTGACCCACTCCAAACTGTTTATATAACTATCATCAACCTGGCTGATGTGGCATGTAAAGTTTGTGCCGCTAGGACTGAGTTAAACTAAGAACTGGGCAAATTAGAAAGAGGTTCCATTCATTCGAAGTCGTAAACCCACTGCCATAGCTTCTGTATTTTCAGTCCCTTGTCGACATCCTAGAACTCTACGGGGATCATACTCCAGACAATAAATGTATTATTCACCATTTGGCTGCATTTGCAATTCTCATTCATTTTGAATCTAAATGTAATCAGCATCTTTAAATACTGAATGTAGCAACCAATGTCCTAAGATGTTGACATTTCAAACTCAAGGTGTTTGTTTTGCACAATGCTAAACTGATGCTGCTCATGTAAACTTTTCTGAATGCTGCTCAGTTATGGAAATGTGCCAAGAAAATCTGCATATTCATAAAACTGGTGCTGCTTAATTTCCACCATGATGTTGACCTAATTCTTACGGATCACAGATAACACAATAATTCCGCTGAAGCAGATGTGGTGGTAATGTTCTGCGTTCTTGCACACGTTTAAAAGCATTTAAGGTATTTCCCTTCCCCTGTCCCACAGGTTGAACCTCCCCTTCTCAGGTTCAAGTGCAGCTTTAAGTGATGCTTGTGCATAATTGAACTCCCCAAACCACATATCATTGCGGTAACTGCATGTTTATGTCGGAAGCAATTAGCTTTAAAATTGTTTGGGGGGGTACTGGTGACAGAAGCAGAGCGTTTAATCGAAGCACAGGGAAGGGTGATTTACGCCGGTCAAGATGACCTCAACTCATATAGGAAGTGAACAGTGTTTTGAGGTCAGGAAGCCGCGAGGCACCGACTAGACTTACCTTATGAAATCCATGTGAGTGGCTGGTGTGAAGTGTGTGCATGTGTGAATGTTTCTACGGGAGGGTCAATTAAATCTAATCACAACACCCGCAATAGCAGCAGTTAACAATGGTGTGAGCACTGATACACTTTACAGATCTTTGCAGGTGGTCCAATGCTTTCAACTGAGCGTGAAATATTGTGCATTTTCATCACCTACATGAAGTAATAGATGTGGAATATTCTAAAAGAAGAGGGTTTTAAAATACAATACTGCTCAGAAGTTTGGAATCAGAATCTGTTATATTGAATTGTGAATTATTGTTATATTTGCAATTGGGCTGTACATTTTTTGGAAAACAAAATATATTATTTATATAATATTTTTCTTTGGGTCTTGTGCGGTCTACTCTGTGGTTAGATTCAATAGGTTTAAACTATGATTTGTCAGTCCAGCATGTTCAGCTGATTCTGTGATCCACTTCCAACAGTGATAACCCTAACCTTTTGAAGTTTTAAGCTTTGCCACAACAACACATCTGTTAATTCCAGCCTGTTATAGGCATTATTATGCACTTGACACTTAAACAAAAACCTGTTCCTATTTAATTCAGATTTTGATGTTTTCCAATGGCTTTTACTTTACTGGTGAATTTAAATATTTATTTAATCGTTTCTCAGTGGTCTCTTTTGGCCTAATGAACCATACAGTGTTTTGTTCTCCATGTACTAAACATGACTAGCTGATGTCATGGCGTTAGCTAATGGTGATCCAAATAAATAAACAAATAAACTTCATACGAAATAGACAGTGTTCAATTGAACTTAATTTAGACTACCTAAAGACATGACATGACTTTTGAACAGTCGGCATATTGTATGAAAAGAATCACAAACTTTTAAGTTTGCATTAGGCCATTTGTACAGTTGGAGAAGTGTCAATGTAATGAATAACTTGGAATGGCATTATACTTTATTATAAGACTTAAAAATTGTCTTATAAAAATGCGCACTTACCTTTCCCAGAAAAAGCATATAGTGGCAAATGTTGGTGAAGTAGAATAGACGATGAAGTTAGTGTGGTGAATCAATCAAGGCGCACATAGTTATAATGTCTAAACATATAATTTTTCTTCAGTCTCAACATCATTACAAGCGTATTCTCTGCTGTCTGAGACCATTTGCCTGTGCTGTGTGGACACTTCGTCAGTGGTGGTGGTGAGTACTGATGCTTTCCAGGTTATGACTGACTGCTGACACGCACACACAGGCTCGCACATAATCACACGACCACAAACTCAGACCCGTTTTCTGTCACACATGTACACTAATTTTTACATACATTCTCCAGCCCACACAGACGCACACCCAGACATCCATGTCAAACTGTGCCAACAGCAGTGGAAATATGGAGCACATTTTCAAGGCGCGGACCGTGTCCTCAAGGAGGAATCCATTTCAAATGTTCCCAACCTCATTGATTCTGAAAGACGAGTTGAGCCAACAGTTGTGTTTTGTTTATCAGTGAGTGATAATATCGCTCCAAGTTTGAATCAACTTGCATAACATGCAGCCAAGGCCGAAGGAGGGGATCAGACACTGGTTGAAAGAGCAGTATGCCAAAGGCAGACTGGGGATGGGGTTGTGTGTGAATATAATTATTGTCTTATTATTGCAGAGGCAGTTTCATAATTGAATCCGAGAGAGAAGCTAATTGGTTTTTCAAATGAAGCATTAAGAAACAAAACCAATGACTTAGTTAGGGTAACAAAAGAAAGTGTGTCCAGTCACTCTGGGTGCAGCGGTGGAGAAGAAGTGATATTAAAAGACAAGACTGAAAGAAAGTCGCCACATTGGAAAGATACTTTGTAATGATAATTGCAATTCTTATATCCCAGTACACTACATAATACTAATGCTGCTTATAAAAGAAATCAAGGACATGGGAAAGGAAAACCTGATCACAACCTAAACCAGTTCCTTAGCTCATTTTACACAACTGCTGACACAATGCCAAGTGAAACACATTGAACTCCCACAGTATTTACAGCATTAAGACAGAAAAAGAAAGTCCATCTGTCCAGCAGTCTTCAGTGAAGCTGCATGCCATTGTGAGCTGCCCTTTACTAATCAAGTATGTCTGCGGATAGCCAGTCTTTTGATCCCAACACAGGCGTTTACAAAGTCAGCAGCGTGTGTGGGCCACAGCCACAGCTTAGCTATATATGCACACACACACGCACGCACACGCACGCACACACACACACACACACACACACACACACACAGACAGACAGACAGCATCTGCAGCCAGTGAGGCACCTTTGCACAGTAACTGCTCAGCACATGTTGTTAGCTACACGTCTGGTCGCCCAATCAAGGAGCTGTTGGTTGTTTTTTTTAAAGCTATGTCAGGTTTCCAAGCAAGCATGGCATGTGTCCTGCATTTGTTGTATTCATCATTTGACTTGTCTACTGTAAACTAAATACACAACTTTAAGAGTGCACTCAGTGAAGACCTCACCAGGTGTGTCTGGGGATACATTGAACGAGTTATTGATCACTTGCAGCCTCTACAGGCCAGCTAAGAGGTTTTTAAAAAATTGCGAATCATAGCAACCATGAAAGGGCCTGGTACGGTGACCGAGAGAGCTCAACAAACTGCAACTTAAGAAAGCACATGCAAATAGACAAAACACTAGCAAATCAAGAAAACATCATCAATTTGATAACTCATGCGCTGCAAAGACAACACAGCCAAATACAGAATCACGCTGCAACCACTCACAACACAACCAAATAGACTAAATTGCGCTGCAAATAGACACAACAAATCAAATTACAGAAAAGCGCTGCAAATACAGACAACAACAATGGAAGTGTTTCCAGGGGACTCTACAGTGCTGAACACGGCACGCTGATGGCTAATACTTGATTAGGTTTAGACATGAGGAGTGATGATTGGTAAGGTTTAGGATAAAATCAAAGTAAACCAATCAGAGGCAGACTAGAGCGGGCTATTCCTTCGTCATCATAGGAAAAAAGATTGCAATGCATGATGTAGTCACTTTGAGCAAAGGCACAATGTCAGTCCATAACATAAACATGAACAGACGATACACAAGTCACAAGCCGTAGCAACAAGTGTGGCCAAGCTTTGTTAGAGTCCTCTGGAAACACTTCCATTGTTGTTTTCTGTATTTGCAGCACATTTCTCCAATGTGTTGTGTTGTGTCTATTTGCAGCGCTTCCGTCTATTTGGTTGTGTTGTGAGTGTTTACAGCATATTTCTCTATTGTCTATTTGCATGTGTTTTCTTCAGTCGCAGTGCGCTGAGCTCTCTCGGCCAAAGTAGTCTACAGCTTACAGTCATGAATGTGCACAAGAAAAAAACAAAATTGCTGATGAGTCCAGCAGCGTGCAAGATTCGCTGTTGAAACATGCACAAACAAATGTTTGAAGACTTCTGTTTACATGCCTCGAGTTTGGCATTTTGGTAGTCGTCATCTTATTTCTTGGAGCCAGAAGTGACCATATTTTGATGAGAGGGTTGAGCTAGTGAAGATACACATCGTTATGCCCTTATCCTGATTGGATCATGCTGTGAACCTGAGGAGCGTGGTAGCGACTTGTCATATATTCGGTAGTCATGCCTGATGCTCTGCTTTATTGTTATACTCTAAATGGGACCGTAATTTACTAAATTAACATCATGCTGTATTGAAGAAGATTTAAAACTAGTGAAACTGGGTTTAAAACTAGCAAAATGTTTACTGAAATATAAATCAAATGAGAAGTAGGGTAATTTTCTCATAGGCTTACATAAAATTGGACTTCTGTTTGCAACCAGTGGAATCACCTCTGTCTGGTCATTGTTTGGAACTCAGGCTTAAGGCATTTCAGCATTGGCTTCACTTTTCAGATCCAGAAGCTCTGTCCACTGTTTATACTGTATATGGATTACAGTGCCCTTCCGATGTCACAGCTCTGACCATAACTCCTAGTTTCATCATGTTTTCTTTCTTTTTACTTTTTTCCCCATGTGTCTCCCCTCCCGTTTGTCTGTGTGTGCAGGCATTGGTCCCTGCCTCTGGACCACCTGGGCAATCTCCACCCCTGTCTTCAATCAACTCCTCAACTGCAGTATAAGAACCCTGGCTTCTCTCCCACTTGTTGTCAGATTGTTCGCCAGTCTCAGTGGTATTTACACTCTCAGCCTCTCAGTACTTGAGTTATCTTTTAGTGTATCTTTAGTTTCCTTGAGTGTCTCCTGTGCCGAGATCACCACTGCCAACACTGCTAAACTCTGCCTCAACCATGGACTGCCTCCAGCCTCGGCCTGACACTGCCATGCTCCACTGACCTCCACCCGACTGCTCCATGCCTTTGTCATCACTACTTTATCTGCCCTATTAATAATAAATCCTTATTTAAGTTTGACTGGGTCCACCACAGTTTACTGAAACCTACTATTCAATCCTGCATGGATTGTTTCTACCTTCAGTGGCTGGACTGAGCACAATGTGATGTTTGGATTCTGAATTTAATGGAATTTACCTGCATTGTGTTTATTTCAGCTACTGTGGTATAGATCCCTGTCATGGATGTTCGGCTCCCCCCAGGCAGTACATACTTTTAACTTTAACCTGACAGCCAATGTTATTATCTCTAAAGGTCTGAAATGGGTGGTTTATTGGGCGTAATTGTGGTAATGCAATAATTAAATATATGTTTTAAATAAAAATTTTAATATATTTTTAAATTAGAAAGTCTAAATTCAATTTGTAATGGAAAAGTACAGTTTCCATTATTCAAAACATAATGGAAAAGTATAAATCTACTTGCACGTACTCACTGCACTGTACGCACTGTGCCCTTTTCATCTTCATGTGTGGTGTTACTCATGAAGGACCTGCCAGATCAGATAGAACACACATCCACATGCAGGAAAGATAACAAGACAATCACTCCAACATCAAAGTGCAGGAGTTTATGGTTTAGTAAATCACCACCAAGTGCGTTTGTTTTTATGTTCAGCCCTAAAAATGGTTAGACAAACAGGTTCAGTAAAAGTACAATTTACAGTAAAAATGTATGTCCTTATATGGACATGTAGTTGTTGTTTCAGGTCATCATGTCATAGTTAATGTGCTCTGTGACATCTCAAGGATCCAAACATAAACTTCTCAGCAACCACTTCACCTCTCCTCTTTCCAAATCCTTCAAAACATTCATGTTTTTTTCAAGAGCATAGAGAAGCACACCAAGGATGAAGTTCCTAGGGTGATGCATAACAACCACACTCAAAGTGAGCCTGTAGCATTTGTTGCTGAGGCTCGATACAGCAGGGCCTGGTGGAGTAGCTGTCAGCCGGCTCCTCTGGGACTCTGAGGGATTGGGTGAGAGAGCCACGGTCCAGTAAGTGTGACTTGTTGGAGATGTGGGGTTGATTGGGGCAAGCCCTGTGGCCATCACCAGTGTGCTGCGCTCCTGTCCATCTTTCAACTGAAAAAATGTACATTTCCTTCCATGCTGCCTGAGCCTTCATTTCGACTTTTGACAGTTGTCACCGCCCAGCGCCAGGCTGCCAGTTCCTTGCACCTGTGACTGACCACATTAAGCAGCTCCTTCTGGTTTCAATAAAACATGGAGCAGACCTAAGAAAGGGAATGTAGTATGTGAGTGCTAGCTTGAATTGAAGGGTGAGATACTGTCCATTGACAAATTCAACACCCCTAAGCTACAGTGAGCTTACGTTCGGCCTTAATCATACACCTAGTTATTGTTTATGAGACTTGTATGATAGCTTTTTGCAGCAGGTATGAAAGATATTTTTCTTGTTGAATTTCATATAAAGAATTTATAGAGTTCATTCATCATAACAGAAGTAATGCTTTTGATTATTGTACCCCTGACTGCTCTAGGTCATTGTCACAATCTTTTGAGTCACATCACACTAAACTTCATCACATTGTTTGATTGTCTTGCCTGTGTTACAGTATCATAGCATAATGTATGTACTATATGTCTATAATGTTTCCAGGCGTATTTTACTTTCACATAGAGCATCTTTTACATCCCAGTTGTGTCTATTTGTCTTCCCTTGATTGGAGCATCCCCAAACCATAGTGAAGCCCTGAGAAAGGCCCTGAAAAATTCATGGAAACTGACATGAAAAATGGTGGGATGCAGAACACCCAACTCTCTGGAGAATGTGCATGCCACATTTTCATGGCTAATCATTCTGAAGTGCAGTGGATGGCTTACAAAGAGCACGCTGAATTATGCACATTATACCAGTTAGCTTCTGTAGACTGTAGCTGAGCTCTCTGGCAGCTTTTTCCACAGGAATATCAATCAGAGTTGCTACAACATGATGACAAGTCCAGCTAGAGTAACACAGTGTAGATGTTCCAGGGGCTGAGTGATTTTACAGCCCGTGGAGAGAATGCTGCTTTGCTGTCTGGCTTTGGTTAAGCGCGGTCAGTGTCATAATCAGGCATTTCTGTTGAATATGGAATGCATAAAGAAAATGTGTGATCAATATTAAGAAATCTCAAGTAGTGTTTTCCATCACATTCATTTTAGAGTGATATGATGCTGTATGTTTGATAGGTTGGGTTGACCAGTGGGCCGAGAAACACAGAATACAATGCAATGTTTAAAATATTTTACAAAATGGGTGCATAACTCTCAAAATGTATTCAGTTTTATCCTTTAAAGCAAATAGCAACTCTAAAGAGTTGTATGTCTAAACCAAACAACAGAAGAAAGAAGAGGCAATAGCGGCTCTTCCCACCTGAGCCACAGCCGCCTTAACATCAACAGGATTTGATTGCTAAGATTAGTTTGCTTCAGCACTGTCAGGTATCCATAGTCCACATTTTATTGACATCTCTCTCCCATTAGCATTGACAAACACATATTGGCTTTTGAGGACATTTCCCTTTAAAGTTTTCATTCCAGGCAGATAATCACAGTACAGGTAGACAAGTAAGCATGCATGAGCCTGCGCGCATACACAGTAAGCACACTGTGAAGGAATTTTACTTCATTTAAATATATTTGGTCACTTTAATTATATTTGGCTCATTTAATACGTGTTTCTATTAGCTACACTCTAATACAACTTATCTTGTTGTGACTACCATCTGCTGTACTCAAGGCTACAGAGATCCACTTCTCTGTCTGGAGACAGAGCCGATGCCCTTGGGGTGCAGGCAAAAGTTCACTCGGCAAGTAATGTGTCAATATACTCATTTGTACATTTACAACCGTCCAATAGTATGAGGACATTTGTATGACATATTTCATAACGTAAGCTGGACCTTATATACACCCTTCTTCAGGACAACAGTTAGACTTGGGGATGATATTTCACTTGTTGAACCGTTGTCATCTTTGATTCTCCTTGATGCATCAAGCTGCAATAAATACTTCTGCTGAAGACTTCTTCAGTCTTCTGAGACCTAATTGCTTTGGCTCACAGGATTTCCTTCACACACATTATTTTCTTTTGGGTTCACTTGACTCTTCTTTATTTCCCCTCTTTCTTTTTTTTTTTTTTTAATGTTTTTTTGACTCAATCTGAAACCCCCTCCCCCCTAACCCCCTTTTTCAGCCACATCAAGCAGATGCAGGGAGGGAACAAAATGAGAGAGTGAAAAACCAAGGAAACAGACAGCAATTATGATCAGAATGGGGGGGAAAACAATGACATAAACAACAACAGCAGAAATCATGAAAAGTTGTTAACAGTCTTTTTTAGGCAATAATATATAATTGTTTGGATTTGGGCAAAACAGGATGTCTCTGTGTCAACACCACATGGAAAATTATAGTATCATGCAAACCTAAGAGGAAATGAGAAAAGACAAGGGAACAAACAGAGATCAGCATGTTTATCTGTCACGCGAAGAATAACTACAGTTTTTCAGGATGGTGTAAAGGCTTTCTGTGGGCTATTCTGCAAACCCGCAGCAAACCAATCTTAGCATGCTGTATATTTAAATTCACTGAATTATACCTGGAATACGAGATTGTTCTGATAATATAATTCTGCCTAAACGCAATGGCAATAGAATTAGATAACAAGTCTAAGTGTATGGGTTTTTTGTGACAAGCTACTTTATAACTGATGCTATTTGAAATACATGGTAAATATATATGATATGGTGAATCCTACCCTGTATTGGTGGTAACAAATTCTAATAATTACTGGGTAATAAAATACTGTTTTAATAATTTAACCATCTTTTTAAAGTTTCCCCAATAACAAACTTAAATGTTTGCATGCTTCTAATCAAACCCAATTTGGTCCTTTAGGAATGAATAGAAAGCTAATGGACTACTCTGTGCTTTAGTAAAAGAGCTACTATAGTCAATCTTTGTATTCTAGAGCACCATATCCAATTTATTTTAGCACAGTCTGCTGCCAGTCTCAATAATTCAGGGCCTGTCATAGCCTGGATTACTCCCTGGCTTTCTCAAACAACACCTGCTAGATGAGACACAATCTGCAGAAATAAATGGAAATATCCCACATGCACATTGTGATCCGAAAGAACTTGCAAAGTATACAATAACGTTGGCCTGACACACCTTGCAGACTTGACACAAGCCACATCAATCAGCTTGCATGGCAGCAAAACATTCGTATGGAGAAGTCTGAAAACCTGACGAGGCTTCCTCTTAACTTGATACCAATCACAGACCTTCCAAGAGCTGGGGTTGAGTTCTGGCAGAGGGCAGCAGTGGCTTCCATTACAATATTGTGCAGACTTTAAAATACCTATGTTTAAATTGATGCTACTCAGATGGAGAAGCAGCTGAAAAGCATGACACATTAGAAACTCAAATCAGTTCATGTGTAGACGGATGTTTCACCAAATAAAAGAAAGGACCAGTTCTGGCTAAGCCCTTGTGGAGGAGAAAAGAAACCCTCTTAGGTTTCAGCTGTCTGCCGAAAGCCCTCAGCCGCTCCGTGAAGCGAACGTGAGGGGAAGGCCAAAATATTGGCCGCCCTCACACACAGAGTCCACATGAGAGCCGGGGGGTTAATCCCGTTTCAAACAAGCTAGGTTTAACCCTCGTCAACCCTACCACCATTGCTGCTAATGCTACCATCCAAAATGAAATACCAGGACTTCTCACATACAAGTGTGCATGTGTACAGACTATTGATTTGACTCATACACACAGCAAAACACATGCACACACACAAACATATATTGTCTACACACAGCATAGTGGATTTCACTGTGTCATTTGTTTGGTGTTCCCTACATTTAAGCAGCTGTGTCTGCGGTCAGACAGCAATGTTGACAGCTGAAGGCCTGTTCCATAAAACCATACCTCCAGTCTTTCCCAGTTTAATGATATCTATAACTAATATGCTTTAAAATACACACAACACACACACACACACACACACACACACACACACACACACACACACACACACACACACACACACACACAC